>OY856411.1:998503010-998890510 GCA_963693085.1 Alisma plantago-aquatica | reverse complement strand
TCTATTTTACAGAATTTGTTTGCATTGGATGAGAAGCTGCATGGTAAAAGCGTGATGCAACGCACTGGAAAGATGCTTTGGAACTATAGGACAAATCTAAACAGAGAATACATAAAAGATGGTGATAAGAAGAAGAAGTCAGCCCTTGAGCAGTGGAACTTATTGGACAAAGAAGATTGGGAAAATTTTGTTGCTTCAAGAAAATATGAAGAATTCAAGGTATTAGGCGTCACTCCCAATTTAATTAATATACGTTGTATTCATATATTCAAGATTAACATTTTGTGCTACTAACCAAATCATTAATGTGCATACTAACTAGGCCCTCAGTGACGCGCAAAAAGCAAGGCGTGCACTGAATGTGCATGACCACACTATGGGTCCAAAGGGCTATGCAAGCGTTCGCCAAAGACTACAGGCAGAGTCAGCGGCTACTCAGGAGTCTACTTTTACTCAGGAGTCTGCCACACCCATGCCTCGCCATGATATCTGGATAGTTGGGAGGCAAAACAAGAAGGGTGAAATAAAGAAGCCCGTAACTACTGAGGCGGATATGAAAATGGTAAAATACAACTCTTAGAGAAATCGTTTGAATATCGATTATTTGTGGTGTTAACTAATCTTGTGTGTTGATGGTGATTAGCGGGAGCTGCACGAGCAGAGGAAACAAGGCACATTCATCCCTCAAGGCACAAGGGATGAATTGACAGTTGCTCTGGGTAACCAAGAGCATCCTGGACGTGTTAGGGGTGCAAGCGCTGGTGTGGGCATCAAAGCATTATTTGGGCCATCCCAACGCAAACCCAGAGCGGGACTTTCACAAGAAGAGGTAACCTATTCTTTTTTTAGAATGTTACTGCAAAAGGGAATTCAATAATAAGAAGTTAATGTTTCTTTTATCCATGTATAGGAGAATAAGAGAGTCGAGGATATAGTTGCTAAGAAGGTCAATGATATAGTTGCTGACAAGGTCAAGGAAGAAATAGTGCGGTGGCAGGCATCTCAGGCTTCCAATCAGCCTATGGCGATCCACTCTTCTCTTGATGCATAGACTGCGAGTAATCCTGGAGACCCATCACCTAGCACGTCTCCTGTAAGTATTGTTTATGACATTGTAGCTAGTCTTTTCAAGATGATATGTTTTCAAGATGATATGTATATATGTATAACATTATTTACATAAATTTCTAGGCATTGAAGCCATGCCGCTTAAGAATGCAAGACTATGTTGTTGCAGAGGCGCAGGCTTACCCGTCCCTTCCTGGGGCAACGTTTCATTGGACTCCAATGCCGCAGGGCTACGTTCGTGTGAGCCCGATATGTGTATTACCCAATTGGAGGGAAGCTGCATTGCCATATGCCCACCCAGATATTGATACACTTGGTGAGGCAGAAGGCAGGGTGATATTGTGGCCCAAAGCAGATGTCGTCTACACTACTGAAATTGTAAGATAAATTTACATTACTTTAGATTGTTAATGTGTATATATGAGGTCAACTGATCGGAAATTATATATACAGGTTAAAAAGAAGACACCCGGAGCACCTAGTCCTCCACCTCCACTTCCTGCATTACCAAGTTGGGTTCCAACTGACCTAAAATACCCGTTAGGTCCTGCTTGTAGGGGAATGGCATGTTGGCTACGGGCACATAATATGCATTGCCCTATAGTTGTTTCTTTAGAAGCAGATTATGCAGGTCAATCATACGATAGCTCTTTATTTATACAAGATATTATTGAGTTGTTTATGTATGATTGGCTGAATACATCAATGATAGAGACATGGATAAGGTGAGATCTTGTTTATACATCCATATACCTTGTGTAAGACCCGGTGATCTGGTTTCTTATATATTAATGCATACGTAATACATGTTTTGCAACTACTTAGTCGAAGATCAATGCAAACAATTTGCATTTGATCATGTGGGATTTTTGATTCCATCATTGATTAGTATGGTAGCTCAAGACCCTGATAGTGTTCAACAATACTGTATAGATGCTTTTAAAATTTTCGGTCAGAAAACAAGACGATAATAATAGCTCCATTCAATGTTAATTAAGTTTAATTTATTTATAATTTGGACTTAAGAAAATTCCATTTTTATTGTGAATTTTGCGTTATTAATTTTTAACTTTTTTACCTATAACGCTAGACATTGGGAGTTACTGGTTATTGTCCCCGGGACGTTCACTATTTATTATCTAGATCCTGCGGGAAGTACATTGAACACCAAAATTGGACACATATTGAGAATGACATTATTCTGGTGAGAAATATTTCATTTTTATATCCGTTAACATCTATTATTACATTACTATTTAATTATGCAATTTACTGTGTTACATTAACATGTAGGGGTTTAGATGCATTCAAAAATGCTGGAGAAAATGTCCCAAAGAGAAAGAACCAGCCAATTATTTGGGAGAACGTAAAAGTAAGTTCCCGAATCCAATGTATATATTATTTATGTGAACTGTGCTTAGTTGTATTTTTTAATATTTTGTATGTTTCAATTTATAGTGCGCTACACAAGACAACGTCTGGGCATGCGCATACTATGTGATGTGATTTATGCAAATGATTATCCGACATGCCGCATCGGATATTAATACCATACATGAGGTATTATATATAGTCTCATTAGTTAGTATGAAATATATCAATCTTATTTTTATGTTATTACTTATATATATACATCATTCTCTTTGTAGGTGTTTAAAACTGACCACACTATAGGTAAACGCTTAAAAAATGTAAATGCTCCATATACGATGGAAGCATTAAATGAAGTAAGAGAAGAATGGGCAAAAGCCATACAAGTAGTGGTGATTGTAGGATATAATTGGGATGCTGATAGCGATCCTGAATGATATTTTGTAAATGAATATTTGTGAATGTTTATACATTTATTTGAATGTTTCTACATGTGTGAATGTGAAATTGAATTGATGTCTGAATGTATCTACTTGTGTGAAAAAATATTTGTTAATTGTGCAGGTTTGTGGCCTGTTTGTAGGCTGATATCAATGGATGTCGTAAACCTACAGTTCAGGAAACTGAACTGCAGGTTCTCATCCTGCTGACCAGCCACAGCAGGCCTGCAAACTGATAAAAAAAAAAATTAAAGTATAGGCGTCGGTTATTTATAGAACGTCGACGCCTAAGGCTTACAACGTCGGTTATTGGATAAAAACCGACATCGAATGCGACAAACAACCCGACCGTGCAGGAAAGCATGACCGTGGTGGAAAAGGCGTCGCTTATTAGTATAAAACCGACGCCTATAGTACTAAACACGGTCGTACAGCGAAGCATGGCCGTGTCGTCTGGGAGTATGGCGTCGGGTGTTCAGTTGTTAACCGACGCCGAAAGTGTCCTAGGTGGTGCCCTTTTTTGTGGCTCGAACCATATAGACTTTGGCCAACTATATATAACAGACGCTGATAGATCATATAGGCGTCGGTTATAAAACTGACACTGAAGAGTTTGACCTTTAGCGGCGCCCACATAGGCATCGCTTGAAAACCGTCGCCAAAGGGGGTTAAAAAACTGACGCCAAAGGCTATTTCTGTTGCAGTGCACACACACACAGACACACACTCACACACACACACACACACACACACACTCACACACACACACACACACACACACACACACACACACACATATATATATATATATATATATATATATATATATATATATATATATATATATATATATATATATATATATACATAGATATACATAGATATACATATATATACATATATATATACACATATAGATATATATATATACATATATATATGTACTTATATACATATACATATATATACATATATATGTATATATATACCTATACATATATATACATATATATATATATGTATATATACATATACATATATATACATATATATATATATATATTTATGTATATACATATACATATATATATACATATACATATATATATGTATATATATACATATACATATATATACATTTACATATGTATACATATATATACATATATATAAATATAAGTATATGTTTATATGTATATATATATACTAATTACTTTAAACAAGATAAGCAATTACATCACACACCCAAACTAGGGTCTGGGTTTTTCATGTTGTCGATTATGGTTTCCATTTCAGTACTAGCCATTAAAGTTTAAGCACATCATCTCACACATTCTTAGAATGCATTAGGGTTTAACATTACTATCTTAAACATGTGAATATAGTCATGTAAACAACATCATATATCGACCACTAGGATAAAATCATGTACCAGTCATCACCCATGCATATGTAGTGACCACCATGGGTGACACCTTGTAGCGACCTCACTAGGTCAGCACCTTGTTGTGACCCAAAATAGTAATGTTGTAGCCACATATAAAACTAGATAATGTATTTCAACCACAAGAGATCACTTGTTGCGACCTACCAACTCAAAAAAAGTTTTTCAATCACACACATAGGATTAGGGTTTGTTGTGCCTACAAAAACCCATCATCAAACATGTAGTGACAACCTACTTAGGGTTAGCCCACTCTTATGACCACAAATAGGGTCGATGTGTAGAGACTACAAGGGAACTAGGGTTACGGTTGTGACATAACCAAGCATAAACACAAGAGGGAAGCGACCGAGAAAAACATGTTGATGGTAGCAACCTTAAAACCAACCAAGGTCCTTCGATCACAACAAAAAGAACATGGGTAGCGACCCATGAAAAGATCTTATATGTAGCAACCTCAAGATAAAATGAAGTGTTGTGACCAACACAAAGATCATGACTTGTTGACCTTAACAAAAGATCAACCATCAAGAACTCAAACGCCACCAAGATGAAACCTCATGAAAGAAAGAACATCAAAACCCTAGAAACGTGCATCTTCATGATCAACAAAGAAAGCCATGCACGAGATAAAACCAACGTCCAACATATCACTACTATAGAAATAGCATTCAGTGTCGCTTTTCTGGGCGTTGGTTGTTTACGGAAACCGACGCCGATACTATTAGACGTCAGTTATTTATACAAACCGACGTTTATATTTGAAGACCAGCCAGACACGGGTACCGCTTTATATTCAGCGTCGGCTGTTTATAAAAAACCGACGCCTAAAATCACCCACGAAATCCAAATTTCGAGCAAAAACATTTTAGGTCATCTTTAGCGTCGGTTTTATAGGTATTCACCGACGCCTATTTAAAATGAAAATTTGGGCAAAAATGTCCCACTTTCAGCGTCGGTTGTGCCAGATAACCGATGCTGATTATGGTTCCCGCCAAAAACATTAGGGTACAGGTTTTCTAAACGGGCGTCGGTTTTGTACAGACAACCGACGCTAAAGCGTTAGAGGCATCGGTTTTCTAAATAACCGATGCTGATTACAAAATTAATAGACCCGATCACCCAGCTCTTCCCCCTTTCTTCCTGTTTCATCCTCCTTCTCGTCGCTCGCTCTCTGCCCGACGACTCCAGCTGCTGCTCTCTGCCGCTCGCTCTCCGTTGCTACTCTCCGCCGCTCGCTCTCCGCCGCTGCTCTCCGCCGACGTCTCTGCCAATACTGCCACTGCCTCTCCGCCGCCGAATCTCCGCCTGACGACCCCCGCGTCTCCGCCGCTGCTGCACTGCCCTACGCCGCTGCCGCCTCCACTGCCTACACCGCCGCCTCCACTGCTCAACGTCGCCGCCTCCACTGCTCTTCTTCCTTAACGGAGCTCGCTACCGACAGAGCTACTCCTCTTCTTCCTCCACGAGCTCGCTACTTACAGGTTCGATTTTACTCTGTTATAGGATCCTTCAATGTGTGTTCTTTATAAGGTCAGATTGGTTTCTGAGTTGTTGGTCAATCATTTGGTTATGAGTTTTTATACCTAGTTACACAGCTCATTTTTGCTTCAATCATATTCAACATGTTGTTGTTTTTTATTGCAAATTGGTTCATTTTGTCATTTATATTTGCTTGTAATTTTTCAAAGGAGAACGGTTTGTACAATAAATCCTAGTAGATTTGGATTTGGTTCTGATTCTAATTCTGATTTTTGCTTTGACCTTGCCCTGAAAGTTGTTCATGTTCTTCTGATAAGTTGTATTGTGGGTGAACCTAGATGACCGACCTCAAAGATGGACCTTCAACTCAAATTTGTTCATGTTCTTCAACTCAAATTTCACAATGTTAATCCTGGGACAAACGACCAACTTCCTTGTTCATTGGCTCATATGGTAGCCAAGGACTGCAAAGATGGACCTTCATCATCCTAAGATGGGGGGTTATGAGGGTTATGAACTTCTAATTTGTGCATATATTTGTCATACATTTGTGCTTGCATATATGAACAAATCTTTTGCTTGCATATATTTGTCATATCTATTATTGTGTTTGTTGGCCTAGAAACCCGTCCAAGATTTACTCATTAGGAGTAAATCTTGGATAGTCCCCGGTTTGGGACTGTTCTTGAACACCTAATCTCACTTAGGATGTAAGTGTATAATGTGTATTGGGTTTTCGAGAAGATTTCGGTAGCAATTTCCCATTTGTTCTCTAAGTACATATGTACTTAGAAACATCGGGGAAATGCTGCCGAAATTTTCTTGAAAACCAAATACACATTATACACTTACTAGTGAGATTAGGTGTTCAAGGATGGGATAGGTGGTACACATTTATTATATATAAGAATGACATCAAATGTATTTGTTGGCCTAGAAACCCATCCAAGATTGACTCATTAGGAGTAAATCTTGGATAGTCCTCGGTTTGGGACTGTTCTTGAACACCTAATCTCACTTAGGATGTAAGTGTATAATGTGTATTGGGTTTTCGAGAAAATTTCGGTATCATTTCCCCGTTTGTTCTCTAAGTACATATGTACTTAGAGAACAGCGGGGAAATGCTGCCGAAATTTTCTTGAAAACCAAATATACATTATACACTTACTAGTGAGATTAGGTGTTCAAGGATGGGAAAGGTGGTACACATTTATTATATATAAGAATGACATCAAATGTATTTGTTGGCCTAGAAACCCATCCAAGATTGACTCATTAGGAGTAAATCTTGGATAGTCCCCGGTTTGGGACTGTTCTTGAACACCTAATCTCACTTAGGATGTAAGTGTATAATGTGTATTGGGTTTTCGAGAAAATTTCGGTAGCATTTCTCCGTTTGTTCTCTAAGTACATATGTACTTAGAGAACAGCGGGGAAATGCTGCCGAAATTTTCTTGAAAACCAAATATACATTATACACTTACTAGTGAGATTAGGTGTTCAAGGATGGGATAGGTGGTACACATTTATTATATATAAGAATGACATCACATTATACGCTTAGGATGTAAGTGTATACCCTAATCTTTTCCTAATATATACTTGTTTCCTAATATATACTTGTTTTCTCTGATCATAGAATGGATAGATCATGGATGTCCATTCGTAATCGTTGCACCCCAGAGTTTATATCTGGTCTTGATCAGTTTATTAGATTTGCCGAGGAACATAGGAAAAAACCTACATATAGGTTCTACTGTCCATGTAGGCATTGCGGTAACAACTTGAAAGTCAACACTGGTGAGGAAATCAAAAGTCATGTCACATGCAACGGGATTGTACAAGGCTATACAGAATGGCACTGGCATGGAGAGATTTCAAAATCGAAACCAGTAGATGTCGATAGCAGTGCTTGGGTGGAAGAAGAAATTGCCTCTGATGTCGTAAATGTGAACGAACCAGTTCCAGCAGACATCGTTGATGCGATGTTGGATAGTTGTAGGGTAGAGCACACCGATCCACCTCCTATCTTTACAAACATTGTGCATGATGCTGAGATACCGTTATACATAGGTTGTGCTAAGTTTACAAAGCTTAGCGCTGTTTTGAGATTGTATAAGTTGAAAGCTAACAATAGATGGAGCGACAAAAGCTTCACTTCATTGTTGACTTTGTTGAAAGAAATGCTTCCTGAAGGAAACGAGCTTCCAATCTCAACATACCAGGTAAAGAAAATGTTGTGCCCAATGGGAATGGAGGCCAAGAAGATACACGCATGCCCGAATGATTGTGTATTATTTCAAAAGGACTATGTAGATTTGAAAGATTGTCCAAAATGTGGTGCGTCACGGTATAAATTGACGACTTCGGGGGAGTCCAAAACTGGTTCTCCTGCCAAGGTGTTGTGGTATCTACCTATAATATCACGGTTTCAACGCTTGTTTGCAAATCCGAAAGATGCGAAGAATTTGAGGTGGCATGCAGATGTTAAGAAAAATAATGATGGGATCCTACGACATGCGTCTGATTCCCCACAGTGGAAGAAGATTGATCTATTGTACCCTAAATTTGGTGAAGAAGATAGGAATCTAAGACTTGGGCTTTATACAGATGGGATGAATCTGTACGGGACATTGAGCAGCTAACATAGCACTTGGCCAGTCATGCTTGTTATATACAATCTTCCTCCCTGGATGTGTATGAAAAATAAGTACGTTATGTTGTCATTGTTGATATCGGGCCCTAAACAACCCGGTAATGATATCGATGTTTATCTTGAACCTTTGATTGATGACTTAAAGAAACTTTGGGCTGAAGGTGTGATGACCTATGATGCTTCAGCAAGAGAGACATTTCGTTTGCACGCTATGTTGTTTTGCACTATTAATGACTTTCCAGAATATGGGAATTTGTCTGGATATAGTGTCAAAGGAGCTAAAGCGTGTCCTATATGTGAAGAAAACACTGATTCAATAAGACTAAAACATGGCGGCAAGACTGTATATCTTGGTCATCGAAGGTTTCTTTCAAAATTCCATCCATATCGTAGGAAGCGCAAAGCATTCAATGGATGGAATGATGAACGAAGTGCACCTAAACCTATACCAGGGGATGTTGTTTATGAAAGAGTAAAAGACATTGTCAATGAATTTGGTAAGAAATCACAATGTAGTATGGCCACACGGAGTGACAATTCTTCATTCAAGAAGAAGTCAATATTTTGGGATCTTCCTTATTGGAGTTCTTTGACAGTCAGGCATTGTATCGATGTAATGCACGTTGAGAAAAATGTCTGTGATAGCATCATTGGTACTCTATTAAATATACCAGGTAAGACTAAAGATGGGATAAAATCCAGACTGGACCTACGTGAAATGGGAATAAGGTCAGAATTAACAGAATTACGTGAAATGGGTAATAAAAAACATACTTACCTCCCGCTTGTTACACGTTGTCTTGAAAGGAGAAGAAAACTTTTTGTGAATGCTTGGTAAATGTTAAGGTGCCACATGGTTACTCATACAACATCCGTAGATTGGTATCAATGAAAGATCTGAAGTTGATAGGTCTTAAATCTCATGATTGTCACACTCTAATGCAACAAATATTGCCCGTGGCAATTCGATCTATATTGCCGAAGCATGTAAGGTTTGCAATTACCAGACTTTGTTTCTTTTTCAACAGTCTATGCAGCAAAGTTATTGACCCTGATACTCTCGATAATTTGCAAAGAGAAGTGGTTGTTACCCTATGTCAGCTTGAGATGTATTTCCCTCCTTCGTTCTTTGATATCATGGTACATCTTGTTGTCCACTTGACTAGGGAAGTGAAAATTTTGGGACAGTTTTCTTGCATTGGATGTATCCCTTTGAACGATACATGAGCGTTTTTAAAGGTGATGTTTGAAACCGTTATCGGCCTGAAGGGAGTATTATTGAAGGTTATGTTGCGAGAGAGGTTATGGATTTTTGCAATGAGTTTCTCAGTGGTAATGACACTCCTGATAATGACAAGAATATTGAGGAGGGCAAAGGAATTTTGGGATCACGGGTGAAAGTAATCAGCCGTGAGCAGTTGGAACAAGCTCACTTGTATATTTTACACAATATGGATGAAGTGAGTGTTTATATCGAGGAACATACCAATTTCATAAAGAGACAACATCCTCGAGCAAGTTCAATGTGGCTTGCTAGAGAGCATAATAAGACTTTTACTAAGTGGTTTGAAGATAAAGTCTTACATCAACTATCTCAAACACCAAATGATATTACAGAAACTATCAAATGCCTCACCTTTAAACCAAAACCGAATGTTATGTCTTATGAAGGGTTTGACATTAATGGATTCACATATTACACAAAGCGCCAAGATGATAAGAGTGTCGTCCAAAATAGTGGGGTCACTCTTCAAGCGTCGACTATGTACTTTGCAAGTGCAAAGGATAAGAGTCCACGTGAAGCTAAAATGTCATATTACGGTGTCATTGAGGACATTTGGGAGTTTGAGTACATAGATTTCAAAATTCCGCTCTTTAAATGTAATTGGGTTGATAACACCAAAGGAGTTATAGTGGATGAATTGGGTTTCACTTTGGTGAACTTTGAAAAGATTGGCGAGAAGGGTGAACCATTCATATTGGCATCACAGGCGAAACAAATATTCTATATCGATGATCCTGCGAATGATAAATGGTCGGTTGTTCTTCATGGTAAAAGACAGTTCATTGAAGATCCTATAGATGAAGAAGAGTACTATGATAAGTATGATGACTCCAGTCCATTCTCAGTTGGGTTGCCCACTCCAAAAAATATTGAAGCTAATGATGACTTATATGTGCGCGGCGATCACAATGAAGGATTGTTAATTGAAAAAAGATCACAATTTTAGAGACATGTATGTTTATACAAATGCTAAATGTTTGTCTTTTTCTAGTTAATACAAATGCTAAATGTTTGTCTTTTTCTAGTTAATACAAATGCTAAATTTTTGCCTTTTTCTAGTTAATACAAATGCTAAATGTTTGCCTTTTTAATGACATTTTCAGATGGCTGACCATGATGAGCATGATGTCCATGATGAGCATGAAGTCCATGATGAGCATGCTGTCCATGACGAGCATGGTGAGGATACTAATGTAAGTTCTAAAAACATATCATGTATTTCTATACAATTCATTATCTTCTAGTTATGTCATATATCCTATATTTCTATATTGGGCTAATTTAGTGTGTTTATTTTTGTCAAATTTTAGGTTGATGATGCACCTGTACCCACTGAAGCACTGGAGCAACTTGATGCGCAGCACCAAAAAGTTAACAAGAAAAGGGGCATCACTCTGTTGAAGAAGTTATTAGCGCTAAGTGGTAGTGGATCCAAATTGGTGGTGGAGTTTGATAATGGAGGAAATCCAATTGGAGTGAACCACAATAAATTTGTAAACTATCTTGGGTGTACCACTCGGAGTCATTGCGGTGTTAAGTATGATAATTGGCATAAAGTTCCTGAAGGGAAAAAAGACTTGATATGGAAGGATTTATGCGTGAGTTATTATTATTTGCAATTCTATTTTGTACATTACAAATTTTATTATTTGCAATTCTATTTTGGATACTAGTTAATAACATTTCTATTTTATAGAATCTGTTTGCATTGGATGAGAAGTTGCATCGTAAAAGTGTGATGCAACGCGCTGGGAAGATGCTTAGGAATTATAGGACAAATCTGAACAGAGAATACATAAAAGAGGGTGATAAGAAGAAGAAGTCAGCCCTTGAACAATGGAACTTCTTGGACAAAGAAGATTGGGACAATTTTGTTGCTTCAAGAAAATCTGAAGAATTCAAGGTATTAGGCGTCACTCCCAATTTAATTAATATACATTGTATTCACCTATTCAAGATTAACATTTAGTGCTACTAACCAAATCATTATTGTGCATACTAACTAGGCCCTCTGTGACACACAAAAAGCAAGGCGTGCACTGAATGTGCATGACCACACTATGGGTCCAAAAGGCTATGCAAGTGTTCGCCAAAGACTACAGGCGGAGTCTGCGGCTACTCCGCAGTCTGCTCAGGAGTCTGCTCCTACTCAGGAGTCTGCACACCCATGCCTCGCCATGATATCTGGACAGCTGGCAGGAAAAACAAAAAGGGTGAAATAAAGAAGCCTGTAACTGCTGAGGCGGCTGCAAAAATGGTAAAATACAACTCTTAGAGAAATCGTTTGAATATTGATTATTTGTGGTGTTAACTTACCAATTTCTGTTTATGGTGATTAGTGGGAGCTGCACGAGCAGAGGCAACAAGGCACGTTCATCCCTCAGGGCACAAGGGATGAATTGACAGTTGCTCTGGGTAACCCAGAGCATCCTGGACGTGTTAGAGGTGCCAGCACTGGTGTTGGCATCAAAGCATTCTTTGGGCCATCCCAACGCAAACCCAGAGCGGGACTTTCTCAAGAAGAGGTAACCTATTCTTTTTTTAGAATGTTACTGCAAAAAGAAATTCATTAATAAGAAGTTAATGTTTCTTTTATCCATGTATAGGAGAATAAGAGAGTTGAGGATTTAGTTTCTAAGAAGGTCAAGGAAGAGTTGCTGCGGTGGCAGGCATCTCAGGCTTCCAATACGCCTATGGCGACCCACTCTTCTCCTGATGCACATACTGCGACTAATTCTGGAGACCCATCGCCTAGCACGTCTGCTGTAAGTATTGTTTATGACATTGTAGCTAATCTTTTCAAGATGATATGTTTTCAAGATGATATGTATATATGTATAATATTCTTTATGTAAATTTGTAGGCATTGAAGCCATGCCGCTTAAGAATGCAAGACTATGTTGTTGCAGAGGCGCAGGCTTACCCGTCCCTTCTTGGGGAAAGGTTTCACGGGACTCCAATGCCACAGGGCTATGTTCGTGTGGGCCCATTACGTGTGTTACCCGATTGGAGGGAAGTTGCGTTGCCATATGCCCACCCAGATATTGATACACTTGGTGAGGCAGAAGGCGGGGTCATATTGTGGCCCAAAGCAGATGTCGTCTACACGACTGAAATTGTAAGATAAATTTACATTGATTTAGACTGTTAATGTGTATATATGATGTCAACTGATCTGAAATTATATATACAGGTTAAAAAGAAGACACCAGGAGCACCTAGGCCTCCACCTCCACTTCCCGCATTACCAACTTGGGTTCCAACTGACCTAACATACCCGTTAGGTCCTGCTTGTAGGGGAATGGCATGTTGGCTACGGGCACATAATATACATTGCCCTATAATAGTTTCTTTAGATGTAGATTATGCAGGTCGATCATACGATAGCTCTTTATTTATACAAGATATTATTGAGCTGTTTATGTATGATTGGTTGAATACATCAATGATAGAGACATGGATAAGGTGAGATCTTGTTTATACATCCATATACCTTGTGCAAGATCCGGTGATCTGGTTTCTTATATATTAATGCATACGCCTATATGTTTTGTAGCTACTTAGTCGAAGATCATTGCAAACAATTTGCATTTGATCATGTGGGATTTTTTATTCCATCATTGATTAGTTTGGTAGCTAAAGACCCTGATAATGTTCAACAATACTGTATAGATGCTTTTACAATTTTTGGTCAGCAAAAGAAGACGATAATAATAGCTCCATTCAATGTCAAGTAAGTTTACTTTATTTATAATTTGGACTTAAGAAAATTCCATTTTTATTTTGCATTTTGAGTTATTAATTGTTAACTTCTTACTTCTAGCGGTAGACATTGGGAGTTACTAGTTATTGTCCCCAGGACATTCACTGTTTATTATCTAGATCCTGCGGGGAGTACATTGAACACTAAAATTGGACACGTAATGAGAATGCCATTATTCTGGTGAGAAATATTTCATTTTTATATCCGTTAACATCTTGTATTACATTACTATTTACTTCTGCAATTTATTGTGTTATATTAACATGTAGGGGTTTAGATGCATTCAAAAAGGCTGGAGGAACGGTCCCAAGGAAAAAGAACCAGCCAATAAATTGGCAGAACGTACAAGTAAGTTCCCGACTCGAATATATATATTATTGATGTGAATTGTGCTTAGTTGTATTATTTTGTATGTTTCAATTTATAGTGTGCTACACAAGACAATGGCTGGGCATGCGCATACTATGTGATGCGATTTATGCAGATGATTATCAAATATGCCGCATTGGACATCGATACCATACATGAGGTATTATATATAGTCTCATTAGTTAGTATGAAATATATCAATCTTATCTTATTTTTATATTATTACTTATATATATACATCATTCTCTTTGCAAGTGTTTAAAACTGACAACACTACAAGTAAATGCTTAAAAAATATACATGCTCCATATACGATGGAAGCATTAAATGAAGTAATAGAAGAATGGGCAAAAGCCATACAAGCAGTGGCAACTGTAAGATATAATTGGGATGTTGATAGCGATAATGAATGATACTTTGTAAATGAATATTTCTGAATGTTAATACATGTATTTGAATGTTTCTATATGTGTGAATGTGAGAATTGAATTGATGTCTGAATGTATGTACTTGTGTAGAATTTTCCTTGTGACTTTTGCAGGTTTGCGACCTGTTTGTAGGCTGATATCAATGGATGTCGTAAACCTGCAGTTCAGAAAACTGAACTGCAGGTTCTCATCCTGCTGACCAGCCACAGCAGGCCTGCAAACTGATATGAAAAAAAAAATATAAATAGGCGTCGGTTATTTATAGAAAACCGTCAGTAAAGACATACAACGTCGGTTATTTGATAAAAACTGACGCCTAATAGTACAAACAACCCGACCGTGCAGGATAGCACGGCCGTGGTGTAAAAGGCGTCGGCTATTCATATAAAACCGACGCCTATAGTAATAAACACGGCCGTGCAGGGAAGCACGGCCGTGTCGTCTTGAAGTACAGGCGTCGGTGGTTTAGTATATAACCGACGCCAAAGTGCCCTAGATGACGCCATTTTCTGTGGCGTGAACACTTTTGGCGGCGGTTATTTACTAAACCACCGACGCCTATAGACAAATAGGCGTCGGTTAAAAAACCGACGCCGAAGTGTTCGACCTTTAGCGGCGCCCACATAGGCGTCGGTCGGAAACCGACGCCAAATGGGGTTAAACGACTGACGCCAAAGGCCGTTTCTGTAGTACTGTATGCACACAAGAACCAAAATCTCCGACCAACACATGATGGTCCAAACACAAACATGGTGAAGAAACCTAAGGTCAAAGTGCTTGTAAGGAACATCAACTCACCATCACTTAGAAATCGAGTGCATGAATTTAGGGTTTAGGAGAAAGAGTGACCCATATAAGAATACTTAAAAATCATAAACCCTAGATCATGATAACATCATCTAACATCTTGGTATAACATTTTAGTTATAGAAAAGTAGCATGCAAGCAATTTAATGGTGTAATAACAGAATAGGGGAGCATTATATAGCCTTCCTTAAGAAGAAGACCAAGCTCCAAAGCTACGAGCTCTAAGAGAGAAAAGAAGCTCCAACTAGGATCAACTCCACAACCACAAGGTTACCTCAAGAAGAAGAAAACATACAAAGGTCAAAGGAGAGCTAAAGATGAAGAAAACACAACCCTCGGCCAAACAAAGAAGAAAGAATAAAGGAGTAAGAAGGAAGCCTCATCTAACTTAGGTGCCACCATGGTCAAACCATGGTCTCCGACCTTTGTGAAGAGAAGATCCTCAAGATAGCCACATTGGTGATCCATAGTCTCATGGACAAGAAAGGAAAAGAAGATAGGGTTCTAAAGGCAAAATGAGATCAAAGGTTTAGAACCACTTACCAAGAAGGAAGATCATCAAGGATCACCACAAAGAAGATGATCAAGCTCGAGATCACCACATGCAAAGATGATTGGAAACCCTCTCCAAGATTACCACCTTCTCTATCTCCATAAGGCTCTATTATGATCTCAAGGAAGAAGAGAGGAAAGAGAGAGCTAAATGAGATTCTTGCATGTAAAAGAGAGAGCTTATATACAAAAGGGTTAGGAGGGAGGTGAAGATATGAGGTGTCAAGGCATGAGAGATCCAAAAGGACATTTTACAACAAAGGATCGTCCATGCAACCACTCTAGACTTGCATGAAACAAAAGATGATACAAACAAGGTAGTGTAGTGACCACTCAAGTCCACTACACCCCAAGGTCAAAACACACCAAGGAAACACCATGTAGTAACTGCTATATTATGTCACTGAAGCCAAACGCTCACAACACTCTTCCAAAGCCAAACCCTAGTAACCAAAATGCAAGGCTAGGGTACCAATGTTGCAACAAACATGACCCAAGGAAGTGTTGCAGTCGCAACACTTCAAAACCATCACACACGGTCGATACACCATCAAACTAAAGCATCCATGCAAATCCATGCAAACACTAATGTCATCTCATGAAGCCACTTCATGAACCAAGGTACAACAAGGATCCCCTAAGAAAAAAAATCTCCCTCATGATTATAAGGCACAAAATGCACAAACTACATTTGGAAGATAGACCCTCATCATGGGTAAATTGCAACTTGGTCCAAAACAAGCATAACTAGCTCAAACATTTACCAAACAAGACCAAACTAAAAACATAAGCACGTCACATGTTATCAAGACATATCAAGAGATTAGATTAAGGTTAAAGCATTTTATTAAGAAAAGAAAGAACAATAATGTTCTGATCTAGGTCAGGGGCCTTACATACTATTCCTCATTGCACAAGTCATGTAGATGTTTTCTAATTGGTTTCACCAAGGACATCGCGCTGATGTTGTTCTTCTAGAGGAAGAAAACAATCTCCTCACCTCTATGGATGTCCACACAGATTGCCTAGAACTCCTGCCATTCTACTAGAACAAACAAGGAGTTGTCCCTCCCATTGGATTACTAGTCACCAACTTTCTCTCTCACAATTGTTCTCCCTTGCTCTGCCTCCCTTTATCAGTTAGGACTTGCTTGGGCTGTCTATTGGTTACCAAAACTACAGTGGACAACAATTATAAAAATCAATATAATTTTGTCTCTGGGAAGCCCCCAATTCCCCTCTAGTTATAGGAGAGTCATGGTTCCCAGTCTGTGTGGGAGTGGAAGGGACCATAATTTTATGAATTTTCACAACCCACGATAGGAGAAATAGTCGGTTCACCAGTAAACTGATTGGATGGCATGTGAGACGATCAGTTCACCTAGTCAACCAGTCATTTCATCATGTTTATGAATCACAATTCTATTAGAAATTAACATTTGATTTAATGCAGAATCTGACATAAGAATAAATCCTTGAATCAATCGAATTGATCTAGAAACTGCTTGATTCACAACCTGAGCCATATAGTTCATGGACCTGAGTTGATCGATTCACTTTTAGAACTGGTTGATTCACTCTCTAGAATTGCCAAACTTGGTTCTGTTGACCTAACACACTAAAATTATTAATTCTACACTTGAACTAGTTAGTTCAACTGTCGAGTCAGTCAATTTTCAACCAATGTTTTTTAAATTAAATACTTAATTAAACACTTTGGAAATCAATTTAATTATTATTCATGATTGAATTTCTCTTCTAGGTGTATCCCATGTGTGTGACCCCATAGGTTCCATGTTATATTAGAAGTGAATGTCCATAACTGACATCACAAGCAAAGAGTGGTGAAAAGTCACACATCATTTCCACCCAAATAATCACCAAATTTGGAGAAAAACTCTAACCTACGATTTGTGTCAACTGTTATAGTGATTGTCTAATTCCTTTGTCTCAGATATCTATAATGAACTAGAGTTATGGAATCATCATCCTCTCAATATGAAATCCATGTTCTTTGATCCAGAGCAGACTGCATGAGATATATGTGACCTCATGTGATAACCAAAATTTTCACTCTCACCTAATCTTCATACATCATGACCCATTTATGTGCTTACATGATATAGATTCATCAAGTCTTGGACTTTGGCTTAGTTTTTTATCATCTAATATTTAAGTATTGAAATGAGTGATCTTAGCTAGGTGTTTCTACATAATGGACTAAGAGTTCATGCTAAGACAATCCACATTTCTTTTGTGATAGCTCAAGTACCAACTTTGTTCATTTATATCATCAATTTGACTTAGTTTGCTTCCATATGATGGATATATGTCTTCATACAAATCTTTGGCCCTATTTTGTTCAAATTAGTAGTTTTACCGTGGTAGTGGCACAACATATCGACTTTATCAATCACATGCTCTTCTATGATCCTAAGAGTTGCATACATGATTCTAGTGCTTGAAATGGATCTAATATGACTAAATGTAACCTTGCATGATTATACATTGGTGATAATCTATCTCTCATGCTTTATTTGTTATCAAATCATATAATCTTTAACTTTTATTACTCGTAATGTGGATGGTTCACCTACACCTAGACCTTATTGTTGATGCTTGGCTATGTAAAATCAAGGCATGCACGTCTGGGACTTTTGAAAATTATGTTTGAATTAAGTGAAACCTAGATCTGGAAAAACATCCACGAGTCATATGATGCTTATCTTATCAAAACGTAGTGATCTAAGACTTGGTCTTGTATAATTTGCATATTAGGTCCACTTGGATTGGGCCATATCTAGAGATCTTATCCTATCTTGTACTTTACACATAATGTATGCTTAGTCTCTTGAACCTACTTTGTTATTGTCTTGACTGTATGTATGCTTGTATGAATGCTTCACTAGTTAATTACTTGATTGAGCTACTTGTTTCCTATGATTTGTATGTTTGTTTTTCTTGATATATGTTGAAAAACCTAGAACATAATTGAACTTGTCCATTATACAAACCTTGTGTACCTTCCTATATTCTCAGGGTAAGGGCACAAGGTTGGGCACCTTACTTGAGATGTCAAGATAAATTGAACCATGTTCATAAAAGGGTTGGATAATATTGAGCATTGTTATAGACCCTTCTAATGGGAAGTTGGTCAATGACCCTAATGTGTTGTTAACTATAACGGAAATGCACTTAAAACACACTTTGTGTAAACCAATGTTGTTATGTGTTCACACCTTATTTCTTGTTCTTGCTTATTATAATGTTTCTAGCAAAGCAACTTTTATATACTCATAAACTATGTTTATTTGACCTTTCATAGCGTACATAATACTTTAGCATTAATATGTTTTGTTTATTGAATTTTTAGTTGTCAAATGAAGATTCGCTGCATTCAAGATTGTAAGCTCTAGAATGAAATACAAATGGGTATTCTTAAATATAAAATTGGGTTCATATCTCTTATCTCCATGTTTAGTATCTTGTTGTTACTACTTTACATATATATTGTCTGTCTGAAATATTTGTACAATTTTACTGGCGGGTGCCCAAGACCACTCACCTTTGTCTTTATAACCATTAGGAGTGTGGACTTAGGGTAAAAATAGTTCCGTGTCAAATGGAACAATAACAAAACACCTAGGATTCTATATATGCTTAAGGCATAAGATATCTTAAGAACCTAGGGAGGACAAAAATCCTTTCCTCATACTTTAGAGAGTCTTCTAGCATCTCACCTCTTCTTTAAGGACCACCTAAGACACCCATGTAGATGATGATTAGTTAGATTTCTTGTCTTCTCATGTGATTCTTCCCTCATGACTATTAATCACATGAATTTAAATTTTGGGCATCTAATGCATGGGAAAACTAAAATTCACTTGAAATCATGAAAGTTGATCAAGAGGATAATGCCATGATCTGATCTTAAATTGGAAACCCTATTGGCTAAATGGACATCTGTAAATCCCTTTGTTTTGATAATGACAAACATTTCATTCTTGTTAATCTAACGTGCTACTTGAGTGTTGCAGGAATAAGGTGGATGACAAAGCAATTAGGTAAATCCATATGCTTACATATTTATATTTTCATGAAATGTAATCGCCTTGTAAAAACTTGTACAAATATATAATGTACAAGTACTTAGATTTCATGTAAATCAAGCGTTAGATTCTCCCTAGCTAAACATCACATTTAGATAGGTCATCCCCTTCAATAGTGTCACATATGCACACTCATACACACACTTAATGCTTTAATTGAAAAATTGAAACAGGGTCAATCTCGGTCGACTAACTCCTCGACCGAGACACTCTCGGTCGACAATCTTCTCGACCGAGAAAGACCCAAGTAGCCGTTAGACACAGCTGACAAGGTGGTTGGCAGCTGGAGATAAATGTTGCATACACTTGATCCAGAGAGCCTGTCGGTCGACAAAACGTCGACCGAGTAGGTGTCTCGGTCGACCATTTTTCGACCGAGATGGTCTCTGACAGAAACTGCAGAATTAATTAATTAGCCATTACTAAAGCAACAAACTTGTACCTAACGGCTAGTTAAGCACTTAGAAACCCCTAGAAGGTGTCTAGAACGTCCTTAAGTACTTGTAGGACATTCCTATAAATAGGACATGCCTTAGGACACCTAAACTCACTTGTTACACTTGAGAAATCCTTGAGCATACTTTGAGCAACCTGTTTGTGAGAAAGTTGAGCATAGTGACAATTGGCTACTTCTTCTCTTAGCTCAAATTTCTTGTCCTATAGGCTAGCATCTCCTATCCACTGCAATTACATTTCCATACACTTTGGTTAGGAGATCTACATGCTTGATCTAGGCAAATCAAGCCTTGTGCTACAAAAGGATAAGTTGTAATTTCTATTTTCTTTCTTGTTCTCTATTGTTGTTTGTACTCTCCTTGCTACTCCTAGGTTGGAGGCTGCAGATTGGAGAGGTTGAAGATCTTCTTGGTGAAGAAGGGGACCTTGAGCTACTTCAAGAAGGCTGGTGCAACGGGAGGTTACTTCTAGAGAGGAAGGCTACTTCAAGGGGGAGCTTGGAGTTACTTCAAGAAGGCTACCTCAAGTTGGTGCATCTACTTCAAGTGAAGGCTGTTCAAGGGGTGTAAAGAAAGTATTGTATTTTGTGTAAATCCGTGTGAAGGTAATAAAATTAATACTTTCAAAATCCCGGTTGGGTAAGCAACCGGGTAGTGGACTGACAACTTTAGTATTTGCTAAAGTTGGAACCACTCTAAACACCTGTCTCCTTCTTCCATTTTTCATTTGTGGTTGTTTGAGTTAAATAATTGCTAAAATATTCAAAAACTCTATTCACCCCCCCTCTAGTGTTTTTCAATTGGTATCAGAGCCAGGCTTCAAGGAACCTTAACAAGGTCTTGAAGAATGGGTGACGGGGTGCTTAACAACCTTAACCTTGAAGGAACACTTGTTGCTAGACCTCCGACATTTGATGGAACAAACTACACATATTGGAAGAGAAGGATGCAGTTCTACTTCCAAGGCATCAATTGGGACTTATGGAGGATGGTGTCAACCCCATACGAGCTTCGTCAAACACAATATGCAGAGTGGGATGCAAACACGGTAAAGTTGTCTCAAATGAATGCCAAAGCTGTAAGCATTTTATATTGTTCAATTTCTATAGGAGAATTTAATAGGATATCAAACTGTGACACAGCCTATGACATCTGGCATAGACTGTCCATAACTTATGAAGGTACAGTTCAAGTCAAGAATTCTAAGATCAGCATGCTTAAACAAAAGTTTGAACACTTCCGTATGGATCCAAATGAATCTATTAGTGAAATGTTTGCAAAATTCTCTTCTATTGTTAATGTTTTAAATTCCCTAGGAAAAACTATTCTTGAAGAAGATCAGGTATCAAAAATCCTTCGATTACTTCCTCCTAAATACAAGCCAAAGGTGACAGCCATTGAAGAAGCTAATGACCTCACTAGGCTGAAAATGGAGCAACTCATTGGCAATCTAGAAGCTCATGAAGCAACCCTAGAAGAGGAAGAAAGAAGAGAATGTGAACTTCAGCAAGGAAAGAAGAAGGATGTGGCCCTAAAAGCTTCAAAGATAGTCACACCAGAAAGTGAGGAGTCAAGTGAAGAAGAAGGAGAAGAAGCATTGATTGTCAATGGTAAGAAATATAGAAGATTTAAATCTAACAAAATTTCTAGTTCTTCTTCTTCTCCTCCTAGGTGCTTTGAGTGTGGAAAGAAAGGACATTTCAAAAATGAATGTCCTAAAGAAAAGAAAGGAAAGAAAAGCTCACACAAGAAGAGGGGAGAAAAAGCCTATAAAGCTGCATGGGACGAGTCAAGTGAAAGTGAAAGCGGAGAAGAAAAGGTGGAATGTCTAATGGCAAGAGAAGATGATGAAGACTCTCAAGAGGTAAGCCTACTTGATCTTCCTAAAGAAGAGTTAATTAATAGTTTACAAGAAACTCATGATAAGTATGTTGATGTCAAGAAGAAACTAAAGAAAGTTATCAAAACAAATGATGAGCTATATGCTAAATTAAATGATCTCTCTTCTGAAAAGAACAACATTGATCTGGAAAATTTGTCTTTAAAAACATCTTTAAATGATTGCACTAACAAACTACTCACTCTAGAAACAAATGTTGATCTTTTCTCTCAAGAAAAGACTGAATTGTTAGCTAAACTAAAAGATTTTCAGACTCAACCTATTCTATGTAACCATTTAGATTATGACAATGTTGTAAAAGAAAGAGACTCCCTATTATTTGATTTAGATCAAGCTAGAAAAGATTTACACAAGAAGATGGATGATATTGCTAAGCTACAAAGAAACCTACATGAGTTAAGAAGAAAAGATATCCTTGACAACATCCTAAAAGCCTCCTCTAGCTTCAATGGAAGAAAAGGTTTGGGATATGATCCAAAGAAAAATCAACCCAAAAGAACTCGGACTATGTTTGTACCTAAGAACACAATTCCTAGAAAGAGAAATGAAGTTGACTCAATTACTTGTCATTTTTGTCTACGTCTTGGACATTATTCATTTTCATGCCCGTATAAGACCAAGGATTCCTACTTAGTTTGGGTCCCAAAATCCCAAACTTAGTAGAGTAGAATGCAAATCAGTGAGATATGATCAAATGCTTAATTTTGCAATTCATATTGTATTATCTCAACTTAATAAAAGGTTTTATGCATTGTAATAATTTTCTAAATTGCTGTACTGAAATAGAAACTTAGTCGGTCGAAGTATTGTCGACCGAAAATATAATCGGTCGAACTTTTGTCGACTGACCAGATGCCTGTGACAAATCAAAATCAAACAAAAACTATATCGGTCGAAAATTGGTCAACCGGCTGAATTTCTGTCTTTAATTTGCAATACAACAATCTTCTCGATCGACGATTAGTCGATCAAGAAAGATGTCGATCGAACAATTGTCGACCGACTGAAGTTCTGAATCAGAATTTTTATACAGTCTCTACTTAAATGATTCTAACCATATCGGACCATCACATGGGTACCAAAACCTACATTCTAATGCAGGATTGGGTGGTTGACAGTGGATGTTCCAAACACATGACCGGAAACAAGGACGCATTTCAAACTTTTGAAGAAAAGAAGAGTGGAATAGTCACTTTTGGAGATAACGGTAAAGGTAAAATTGTTGGAATAGGTAACATTGGTACAAACCTCGAGATAAAGAATGTTCTACTTGTTGATGGTTTGCACCATAACTTAATAAGTGTGAGTCAATTATGTGATAGTGGCTATGATGTTTTATTCAACAAAACCTGCTGCAAATTATTAATAGAAAACACTACAAATGTCGTCTATGAAGGAAAAAGAGTTGGAAATCTTTATATTCTTAGACCTAACTCTATGAAATTTGTAGTAGGAAAATGCTTGCTTGCAAATGAAAATACTTTACAATTATGGCATAAAAAGCTAGGACATGCTAGTTCTCATGTTATCAAAACGTTAGTGAAATATGATCTTGTTCGTGGTTTGCCTACTTTATCCTTTGATCAAGTTGAAAATTGTGAACCATGTACATTGGGAAAGCAAACAAAAACCTCTTTTAAACCTAAACATGAACTTAGCACCAGTAGATCTTTAGAATTAATTCACATGGATTTATTTGGACCTATGAGGACATAATCTATCGGTGGCAAAAGATATTATTTTGTTATTGTTGATGATTATAGTAGATATACATGGGTACATTTTATTGCAACCAAAGATGATACTATTCATGCTTTTATAAAATTTTGCTCTATGATTGAAAATCTATTACAAAGCAAAATATGTACCATTAGAAGTGATCATGGTGGAGAATTTGAAAATCATGTATTTGAAGAATTTTGCACATCTCAAGGGTACACTCACAATTTTTCTGCTCCACGCACTCCACAACAAAATGGCATAGTTGAAAGGAAAAATCGATCACTACAAGAAATGGCTAGAACTATGATGCTCGAACATAACACCCCCAAAACCTTTTGGGCTGAAGTTTTAAACACCGCATGCTATGTGTTAAATAGAGTAACTGTTCACTCTTATCTGAAGAAAACTCCGTATGAAATAATACATTCTAAGAAACCTAGAGTTGAGTATTTTCATACCTTTGGATCTACATGTTATATCTTAAATACCAAAGATGATAGAGATAAGTTTGATTCTAAATCACACAAAGCATTCTTTTTGGGATATTCTACCTCTAGCAAAGCATTTAGAGTCTATAACATTATCTTTTGAAAAGTTGAGGAATCTATTCATGTCTCTTTTCATGAAGAGTCCAAATAAGAAAATCTAGAAATAATTGATCTTACTAATCAATTTGAAAACCTAAACATACCAAATGACAGTGAGAAAGATACTACAAACAAAAATCAAGCTGAAACACAACCTATACCTAGACTTATTAAGGATCATCCTCAAGAATTAATTATTGGAAATCCAAATGATAAAGTAAAAACTCGGTCTTCCTTTAAGGATGTTGCAAACATGGCCTTTGTTTCTATCATTGAACCTAAGAAGATATCTGAAGCTCTTAAAGATGATTATTGGATAATAGCAATGCAAGAAGAACTAAACCAATTCACTAAAAATGATGTATGGGATTTAGTTCCTAAACCACAAGATAAAACCATCATTTGAACTAAATGGGTTTTTAGGAATAAACTAAATGAGGCAGGAGAAGTAATAAGGAATAAAGCTTGGTTAGTAGCACAAGGATATAATCAACAAGAAGGAATAGATTTTGATGAAACGTATGCACCAGTAGCTAGACTTGAAGCTATAAGAATGTTACTAGCTATTGCTGCACATAAAAACATCAAACTCTACCAAATGGATGTAAAAAGTGCATTTCTAAACAGAATCATTCAAGAAAAAGTATATGTTGCCCAACCACCCAGTTTTGAAATACCAGAAAAAGGTGACTATGTTTATAAACTTAAGAAAGCACTTTATGGTTTAAAACAAGCACCTAGGAACTGGTATGAAAGGCTCAAGACATATCTTTTTGATAATGGTTTTTCTATTGGAAATTCCGATTCTACTTTATTTTTCAAAACATATACATCTGATTTCCTAGTTGTGCAAATATATGTTGATGACATTATTTTTGGAGCTTCTAATGAATCGTTGTGCACACAATTCAGTGACATTATGCAAAAAGAATCTGAAATGAGCCTCATGGGTGAACTAACTTTCTTTCTTGGTTTCCAAATTAAACAAACACCTGCCGGAATCTTTATAAGCCAAGAAAAATATACTAAAGAACTCTTAAAACGTTTTGGGATGGATCTATGCAAACATGCTACTACTCCTATGGCCACTTCTATAAAAATTGATAAGGATGAAAATGGGGAACCAATTGATGATTCCTTATATAGAGCCATGATTGGTAGTTTGCTTTACTTAACTGCTTCTCGACCGGACATCATGTTTTCTATTGGTCTTTGTGCTCGATTTCAGTCACAACCTATGCACTCTCATTTTCAAGCAGTTAAACGAATTCTTCGATACTTAGCCAGCACTACATGTTTTGGTTTATGGTATCCAAAAGGACAATCCTTGGATTTTAAAGCTTATACTGATGCGTATTATGCTGGTTGTCGACTTGATTGCAAGAGCACTAGTGGTGGTTGTTTCCTGTTAGGGAGAGCTTTAGTATCTTGGTTTAGCAAGAAACAAAACACGGTTGCCCTCTCTACAACTGAAGCTGAATATATGGCAGCTGGATCTTGTTGTGCTCAAGTGCTTTATATGCAACAAGTGTTAAATGATTATGGTTTTACTCTTTCATCTACGCCTATCTTTTGTGACAACACGAGCGCTATAAATTTAGCACATAATCCTATTTTACACAGCCGAGCTAAACATATTGAAATCCGTCATCACTTTTTAAGGGATCATATCTCCAAGAATCATGTTTCCCTTCATCATGTTGATACGGAAGATCAATTGGCTGATATTTTTACAAAACCACTTCCACTAGACCAATTTAACAAGATTAGGAAGCAATTGCTTATCACTCCTTTGGATGATGTTTTCTTTGATATTTGTGCTTCTTAAAAATAACTTTTACTTACATCGTTTTGGCTTTTAATAGATTTTTTTTTGGGACATCTAATTAAGGGGGAGTTTTATTCCTAAATGGATATCTTTTTGAAATGACAAAGGGGGAGAAATATATATAAAACTTAGTATTTGTGCAAAACAATAAATAAATATAAAACTTAGTATTTGTGCAAAACTCAATCAATGAGTTTCATAAACTTGGGGGTTGAAAACAACATAGGGCTAGGTAATTGCATAAAAAGGAGTCATGTCTTGTGACACCCCTCTTCATTGACCTCTACTTGAAGAGTCAGTTGATTAAACATGTGAAATATGCCAATGCCCTCATTTGTTGCCACAATCATACTATTGCAGGTTCTTTTAGTATGGTCCTTGAGGTTGAGATGTTTCCTAGTTCAACTTGGGGCAGAACATCCTCATGTACCCTGACTGATGGTGGTTAAAACACTTATTTTGTGGAAAACCTTGTGGCTTTGATGGTCTTCTAATAGACACAAACCATGAATAATATCACTTGGATGGAAATAGTCCTCTACGTTGACCTCTCCTAGGTGATCATTGGGACTACTGCTTCGTATTTGTCTCTGATCTTGATGTTCTCTAAAAAGTTTGCCAATGTCGCACTATTAAAGACCCCTGAAATCTCTTTTTCTTGGATCCTTGTATGGGCTATCCTAAAGATTGTATTATCTACCTCTTGGAATTGTAGTCAAGGATGCAATCGACATCATCTTGATCCACCTCATTGGCTCCACAAAGGGGGTAAACTTCTCGCACAACACCTTAGTTGATTATAAACTTGTCAGTGTAGCATTCCATCCCTTCTAAACCT
This sequence comes from Alisma plantago-aquatica, assembly GCA_963693085.1. NCBI lineage: Eukaryota > Viridiplantae > Streptophyta > Magnoliopsida > Alismatales > Alismataceae > Alisma > Alisma plantago-aquatica. The sequence goes on along the minus strand of OY856411.1, from coordinate 998,863,406 downwards.
ACCAAATCTTCTCTAGTTTGGTCCATGCCCTTTACGAATGGAACTGCAACAACTCCACAAAACAAGCTTCATTCTCATTCACCATCATCATCATCCTCTACTGAACCTACTCATCTTGGGTAATCTTCTCATACAGATAGGATAAAGGGAACCACCTATTCACAAACTCTCTCCTAAAGTCTATCAAAAGGATAACTTCCCTCTATATCATCTCCACTATTATGGTCCACCAATGGGCAATGCCCCTTTAAAAAAGTGGATGGAACTCTTCAATTTGTCCTCACCCTATATCTTCAACAATTGGTAGGACTTATCAAGCTTCATAAGACAAAGATCTACTTCTAAGGCGTCCAAAGTACCTAAATACTCCATGGACACTACCCGCTTAAATTATCCATATGTCATGTTGGACCTGGTTAAAAAGTTTAAGCTCTACACTTATCCTTCCTAAGCTGGTTCGCACAAACTAGGTGAATTTAAGCACAACTTGTCCAAACATGGCCTAGAAGTTAGGATGGATGGGCATTTTTGGGTCAATAGGCGTCATCTAATGTTTCTGAGGTTGCTCTAGAGTCTTTGACTACTCAGCATTGGGTGACCTCTCCTTGTCAGTACACCATCTCCCACCACCAATTGGTGCACCATAGTTACTCTCTACATGTTCTTAACAATGTCCATCCATATATGCATAATCATAATTAATGATTAGATATGGTGGACTCATAAGAATAAACATGACAATCTAATCATATGTCCCTATATACTTTCTAAACCTAGGATCTAGTGCCAAAAACCTTGTAATCCTCCAATACCAAAAAAGCAAGATTTTTCAAAAGAAAATCCAATTTCAAATCACAAAAAATATGAAGCAAACAAGAAACATAGATATCAAAGATTTAAAATTTCAAAATAAACCACTAATAATATTATCATAAACTTAAGGTCGATACAAGAGTTCATCATGACATATTACAAATTCCACATATTATAAGTTGTTTATTTATAAAAACTCTAAGAGTCATGCACACAAAATCTCAAATAATGTAACCATTTAGTGCTTCATTAGTGTAGAACATGCTTGCAAAACCCTACAACTCATACAACTGTGGCTCTAGAGGCTTTCATGCATGTCAAAATCACAATCTAGGAAACATGCATACTCAAAACATTTATGATAGGACTTCAGAATAAAAGGACAAATCTAGTATTATAACCCTATATGATTTATCTTCTTAAGGTAACAAAAATGTCACCTACCTACAAGATACCTTCGTGCAAACATTAGTCGCCTCAAAATTAGGGCCAATTTCCTTGTAGTTGATCTTCTTTGTCATTGTTAGGATAGTTTCGTCACTCACCTAAACAGTGTGGAAAGAAACAGGGGAGAGACCCTAAGTCCCAACAATATGATATAACATCTGAAATGCTTACTACTTATTTGGAAAACAAAAATAAATAAAGGAAATGGTCAAACAATTAAGTACATGAAACTTTCAGTCTACTAGATGGTACACACTTACTCAACCTTTCTAGCATAAAAGCAACCTAAAAGGATGTTACCCAACATATAAATTAGATTATCATTTCAAGATCACAACCATGTTTGGTGCCAGATAATTCTAACATACATTGTACACGATTGAAGTATAAATTATTTGCCTTGGGTTGATTGAGGTGTAACTCCCAGTTTGCTAGCTATATCTATGAGTCATCCTAGCCATCTGCATAAGATCTACAGATATATAGATACCCTAGATCTCTCCACATAACCTCGGGTTAAATCTAGGTAATCAAAGAAATGAAGCCCACTGACTCGTCTATAGTGGACACTTTTATATAAGTAGATCCTACCATCTTAGTTCCACCCTGGGTCACCAGTTATTGATCTAATCACAAGGTAATAACCCCCATGCCATATTCCAGTTCTTCATCTCATTTATCATGCATTTCCATCAGAATAACATCCTTTACCAAGTCCCATGCACTATTTAAAGATGATATGGTATAATGGCCCTAGGTGTCCACATATATTTCCTAATATATGGCTTTGAGTATATTCTCACTACTCCATGTTGCAACAAGATCTATAATTTCACTGCCCCCCAATGACCCAATATATATAGAGATTGAGAGTTCTATGACTTATCTTTCTCTTTCATAATTATATTTGTTTTACTATATGACTATGTAAACCAAATTATAAGATAGACTACCAAAAATAAGTAAGTGTTTATGCAATAACAACATTATGTATAAAATATTTAATTATTCACATTGATGCATTCTACATAATAGGTTCCTTCAAGATAATACATAATAATAGGTTTCTTGAAAACCATTGGTTATTGTATCATTAGGTATTTGTATCCAAATAGAAAGAATCATATTCAGGTGCCTTCTTTTCCCTTGAAGGAGCCATTTACAAATTACAACAACATGGCAGTAGAAAAATAACTAAAACATGTACTTAGGGTGTTCATCAGGAAAAATTATATTACTATCAACATCTTATCAACGTGTAGATCATATTACATAAAAAGGAAGAAATTTGAAACTTTTAAAGTAACTCGAAGTCATATATATGCTAAAAAGTAATGGATGACCACTTTTTAATGTGAGAGGTGGTATTTGTGATATGTAACCCCGATGCAGGCCATACACTAGTCGATCTAGATTCAAGGTATATAAAGTTACCATCTTTTGGAATTTTCTAAAGGAATAAAAAAGAAAAAATATCTACATGTAAGGAAATTATAGGAAATAAATGGTTCAACCATTATATCACTTTCCTGACATGGGCAGAAATGATTCTGGTCCCCAAGAATAACTTTGAAGCCCTAGCCTCACAACAGTATCTGGCATCAATGTCAAGCTCTATTATATATAGTATCATCCCCTCAAACATGTTCTATAGCTTCTTATTCACAGTCTAAAGGAAAATAAGAAAGAAAGAAGAAGGTTAAACAAGGCATAAGACTTCTACAACCAAAACACTAGAGAAAAACCACTTAGTAAAAGTCTAAAAGAGAAATAAGTCAAAGACTCTAAAATGGATTACAAGATAAAGGATCAACTTACTCATATCTAAGATAAGAGGACACCAGATAGCTCCTCTCACATCAGTAGAGAAGACAACAAGGGAAAATGGCATCATAGGTGAAGATCCATGAAAATAGAAATGCCATTGGTTGTCATCAATCAATGATGTCTCACCCTGTAGCAACACCTTAAGGTTTAGCTCGCACAAGTGAGGTAAAAATTTGAAGATAAGGGGAGTATAGGTATCCCTAGAAGAGAGAGAAAAAAAATCAAACTATCTTGTTGTCATCCAAAATGTGGTTACACCTTTATTGGTCAGTCAATTCATTGATAGACATACCTCAATGTTCCATCTGTACACATGTTAGAAACCCTGTCAGTATATGTGAAAAAGAAAGTAGCTAGTTATTGTCATTAGTTCAAGGTCTTTGGTAAAACCATTAGAAGAGACAACTTAGATGATCATATGCATATTGTTCACATAAAACCATTAGTACACACACATGCTTCTCAATATTACTCAACTGATGGAAATGAATCTTTCAACCAGCCAATAGTACTGCCAGTAGACAACCAATATAAACTCAGACAGTCATATGTTGGACACCCCATTATTCCTCTACTGATGGAAGGACAAAATAGAATTGTTGATATCCAATTGACAAAAACCAAATGTACAAGAACAGGAAAAAAAAAGAGTTTGTTCGATTCTCAACCATTGAAGTGCAAGACACACTTCCATCATTCCTACTGATGGATCGACAAACTACTCATGTTAGTTCTCAACTGATGGAATGGTAGAGAAGGAAGGTTAGATCACCCATGTGAATTCACCAAGCCCTATAAAATGAGAAAAAGGAAAAAAACATGGCGTTTACAAATTGCAAGGAAACCCTCAACCAAGGTAATTTTTGCATAAGCCTTCAAGCATGGTTCAAACCATCTAAGCACCCTAAGGATACAAAAATAAGCATTTGTGGATGTAATAAAGGTAACTAAATAGGGTTAATGTTTTAAGGTGGGTCATGTTTTTTATACACAATTGCATAAGATAGACAGTGTACCACGTTTTGCATGCCCACACATTGTCGATTGAGGTTTTCATGTGTATTGCACAATGGAAGGCATCTTAAGTGTTGATAACAGATTTAGGGATTTGATACATCAATCATATGTATCAAATCACCATTGAATGTGAATTATTTTATGTATCATATACCTCACAAATCACCACAAGTGATAAAATAGGATGTGGAAACTAGTAAAACATCTTGATCCAGTAAGAGTTGTAGAAAAACAACCAAGAGAATCATAGGGTTTCCAATGGGCCAATTATCATGCCAATAATGCAGTTGGATTTCCTATTTGGGTAGTCCTTCAGTTTTTCAAGGAGTCTCCCACTTCATCTTCATCTTGGTATCCTGCTCTTCACCATAGTCTGCTAGTGATATTAATACATCATCCTATTCTGATTGTAAGAGCTAAATTTTAAATGGAGAATGTAAAGAGAGGTGTGACATGCAATCTATATACATGTTACATTATTTTGGATCAAGATCAATAACAACTTATTACATGTTTCAAATAATAAGCATGGAGCACCATAACTTAGTTTCAATATCCACATCTAGCAAACAAAATAATTCTTGAGTTGTTGCATTGGTTTATGTAAAATATATAACATATAATATATAATACATGGCACATAACATGGACACAAGTGCAAATTTATTCGTCCAAAGAATCATTTATACTTGAAAACCCATACCCATCACTAAAGGATTATGAAATTACCTATGATCCCATGGCAATATTTAGGGAGAGAGAGCGCAATAGGAATTACTAAATTTCTCCTAATTAAACCAAGGTTTGTAACCTTTAAGCATATGTATGTTAAATACATAGAAGGGATATAATAAATATCTTTTTGTACACTACTTGTCCAAAAACTATACATGTCATATGCTGGTGTAGAACATACACTTCTGGATCCATATTTGACGTGGTAATTATTGTCATCGTAGAAACAACTTATATTCTTCTTGATGAATCTACTTGTTCTCAATCCTCTACATACGAGCATCGAACACTATGTCATTCAATCAGATGTGATAACTCTTGGTGCACCACCTTGGTTTCCAAGTGGAAGCACAACTCAAAGTTGTTGACATGCTAGCATCGTTCACTCTCCTTCTACTCCAATTAGGGCCTTTTGTCCTTGTGTCGAGGTTTTCTCTCTGAAACTGGAGGAACTCTTAGAAAACATGTCTTACAACATATCTCAAGTGTGTTTCTACACTCATAAAATTAGAAGAGTCATGGGATTATAGTTTCCAAAATCCAATTTCTTTCATAATCACAACTAGTTTCCAAATCAAATTTTGTTCATAATCACAACTAGTTTCTAAAATCTAGTTTCTTTCATAAACACAACTCAAAAATAGACCCAAAAAAGGAAATCTCATACTATAATCCCATTTTCTTGAAATAGTTACCAAGTCATCCAAATAAGACTAGTTTGGACTGTGACTCGCTTATCGAGTCACATGACTCATTGTTTGTAGTCTAATTTAGTTTTCCAATTTGATTTCAAATTGAACACGACAACTTTTTTCCTCTCCCTAAACGAGGCTAGTTTCCAAACTCACTTTTTGAGTCTCCTGTTGCATCCCAAATGGATGATCACTTGGTCTACTGACACTCAATGATTTCATTGAACTAAACCATCTTGTCACTGGATTGGGTTGGAAATGAGCCTATAGATGATCTAAACTATTCCAATGATAATTTTATTGCAAACTTAAATTCTCTTATGCATCATTATGTGTGTGACCACATAGGTTCAATCTTATGTTGGTATCGATGTTCACGACTTTAGAAGGAGAGATTGGTGTCTAGAAACTCATCGCTGATTACCATGCAATTGAAATAAGTTGAGAACAACTTGAACTTGTAAAATGACCAATGTTACTGGGACCATATAGTCCCTTAGTTACATATAACCAGATTGAAATTAAGGCATTGAGATTACATCCTCTTATCATTCAATCTAAGTTCCTTAAAATAGAGCTCATTGTTGATATTGTGTGAGCTCAATATCATATATCACTAACATGATCATGGCTATGCATTTAATAGTCTCACTTATAAAGTGACTAGAATATCACTTCAATGTAGGGAGAAAATCCATCCACATCAGTCATGATTTTTCCACACATTTCACTATGCACTCAACAACATGTACGTCAAACCTTGTTCATAGTCATGTTGGGTTAGTGTTAAAGTTCATAGAAATATATGTGATTAGTGTAGTGACCTATAGGTCTAAAGATCACTTCCACCACTATCAAATTGAGATATGACTTTGATTTGCGATTATATGTCTTCTTAGTGTCAATGTTGAAGTGGGTCTATCCAATACAACCAATTTTCTAACATGTATCAATGTATCTAAATTGTTATAAAATACCATGACTAAAAAGACATAGTCATAGATGAGCATACACACTAGTCTTACATATTATTTTTCTCCTATAATATCCACCATAATAACTGATTAGGAACATAATAAGTATGACAAATCTTTAAGTATACATATATGATCTCATGTTTCGGTCCTCAAACCAAACCATATCTAATTGAGCCAAAATGTTCATAGGACATTATTAAATGTATTCATTGTCTCATACTAAAAATCCATAATAAGTGAAATTATCTTTATGAATAATAGAATCATATATTATGTATCCCTTTTGTGTTGATCACATGATGTCTTTTAGGGTATGCAACCAATACATAAATCTAAGAACAATATTGATGAATTTAATTTGGAAAAATTGCATCTCAAACATCCTAATTCTAATTATGTATATAATCTCATACCTCCTACTTTTGTTTCAGTGTCTTAGAATACAAATTGTAATACCTATTCTTTTAAAATTGTGACAAAAACCTATAATGGTTCTTGCATTAGGAGATTATATATATATATATATATATATCCTTGCATTTAAAAAAGACTAGAAGTCTGAATGAAAAACTAATAGTTGAAACATAGCATATAATCGAAACAATTTTAGTTTATCTCTTATGAACATATTCATAAAAAGTATAAATAAATGAAACTTGTTACAATTACCATAAACGTTTTTGGAGTCATTCATCCCAATCCTAACAAGAACACATTTTCTATTGCATCTATTGCAACAATTCTAAAAATATACTAGCATGAGTGATGAACTAAAATCACTACATAAAAATGGATTCTAGTCTATTTTTAAACTAATTTGTTTCTCCAATGTCAATGAATACTCATGTTTGTTCAAGTTCAAGATTAAATCTAATGTATCATCTAATAGATTAAAATAACATTTTTTTCAAGGTATTAAATCAATGAAAGGAGGTAACTATTCAAAAACATTTAGTATTGTTACTTTGTCACCCACTATCAAGTTCATTACTATGATTTTTGTGTAACATCATTGACATTTTATTCAATTAGATGTTTTCAATTCTCTACTAAATAGTATTAAAATAAATGATGTTCACATGGAGGAACCTCCATAATTAGTTGATACGAAGTTTCCTTCACATATTTGCTAGCAACACAAAGATATTCGTGTGATGAAACAAGCTCATCGATCCTGGTATAACAATAAAAAGACATTTTATTTTCGATTTTGTAGTTGTCTACACTTTCGTAGGCTCATATTCGTTTGCATTTTATATGAATAGAAATACTATTTATATTCTACACTATGTAGATAACATTTAGTCACTAGCAAAATTAATTGTGTTTTTCTCAGTTAAAACTACTAGAATATAATGCTTCCGAGAATATAACTAGCATGGGAGTTCATTAAAAACACCAAATGTCTGTGGTGTCCTATCTTACTAGATCAATGATATGGAGAAGCATCCAAAGACACTCAGCAACCATCATAGGCAACAATACAAGGTGTATCATGAACGGTGAGTCAACAAACATGTGGGACAATTGGGTGGGATAAGGAATGGGAATGGGTGCCCAAACAAATTAGACTCATACCAGAAGAACTCCTACACATGAATGTAGCAAGGGAGAGATTAGATAAAGGACAATGGGATATGGATTTCATAAAACATTGGTTTGACCATAGCATTGCGAATACAATCACAAACACTGAACCTCCCAGCCTTGGGCCAGAGAAGACATTGGACTTGGAACCAAGAAAGAGAGGTCTACTAAATACAAAGGAGGCCTACCTTCATCAAGTCAGACATAAGCAGACGAAAATACAAGGAAAATGGAGAAACATATGAAAGCTATAGGTACCAAAGAAAATCAAACTCTTTATGTAGCTATTTCAGCATAACAGTCTCCTCACAGATGTGTGACGCCAAAAAATGGTGCTACAAGAAAACAACCTATGCAATATCTTTATGAATTCTTCTCAGACAGTAATCCATGTATTGAGAGCTTGTACCTTTGCGAGGTCAGTTTTGGAGATGATTAAACCTCAATAGCCAGCGAGCTTCTACAATGTTGTTGACTTTAGGATTTGGTTGCAAGTTATCACAGATAAGAAGAAGTGGCCAATACAATGGCTGGAGGAGTTTTCCACTATCAACTGGCACATATGAAATAGAAGGAACATATTCATATTCCAAGTCATATGACTACCAGTGGATAGGGTTAATATAGTGAGTCAACACCGTAAAGACTTGCTAGATGCCTAGAGCAATGACACACATCAACAAAAAAGCATCAACTCGCATGAGGACCAAGACCACCTTCATCATAAAAGATAGTTGATTCATGTGGACACAACACAACACAAAGAATCCTTGGAGAAGATAGCATGCGCCATTCTTAGAGATAGACGAGGAGAATGGGTACAAGTTGTTTATGCCAAATTACAAGGGACAAGCACACTTCTAGCTGAACTTCACTCCATTCTCCAAGGAATCAAGATTGGAGCATACCACCGACTGGAGAAAGCAACATTGGTCATTGATTCTCTACAAGAAAAATAGCTCATCCACGATGGCAAACACAATTGGGAAAGTATGGTCCTATATGTTTTAAAATTATGGAAGCAAGTACACTTATACCAGACCTCAACATCATTCACAAGGCATGAAGATCAAACTCATGAGTTAATATACTAGCTAAGTTCCTACTTAAGAAACCCACATTCAGTGTAATGGATAGCCCCCTACCTACATAAGGATATTGTATAAAAATGAAGCCAAGAAGATAAATAACCTAGTTATTGGGCCACATCCTATAGACATAATTAGTTAATGAATACAGGAGAGTTTCCAAAAAATACCCCACATTCAAGGAATTGAGATTATATATAATTCAATGGATGTTATCTTGAAGAGAAATTGATTTTGTTGAATGATAAGGAACGCGATTGTGATCATATTTAACATGTTAAACAATTCCTTACTCAAAAAATTTACAAATATTTAAAGAAAGCCTGTGAATGATTACAACACATAACATATGTGCTCCGATCTTTACAATATCAAACATTAATATACTTGATGTTTATTGTAAAGCAAATCATACTAATTTGTTCCTACATTGTAAGACTAATATTAATGTTGAATTAGCATAACAATTTTTGACATACATCATAGGTAAATTATTGTTGGGGCTAGCAATATGTCTCTTCAAGCCTTCTCATGTTTGTATTTTCTGATGTTGTCTAGATCAACTTACCTCTCACTTACTTAAGCACATTATAGCCTATATTCCATTAGGATAACATATATTTCATTGTTATTTTAATAAATATTATATAGTTTCGATGTCAATCATTTACACATTGTATCGCTCATCGTCCCCAATATAGCAGATGCAACTTTAATAACCATCTGATTCGAAATCAACACAAATATCACTTTCAATGTACAATTCTTCTATGTTTTAATCTTAATGCTATCTATCAAACTTTCATTCCAGTTTTTCATGCTTAACAATAGTATATTGAGCTAGATTATAATAATATCATACAAAAGATATTCTAGGATATTTGATAACCAAATTTGTTGCTCAAAATAGAAACCAAATCACTTGTTAACAAATGCACTTGTAAAGAAAGCCTTGCTCTATCTTATTCTCTAGGTGTGAGTTCAATTAGCAAAAAGACAATTAGTGGTTGTGTTAAGAGTAATTCCTTATAAAAACACAATTAGTGGATGTGTTAAAGTGTAATTCCTGATCAAAAACACAATCAATGGTTGTGTTAAAGTGTGATTCCGTAGTATAATGTTGATAAATATTGATATAAAGAAATAGATTCATGTGTTATGTTTTGAGCTTCCTTGTTAGGATCACCTATTTGGTAAATTAATTAAAACATAAACTATAAGAGGGTTGTTTGGATGCTTGTAAATATAAAAGGAAAATCACTAAGTATGAGCTTAATTTCTCTATCTATATATCTTCTTGCTTTCAGTCTTCATAAAAGTTCAAACATGTCAGTTATAAGTTTGTGTACCTTAGATTATGTAGGTTATAGTTAAATTGAGAAAGATGCAGTTTCAAAGCAATTTGAGTATGGAATTCATAGTGATAAGTTATGGGCCATGGGTATTTTTCTAGTTGTCGTGTATCCCTAATACTGGTAACCCTATTTGGTCAATGTATGCAAATCAATGTAATATCTTCAAAAGTTCACCTAGAACTGATCTAAAAACATGTACATGTTGGATGTCCTAGGATATGAAAACCATCTAGTTCTAAGAAAATCTTTTAACTGTGAAAACGGACTATACTTATGTATCTTTATAATGTGGCCTTATATAATGAAGATTGTATGTAAGAAATGTTGTTGACAAGACAACTTGAAAGAAATACAATTTGTAATTTTACATTTATGTTGTATATTATCCATAACTAGTGCTTTCTTTGAAATTGTTTAGATAACTTGTCGATGACATATCAAATCAGATACTAGCTTCAATTATACAAAGTCTGTCTTATGACATTCTATAGTACTATTTGGTCTCGATGTGGTAGTATATTATTCTCATACTAAATGGTTTCATATATTGATAGAATGATAGTATTTTGACCTTAAAATATATGAGAAATAAAACAGAACTTGTTGAAAAAAACGTGATGTGATGTATGGGTGATTATTCAAAAAAGTCACTACTAGTTGTTAGTTGTTAACCAAAAAGCTACGTTGATCGAGATTTCCATATATCATTCAGCTAAGAAGTATTGATCATTGTCATGAAGAATAATTTGTTTGTTAGGACACATAATGTAGGTCAAAAATAAACTAAATTAAAATCATAAATTATGAATAATTTTCTAAGTTGTAATACATATACACCTTTTATAGAAAAAATACAATTTTGAACACTTTAATATAAATAATGTCTTGTTAAACAACGATGGGTAAAAGTATTTAGCATACACACTTTGATCAAAAACCATCACTATTTTATAATCATCATTAATCATATATAAAAACTAGAGAATGTGGGGGAATACATTAGTGAGATAGAGAAAAACATAATTTCTAAAGATCAAGCACCACAAGTTCTCCTGCGATGTGAGTAGAGGTTTCTCTTGCGATGTGAGTAGAGGTGCTATATCTACTTAAAACAACCAACACCTAAGGAAAACTGTTACGACCCCATTTGAGCTTAATTGGTAAACTAGGGTTTACCTAGACAATTGCAAAGATTAATTGGAATAATCATTCTTGAAATCTAATTAATGACGATAACTCAATTAGGATGTTTTAACTATGATAAGAAGTCTAAATGTTCTTTTGTCTTGAGAATTAGGGTTTGAGAAGCATAAACCCTAATCGGCCCAAAATAGGGTTTTGATGATACATGAATACAGAATTTGATAAGTAGAATGTCTCACTAAATGATTTTTAGTATTTTATGTGTAACTCTGATTTACTTCAAATTTGGATATGATTTGGATATATAAAATGTGAATAACATTGGAAAATATCAGAATTTTTGAAGAATGCTCTGACCTGTTAAACGGCCGAGTTTCAAACTCGACCGATCACATTTCCAGAATTTTACAGCAGTGTGGTAATTGAATTTTATCTTTTTATTGGTATATCCAATTGATCTCAAATTTTAACTGTGCCTGAAAAACACAGTTTTAGACACTCTGTTAAATTGGCATAATTTTTGGATGACTTTTGAATCCCTACAGTAAGGGTGTCGGTCGAGTTTGTGCAGGACAAACTCGGCCGAATATTTTGCAGACTGCAATATAGCAGTGCATTGTTCTATTTTTAATTATTTATTGGTAACTCCAAATGATCTCAAATTTTAACTGAAGCTCTATAGAACAATTATTAACAACTTGCTAAATTCCCATAATTTTTAATGAATGTTTGATCTCTGAAATAAACGAATTACAGTAACTTTTGTATAACTGAATATTCAGCCAATATAATTAAAGTTAAGTGTTGGGTCAATATGCAATTGACCCAAGCAGATCAATTGACTTATATGAGCAACCACACACACACACAGCTCTCATTCTTCGTCATTCACTCCAGAGAAACGAAAATCTAGAGAGAGAGGGAGAGTTAGGGTTTGAGTGAAGAAAGTGGGGGAATTGCTGAATTAGGGTTTTGCGGTCCCAAGAGTGGTGAAATCAAGTAAGTTTGGATCCTTTGCATAGACTTTTATGGTGAATCTTCTCTCTCATGTCAAGATTCCGTCCATGCTCTGATTTGATCCAAGATGATGTCGAAATTCCCTCTTTTCTCACCCTTTCTTCATAATCCCTCTTTTTCAAGGTTCCCGAGTTGAATGGAAGAAGAATTGGGAGATTTGCTAGGGATTTGATAGGAATTCGAGATTCCCTGAGTTGAGCTGCAGTTGTGAGGTGTTTTCACACGTTAGTGTGAGTGGGTTCTTCCTTCAAACATTCTAATGCACGAATTTGATTATAGCATCCAAATCCCTAATTGCTTAGCATGTGAATTCTAAATCCTGAAATGTCCGTTTGATTTAAGTTATTGTAAATTGATATGATACGGATTCCTTCTCTATTTGAATGACTTTTTGATGGTAGATTCATATCAGATACGTATACAACACTTCTTAGTGAGAATGCTTTTCAGATTTATATCAAATGATGTAATTAGGGTTTAACCTAATTGAGACATCACTAGTGTTTCAACCTTATTGAAAAGGACTAGTAATCCTATAAGTGGTTAGGATGTATCTCATGGGTTATCTTAATTGAATTTTATTCTTGATAAATGATATCTCAGTAAATGATATGGAAAATCTAAATTTAGTTAAGTTTCCATGATTTCATATCTATATTGATTATATAATATTTGTTGGAAACAGTCTTTATTTAGTGAATGCTTATATCTTATGAGATCATGATAAGAGCCATGTGACAAGTGAATGAGGCAAATGAAACCCTAAGAGTAGGGTGTTGGCATGTGATAAATGAATAAGGCGAATGAAACCCTAAGGATAGGGTGTTCAATGAATCATGTTATGGTGACATGAAAGGTCTCAATATGAGATGTGGTGATACTTAACTGTTGAATTGTATGTTTCTAGTGCATTTAACTTTATATGCTTGTTCTCTCTGAGTTGATATCTACATACTGTAGGGCTTCTTATTTTCAATACATATCTCGTAAATTGCAGGTAATGAGATATGACATGCCCTAGAAAGGGATGTTACTGAGACATGGTATATGTTGAATACATGAGCTATGATATTTATCTGTTAATTATTTAATAGACCTAGATGCCCTAACACCGTAGAACCCCTTAGACGGGTCTGCAACTTTGGGGTGAAACTCGTGTTGCAACATCATCCGTGCTTGTGTCGCGGACAAACGAGGAAAGAGAGAGGCAGTGTCTAACAACAATCGTGCTTGTGTCACGATGGCACTGCGATAACAAAAGAAAACACGGTTATCTAACACCATTCGTGCTTGTGTCGCGAAGGTAACCCTGTGACTCTCTGCCGGTGTACTCAGGTTTAAGGAGGAGTCGAGAGCACACGTGGTTGTGCAGCACACGTGGATGTGCAATGAGGCCGTAGAGCCTGTGTCCTGTGCAGACCAGGACGAGTAGTCAGACTTAGCACTTCCTGGGTGTGTCGCTAAGTCTTGTACGGTGGGACCGTAGCATGGACTTGTTGCGGATCTTTATATGCAGAGTACACTGCATATATTTAGAACATAATAATAAGTTAAAATATGATCATATAGGTTCACAAAGTTCTTTATAAATGAAAGAGTTAAGGAAGACTAGAAGCATAGTCTTCTTGTAGTTATTCTTTGGATGCAATATTTACATTCTTTGTTATTTCAATTATATTGTTTTAGAACTGCTCAGTGTAGTATTTATTGTTGTTAAATTTCATATCGTTTATTCAAATTATATCTGTAATCACCTTGGTGCATTAGTCTGTTTCCATGAAGTACTCATTCACTGAGCGAGTAGGCTCACCCCTCTACTCAAACATTTTAGGGTTAATCGCGTGGACTTGAAGATGATCAGAGCGTCAGAGTAGATCTGCCACAGGAGTCAAGTATGAGATTAGTTGAGTCAGTCGGTCCTTGTCACTCTAGGTCCTCAGTAAGAGATAAGAGAGAGAGTTGTAAATACGATGTGTAATGTTGTTCCTCTTTGATATGTATGCTAATTAGCAAGTTTAATGTGCATAATGTGTGAAAGACATCGTGAATGCTTACACATGTATCTTTACTATTGAAGTCTGATTAGTAAAGAAATGTTCTGATTCCCTTGTTAAGATGTTTTATGTGGTTCAATGCGATGAAAGAAGCATTTAAAAGAAAAGAAAAAGTTAAAGGTATTCTTTGTGTTACATATAAATCCTATCTTATGCCCTAATCTCATGATTTGAGGAAATTGTGAGATCGGGGTGTAACAAAAACCCTAACCTAGACGGTTAGAGTACCATGATAACCCAAAAAAGGTTCCCAAAAACTAGTTATATCTAGAGTTGGGTGGGATCCCCTTAGGTGACACACTATAATATAAAATGTTACTATATTTTCAATAAAACACATATAATAAAATGTGGCATGATCTAATCAAATGGAGATTAGGGTGTAGCCTATAGTCCAACATGGAGAGACACTTCAACATTCATATTTGGTTCAAAGTCGATCATCTTAAAGGAGAGAAAGCTTCATCATCGTTGGAGATGAAGATGATTCTAAGAGATATTTTGATCAGATGGTTT
Source organism: Alisma plantago-aquatica (assembly GCA_963693085.1). NCBI lineage: Eukaryota > Viridiplantae > Streptophyta > Magnoliopsida > Alismatales > Alismataceae > Alisma > Alisma plantago-aquatica. The sequence goes on along the minus strand of OY856411.1, from coordinate 998,848,138 downwards.
GATGATGAATTGCATGCATATGGGTTGAATCCATACATTGAAGTCATTTTATAGATTAGCTCTAGAAAAATTAATCAATAACTTGTTATTTCTTAGGAATCAAATATTAATGGATAGGCCTTAAGAAACCATCACTTAATCAAGAAACATTATTTGAATATATATTATAAACTTAAAAAAAGCATAGACTTGAAGTGGTGTTTTCATGCCATTTTTGTCTCTAACTTTGAAAACAAAATTTAAAGTGTAGAATTTCTTTTTTAATTTTGTTAATCACAAATTCCAAAAAAAATTGCACTTTGTTATAGCGAGCCTAAAAGAATGTGTCTTACTCCTAGAATTATTTTCAAAAGGTTTTATAGAGGGATTTTTATGTCCAAGTATATCAAATTAGTATATTTCCTATTTTAAATTCATGTCCTTGAAGAAGGTAACATGCATATAAGTGATCATATAAAATCTGGAGCAACTAATTCCGTAGTGTTGAGAACCCCCCCCCCCCACTTTAGAGAAGTTAAATTAGACTGCTTGGGTTAGTTTAAGAAGCTCTTTGGAGGAAATTCAATTTCCTGTGTGTATAGCAAGTCTTTGTTGTGATTATAGATACATAATGATACACCCAAGGGAAGAACTAGAGTTGAGTCATTGGTGGGGGGGCAACTTGTCTTTAATTGGTGGTTTTAAACATTATGGTAGGGGTTAGGCTATCATTCCAGGTTCTGGTGTTGAGAATTAGGAATCTTTGTAGACCAATGACACACTAAAGTTCGATAGATCTAGGAAATGACTTCTATTTCTATATTATCCAATTTGCGAGTGAACATGATAATTACACTGTGATGCTAGGAGATTTGAACCTCATACAGATCCTTGTTCAATTCTCTGAAGGTCAAGATGCAGTTGGGCACTGACAGCAAATGAATCCTCTTGCCATAGAAAAATGCATAAAAGATCATCGGTCCATGCAAGTTTCCCATAATAATTATGTTCATTCCTTTATCGATTGGATATTTTGTACTTTTCATATCTCTTTTCCCAATTTTGGGCATATTCCCCTCTATTTTGGTCATGAAAGAGATGAAATAAATTAAAAAATTGATCATGAATATGTAGGTCTTTATCGGTACAAATTGTTTTACAGACATATACGATTCACAATTCTAGAGACTAAAGTAATAAAAATATATATATGTTTTTTTGTAAAACATAGAACAATGGTGGATCGAATTCATAGTATAGTGATATATAGAGTATGAAACTTTATTTAGAAAATCAATTTCCTAAAATTTTTCTTAACTTCTAGGAATATGTGTTTGTGTTAGAAATATACTTGTATATTAAAACATAAAAATAAATATGACTAAAATATGAAACTCGATAATCTAATCAAGAAAATCTCTAATGGTAATCTACATATTAAAAAAATACTTAAATCATTCAGCATCAATATTTTAGAAATGAATATTTTTAATGATGAGCTAGAATAATATTTCAATTTATAAAGTAGATAGGATTATTTTGTATTGTACTTAGATTTATGTGTTCATTTGAGAAAAAAATAGGTTTTCATTTCTATGATGTATAATGCCTAAACTTATATTTTTAAAAATATGAAAAGTTTGGAAATCTTAAATAATATAACGATGTTATTATACAATACTACAAAGTAATTACAATGGTAGTTTATTGTTCGCATTAGATGGTACTCAAACTTCATCTACAATTTTACAAAAGTATGATTTGAAATAAGTGTCACTCATTTGAATTTTGGTTATGACATATTGAAATTGGCAACAACTCGTCTCATGTCTAGACATCATACAAAGTACATTCAAGTTTAACGTTGGTGGTGGCTCTTCCTTTAGACTATGGATGAATTCATAGATTGGTAGACAATTATAATGCTTGATATGCTAGAAATAATGTTGTTCTTCATCATGATAAATGTCTATTATGTTAGTTACTATCAATACTTTTTGTTAACCTAAGTTTAATGTCACGAAATCATTGTCAATATTATGATGATTGGGGACTTCCAGTTCAATATGTAGTTGGGCCCTTTAGTTTTAACAATTTTTAAAAGAGAAAAACTAATACCTATTTTTTGATAGCAATATCATTTTTCAGGTAGATCTAATATCAAGATTTATTTATAAGTATTCATAAGAAAAACCTCCAAAACTTTTATTTCTTAGGAATGAGTCATTAAGAAATACATTAACTTTGAGGACATCAGGTGAAATATGTAGTTTGAAATTTTAACTTTGAAGACTTTACATGAAATATGTTGTAAGTGAGGAGATTTTTTGTTATATAGTTGTGGATGTCAAAAAATGCAAAGTATCAATAAGGAGAGGTTGCTAATATATTTGTTGCAAAGGAGTTAAGGAGAAATGCTTTATTCCTAAAGAATTATGATTGAATAGTAGTTGGGATTTTTATGTTTTAAGACCTTATATGAAATATGTAGAATGTGACAAATTTTGTATATTATATATAAGTGGATGCCAAACAATGACCTGTTTCAAGCATAAATAAAAAGAAATTGTAATTTATATTGTTAGGAAAGGGTAAGAGAGAAATACATTAACTTTGATGTTTTTTATTAAATACATTGTCTAGATATTAAGTTTGATGACTTTTCATGAAATGAGTAGAAAGTGTGAGGTTTTGTATAAAATTTCCATAAAAATGAAAAAAAGTATAAAAAAACTTATTACTAACAAGGGGTTGAGGAGAAATGCATTATTAAGACTTCCGATTAAATAAATGATTTGGACATCGACTTTATGACTTTATATGAAATATGTCAAAAATGTGGGACTTTTTCAACAAATTTGCATATATACCAAAAAATTATAAAATGTATGTTCACACCCAAATTTGAACTTGGGTGAGACACATCTGAATCTATAGAAGTGACTATCCTATATAGAACACTATTGTGTCATTATGTTGTACCTTATATATACTTACAACTTCAAAAACTAAAACAATATACATTTGATAAACTTTTATTTTTTTATACAGGTACCCCCTTGGTTCTTCCATTGGATACACCAGATCTCAATCGCCCTTATCTACTTTGGAACAATGTAAGACTTGTGTTGAATACAAAGTGTCATTCTCACGCCGTAAGAGTTAAAAAAGTGCTCCCTAAATTTGCCAAATGAAAACTCAAAATGAGAGAAAGAGAAAAAATAGAGGAGATAAAGACTAACTCTTTAGAAGTAATTACATGCCAATTGTTTCTAGTGTTTTTATGTTGTTGTATGGATGTGTACTGATATAGACACATCTTCTTTACACTATTTTACATGTATATTTCGTGGAAATATAAAACATACTGAAAACTATCATTTTGGCATAGTGTGAGAAGTTAAAAATGTTGTTAAACTCAGCCGATGGAGAGAAGGCATGAGAGAGGTTGCGAGCGGTAAAAAGAAATTAGAACTGGAGGAGAGAGGGAAGAGATTAATCATATAATATCAACAATACAAATAATAAAGATGATTTTGCATTAAAATCAAACGGTACGCATGTAATTCCTTTAAAATGATATATTTGTTCATAGTTTATATATTATTTGTATGGTGCTTAAGCATACTGCACAAAATACAATTTTGAAGTACATAAATCGTGTATTGACTATTTTATGGGTCTACGTAAATTATTAGAACTTACGTATTATTATGATTCTCATACAATCTATATATTAATTGTATTTATATTTTTAAAATCAAATACTACTTGTATCATAACATTTTCATATTACTACAATATACTTTCCAATGTGAGACAATGCTTATAAATTATACTTTGATGTACGACAAGTCGCTATGTGCATGAAATTATATTTTTTGTATGATAGCGTACTTGATAATATATTTATCTAATGAAATACTGCACATCCATTAATATTGTAGTGCATAATCTAGGACCAAATTGTCTTTTTATTTATTTTGGTCTCTCTCTGTTTACTACTAATGTAGTTTATATACGACAGTGATGAAAAGGGACATGTCTGGAATAACATGTCCAGGACAACAGATTTAAAGCCGGCATTATATCAATTTTCTGCCTGCCTCTCCCGGTACTAAATATATAGATGGTCAAAAGAAGTGCGACAACAATAATTATTTCACCTCTAACTGGTATGAAGTTATTACACTGATAATATCACTGCAAAGTTCCGCCGCTTGTAGTATCCTCCCGAACATGATAAAAGTGAAGTTTGTACTCTATCTCTAGCTACTATGTGCTCCCTAAGAAGTTGCATGAGTCATCTATGCTAGGTTCATTTTATCAGTTCAACAGACATGGGTGGGGGTGAGCAGAATTTGGTTAATAACCGATTAACCGAACGGTTAATTCCGAATGATTAATTTTATTGGGTCAATTTGGTTAATTTGGTTAATTTGGTTAATTTATTTCGGTTAATCGGTTAAATGGTTAATTTGACGGTTAAATATATTTTTGGTTTGGTTAACCGAATTAACCGAATAGTCAGAATTTATTCATAAATAATATCATACACATGCATATATACATATATAGTTGTACTTTTATTTCAAAATACTCCCCCATATATATAGTAATCAAGTTTTTACGAGCCATACAAAATTAAATTTACAACAATACTACTATAATATAACAATATTCTCCCAAATTCTATGACTATTTCAAATAATATTATTACACAAGTGTTATTTGGTTAACCAAATTAACCGACCGAATTAACCATTAACCGATTGGACAATAACCGAATTAACCGACTCAATTTAGTTAGGTTAATGGTTAAAATATCAAACCACAAATTAACCGTTTAACCGAACCGAATTAACCGTAACCGACCGAATTAACCGAATGCTCACCCCTAGACATGGGGGAATTCTAAATGTTGATCTTTCACCGTAGAATCATTGTAGATTGCCCGAAATGGAATTGGAGGACATGTCTTGTTTTTATGCCATCATCTTGTTTCTGATGACCAACCTCCGACACCGGATGTGTTCTTGCCAACTAGATTATGCTGCTTTCATTAATGAAAATTGTAATATAAAAAATAAATAAGATGGCACATTGACTATAACTATTAGTATATCCGCAACTACAATTTTTAAAATTAGGATACAATGTATTGAACTTACTATATAAAGTTGCATTTTACAGGCCTAGGTTCAGAAGGCGCCACTCCTCCCATTTTAAAAAATAATATTAAACAAATTTTGAAAAGCGTCACTTTTGGTTAATCCCACGTTGTTTATTGAACCTCGATTAGCGGGGTCTGTTTCGTTCATTACGCGAACCAACTCAGTTGAGCTCCAAGTAACAATACAAAATCTCAGTGGGAATTAACTTTCTTTTATATTCCATTTTATTTAATATGCCACACTGACAATCAGACCGAACAAGATGGTGCTGTCGATTGGTCGGAGTAGGTGCCAAACAAAATTAGTCCCATAACTCGTTCAAACAAACATAAATACCAATAATGTACGAAATATGTACAACAGAAATGGTACATTCTAATCCCATATCTATAAAGGGCTACTTTATGTTGTTTTTTTAGACTAAGGTGTGCTGTTTTAAAAAATATATATTACTATGAAGGTAATTGTTTTGGCTAAACCGTCCAAAATTGTTTTATCTTCTGGTAACATACTTCTTTTGGTCTATGGGAACTGAATATCCGTTAAATAATCTTACGTTCGGTCACTTCAATGCAGCGATCTCGGAGCGATCAGTATGTGCCATGATAATGCCGATGCTCACGTCGCACACGATGCAGACTACACTACAGGTGCCATTGGTCCTGGGAACGATCCATCTATGCGGTCACGTACGCATCACATTCAAGTAGTAGCCGGGTGACAAACTTTGTATCCTCCTTCCATCTGAGTGTATAGGACCATCGGAAGGTCCAGATCCAAAAGAGATTTCCGATATGTATATCTCATCTAATCGTATCCTCCTCTTGCCAAAGCTGGACGGGTGTCTTGTATAGTCCTCAATGAAAGCAAACCGAGGTCCCTGAAAGGCTGAAACTGTGGTCCATTATCTGTGTCGTTATGTGTAATCCACGACAACTAATAGCAGTGTCTTCATTAGATCAAATTGCTTGCTTGAATCTAGAAGCCTCGGGCTGATACTGTTTCCGCCACAAATTCGATCAGTGAATTTCAGCAAATATTTACACCAGAAAATTAGACATATATGCACGGTCCTGCGCGTTTCACGGTAGAGTGATTGTGCACTTGTCGCTGCGTACTGAGTCAAGAAAGAGCTGCCAAATAGGTGATGTAGGATATAAGTGCACGTAGAACTGCTCGCAAGCAGTGCGTGGAACCCAAAATAGTGTTCAAATTTTCTGGTTACGTGTGAATATAAATTAGGCTACATTTTTGTTTATCTTATGACATGTGTGCAGTGCATTTAAATTTGTTGATTAGGATTTAATAGACATAACATGTGACTTTGATCTGATAGGAGGTGCAGACTAGTAATACAGAACTAGTAAATCCCAAATCCCCAAAGTAACAGATCCCAGAAGGATAGGCTGGTGTTGTGGCCATAGTTGCTAGCAGATGAAGACATTCCACAAATCCTAATTTAGGGTCACTTCAGAAGGGACAGAAGACATTCCACAATTCCTAATTTAGGGCCACTTCAGAAGGGACAAGACGAACATCCACTTGAACGCAGAGTGCAACACACGAAAAACGGAACCGAACAACTGACGCCGACGCACGAGCAAGCCCGCCACGTTACACAAACGAGACGACCGACTTTTCTGTTGAACGCATGGACAGTAGGAGGGGGATGCCCTGCCGCGTCAGGATTTGTTAGTTCGGTGGAAACACCATCTAATCTACATCCTCTACTATATTAAGCCATGAGTGACTTCGGTTTAATTCGAACTGGTAATTTAATTACAATGCACACGTGTTTAAAGAAACCACCCAACACCTATTTTATGGATGTCACACTTCTAGACAGATATAGACTCACTACACTACGACTACCACAATTTTGACGCATCATATGTTCAACACCTTCCGTCGACTTCAAAATACTAGAAGCCGAATTGATAGATACAGTCAACACGACACATATTGATTGTTGCTATCTTGTGGACCTTACGGATATCACGAAACAAAACTTTATTTGATAATCTCAAACTATTAGATCAACAATTACAACAACATGTGGATGCCTACTATGACGATTCCCTACTGTACATGATGCCACGGAGACAGAGCACACAAGGAGCTATGCAACTAGGCTGCTGAGCCAAGCATACCTAGAGCACATACAAACTGTCCTATTGAAGGAGGTGGAGAAAATTAGATCATCTACATATCTTACAGTAACTAGTAGACAACTGGCATACTATATCGCATGAGGGTACCCCGCCCATTTTGATGATGTGATGTAATGATATTATAAACTATCTAGCCTGGACGCTTGGGATTCCACCATTGGTGTTTATATCCCTATACATTTGCAACTTGTTTTCATGTATCAACTATATGTATCCTTCGCTTATTGCTGTTGCATGAGCTATTATCAATATATATCCAGAACGGTTATCTAAAAAAAGATAAATAAAGATGTGACGATGTGTTTGTTGTATTTCCTATTTTAGAATTTCAGTTTTCCAGCCCAATAGTTATCCCATATTGGTTACTTCCAAACCTCATAGCTCCTTATAAGGGGTAGTGGTCCCGTAGAGGTTAGGACCTCTCAAGGGCTTGAGAATTTATGATTTATTGGCTAGTCTTGTGTATTTCTCAGAATAAAATAATAAAATACACACACGTGCACACGTTCGTTCATTCGCTCACTCGTCTCGCCCCGCCTTTCCTAGCCCGACCCGGTTCAGTTCGATGTGTGTGTGGATTTATCTTTTTTTATGAACCATTTTATTTTATTTATTTTGTTTGTGAAAGGATGTTTTTATTATCTGTGTTGCATCGCTTGGAGTCCAATCGACATTGCTGAAGACACAACAATAAACCGCTCTTGATTATCCATTAAGATGACCATTAAATGTGATGTTAATGACGTACGTTGGAGAGACCAATGGGTGCAGAGAATTACCGTAGGCGATTGAGACACGTTTCATCTAAGGAGGCGTCTGCTCTCATTTGAAAAACACAGTAGACAGTGCATTCTAGCAATACAGAGAGACTTGAAAAAAACTACAACCATACATAGAGTTCTTCTTCCTTCTTTTCTCCACCTTCAATAAGCATGTTCGTCTCGAACAACATCCCATTTTGTTGTTGTCTAAGTCGGCGAGATGTCGCTACGCCGTCTTTGTTGTTTGCGACCCAGAGCTAAAGAACGAGTTCAACACAACACTCTCACTTGCACTGAGCAACTGTACCAGAGTTGGGGTGGTTGAATCTTAGAGATAGACCTCCGGAAACGCTCGTGCTAGAAGCAACAATATCTGTCTTGAAGAGTGTTCCACACGCCTTCACCTCAAGCTATGGAGTTTGATTTCTAAAACTCTTTCATCGTTTTTCATTGAATCCATTTACTGTGATTATTATTGTTGCATTCTGGTGGTTAACTGTTTGTACTCTATATCTAACATTTTCAAGATAGTGTTCCCGTTTTCGATTCTGTTTTAGATTCTATACACAATTGCATAGATAGACAAGTTCGTTCCTAAATAGTTGTTAATTAGATATATCTATTAACTTCCTGTTTGAGTTTTAATGGATTCTAAAACCATGCTTTTACTTGGTGATGTCGCCTCTCTTCACCCGGAATATTTTTTTGGTTTGCATTTTCATGGTTGGCAATAGAAAATGCAATTCTGGCTTACATCTCTTGAACTTATATATGCCATCTTACCACTAGATGAGTTTGTTCTTGTTGTTACTCCACTACATCCCACAAACCTCCTTACTAGAGAAGATCAACCTAAACCTGAAGTTCCTAAACCCGTTGTCCCCACTCCTGCTTTAAAGGAGATTGATTATCTATGCCATGGTAGGATCCTATCTATCCTATCTGATGAATTGTATGATATATATCATAGGATCCCAACTACTCTTGAATTGCGGTCGACCTTAGACTCTAAATTTGGTCTAAAAGATATTGGTTTTCGGTGTTATGCCTTTGTTGAATGGCTAACTTACAACATGGTTGATGATAAACATGTTTCAGCTCAAATTCTAGAGTACTAAAACTTAGTTTCTAAGTCCATGGCCAAAGGTTACAGCCTTCATGAAAACCTTCAAGTAGCACCCCTCACAGAGAAACTCCCTCCTTCTTGGAAGGACTTTACCAGGACCTTAGACATAGATAATGGAATATGTCCTGACATGCTTAGTTAAATTCCTACAAATTGAGGATAGACATAGGAACAACATAGGAAGTTGAACCCTACTGTCAACATGAATGTAGGTGATAAAGCTAAGAAGAAACCTAACCCTTCCCATATCCATAAGAAATCTAAACCTTCCTTTAAGGGCCGCAAGCACCACTAAAATCAGAGTAATAATAATAGTGACCAAGGAGAAAATTATGTCTACTTTGTGTGTGATAAACCTAGCCACTTAGCGAATGTGTGCAGATTTCAAAAAGGTCAGAGAAAGCAGAATGTCTAGGCTCCTAAAAATATTGAAGTTAACATAATCATTGTGGGGGTGGTCCCCTCTTCTTCTGTAGAAAGGCCAAATCTGACAGAGTGATCAAGTGGGGAGATCATTCATCTACTATCTCGATTGCTAGCTTTGGACTTGTGGACATAAAGCTTACTTCTGGAAACATTCTTAGACTACATGATGTCCAACATGTTCCTTCTTTTCTTAAAAATTTGATTAGTCGAGTTGTCTTGCAACACTCTGGTTATACCTTGTTATGTCAAGGCAATTGAGTAGTAATTTCTAAGAATGGTTCTTATATTGGACGTGGTTAAACTTGTAGTAGTCTTATTGAACTATCTTTTGTTTCATGCAATGCATCTTCTATTAATGATATGTCTTCTACTATTTTAGTTTCCGAAACTAGTGATGTATGACATGCACGTCATAGTCATGTGAATAAAAATATGATGAAATGCAAGATTCATTTAGATCTGATTCTTAAGACTCATATTGATATTTTTTATAGATGTCAAGTTTGTGTGCAAGCTAAGCTTCCTATGAAGCCATTTAAATTAGTAGTACACTGTGATACATCTTTGCTTGAGTTAATTCATACCAATGTTTGTGATTTAAATCATGGTATTACTCGTGATGGTATGAGATACTTTGTTACCTTTATAAATGATTTTTCTAAATATTGTTCTATATTCTTTCTGAAAACTAAGGATGAACAATTAGAAAATTTCAATATCTATAAAATCCAAGTAGAGAAACAACTAGATAAGAACATTAATAGAGTGAGGTTCGATAGAGGTGGTGAGTACACTTCTAGTAAAATTAACAAGTTCTGTGAGGACCATGACCTTATTCATGAAACCATTGTCCCATATAATCCTCAATCTAACGGAGTAGCTGAGAGGAAGAATATACTATTGATTGATATGGTCAATTCTAGTAGAGTTTGGACTTGTCACAGACTTTGGGGGGAAGCACGTCATACAACCAACTACCTTCATAATCAAATCCCTTTTGGACACCTTGACAAAACACCCTATGAACTTTGGCGTAACAGGAAACCCTATTTGAAATCGCTCAATGTGTGGGGGGTGTTTGGCCAAGGTTAAGATCCCTAAGAATAAGAAGAGAAAATTTGAACCTTGGACTGTTGATACTATTTTCATAGGATATGTTGAAAACAGTAATGCCAATAGATTTCTAGTAATAAAATCTGAAAGCTTAGACATTAGAGTCAACTCGATACTTGAGATTAGATGTGTAGATGTTGTCTATTATGAAAGTATATTTCCTCTTAAGGAAAAGGTTCCTAGACAGGTTAGTGCAGATCCTTCCTCATCTTCTCATGCTGAACCTGTTCTAGTTCCACCTTCTTATGAAGTAGAACAAGAACTCCTTGTAGATGAACCTCCAAGTAATCCAAGTAGGGGTAAAAGGACTAAAGTTGACAAGAACTATGATCCCGAATTTTACACCATCATAGTAAAATAAGGCCTAGTTACCTATGAGGATGCCATGAAATCCATAGACTCTAGCTTTTGGAAGGAAGTCATAGATAATGAGATAGAATCAATTATGAACAATCATTCTTAGATTCTTACTGAACTTCCTCCACACTACAAGACTATGGGATGTAAATGGGTGTTAGAAAGAAGATGAGGGTAGACGGTTCCATTGTTATGTTTAAGGCCAAACTAGTAGCCATAGGCTTTAGTCAAATGGAAGGATTTGATTACTTTGACACATGCACCAGTAACCAAAATCTCTTCCATTTGTGTTCTAGTTGCTCTAGGGGCAATCCATAAGCTTGAAATCTATCAAATGGATATCACGACAACCTTCTTGAATGGAGATCTTGAAGAAGAGATATATATGGATCAGTTTGAAGGCTTTGTAGCACCTCGACAAGAGCATAAATTTTGTAGACTTGTCAAGTCCTTATATGGACTGAAACAAGCAACTAAAAAGTGGAATGATAAGTTTGATAAAATTGTTTTATCTGTTGGATTTGTTGCGAATGAATCTGATCATTGTATTTATTTCAAAACTATTGTTGATGCCTACATTAGATGATATCTTGTTGTTTGGATCTAAATCCACAATTATTGCTGAAACTAAATCATTTCTAGCTAGCAATTTTTATATGAAAGATTTAGGACTTGCTGATGTAATATTTGGTATTAAGTTGAGTATATGTGCTTCTACTTATGTATTAATCAAACTCATTATGTTGATAAAATCTTGCATATATTATATATATGTTTGATTGTACTCCTGTTAATACACCTTATGATGCTAGTTTACATCTTGATATACATAAGGGTACTCCTGTGGATCAACATAGATATGCTCAAGTTAAGGAAAATTAATGTATCTAGATAATTGCACTCGACCAGATATTTCTTATTCTATAAGAAGGTTGAGCAGGTACACTAGTTGTCCTAATGAGGACCAGTAGAAAGCTTTGGTAAGAGTGTTTAAGTACCTGAAAGGTACAACTAAGTATAGTCTCCACTACACTAGTTTTCCACCAATGTTAGAGAGGCATACTGATGCGAATTGGATTGCAGATTCAGATGAAATCAAATCTACCAGTGGGTATGTTTTTTCCTTGGAGGAGGAGTAGTTTCTTAGAAATCATCCAAGCAAACTATGAGAGATAGATCCACAATGGAGGTTGAGTTTATTGGTTTAGATTTAGCTTGTTGTCATGATGAATGTCTTAGAAATTTACTTATTGATGTACCTATTATTTCTAAATGATTTCCTCTTATTTGCATATTATGTAATAATAAAGCAGCCATTGACAATGATAAGCAATCCAAAGGAAACTCTGGTAAGCACTTTATGTGATTAAGATATGATGATGTGAGAGATCATATCACCTGAGGGGTCATATCTATAGAGTATGTGATCTACTTACGAAGAGTATAGCTAGAAAGCTAGTACTCAGTTCGTCGAGGGTGATGGGTATTCTGCCCCTAGATTAAATATTGTAGTGGTAACCCTACTAGTCCAAAACTTGAGATCCTATGAAGATTGGTTTAAATGGACAACTAAGATGTCGTGTTTTGCAGAAGCACACTTTGTATTTTTACTCCTTGACCCTCCCTATAGTGCTAGTGCTTAGACTCTGTCTAAGTAGTGGAAGAGCATTTATCTGAATGGGTTCAACACCATTTATTGGTAGGATATGTATCAGACAGGATACCCTTGGAGATCTCTACTATTTTAGTGTAACTCGAGATTCGAGGTTTATGTGAGTTGGGCATCCTCACTAGAGCGCTCATGACACAAGATTTTTGCGAAGGTCATTTATTCAAGACGTAGTTCACCACGTCTCTCTAGATTGAAGTGAGTCATTCCAGGAAATGGTTCAAAGCCATTAAATATCAATATTAAAAACATAGTAATGTCACAAACGTTGTTATTTATTGAATTTCTGAATAGAGTTATAGAACATGTGGGGGAATGTTGTATAACCTATTCTAGAATTCTAGTTTTCCAACACAACAATAATTCCATATTGATTACTTCAGAACCTCACAACTCCTTATAAGGGGTAGTTGTAAGGACCCTGACCTGCGTTTAGGGTTTACCCTATTTATTTTGCTTAACCTTGGTGGTTTGATGCTTGCTAATCACCTTTGAGTGGTGATTAGGGTTTTTGTTGTGCTTTGTTGAGAGTTCGAGGGGCTACTTGCAAATAACCCAAGTTTAGGGTTTTGTGTGCAAGTTTGTCATCTTGAGAGATGTTTTCCCCTCTTTGCTTCCTCTAGGGTTGAGAGGGAGGCTTGGGCTTGTTGTTTGTTCTCTTTGGGCCTGAGTTGAGCTTGTTTGGGCCTTGATATGTGTTGTTTGGGCTTGTTTGAGCCTTGTGTCGGCCAAGTGAAGCTTGTGTCACCCAAGATGAGTAGGGTGTCGACCTAGAGTGGTGTGTGTCGCCCAGGAGCCTTGGTGTGTCTCCCAGCAGAGCTGCTAGTTGTGTCGCCCATGTTGCTTGGCCTTGGTTGGTGACACTTGGTGCCTAGCTTGGACAAGTGTCTCTTGGTGTGCTAGAGTGTTGGCTTGAACCCTAGGACAAGTGTCCCTTGGGTGGACGACACTTGGCATGGTTGTACCTTGGTTTCTCCTCCCCTTCTTCCTATATAGGTAGCTCTTCTCCTTGCTTTAGTCTCCTTTGATCTTTTGGTCTCTCCTCCACCTTGAGTGCATGATATCCCTCTCCATCTTGCTTGTGGTGGCCGATACACCTTCCTAGAGGATCTTGGTGGACGATAGCTTTGGACCTTGGAGTACCTTGGAGCTTGGAGCTTAAGGCGGGTTGCATAACTTCTAACCCTAATTCCTTTACCTCTAGAAATAACCTTGTTACATGATAATAGTTAGCTTAGTTCCTTAGTTTTGTACCTTGCTTATGTACCTTTGGTGGCTGATTCCCCTCTAGGGTTTAGGGTTCTTTGTGCACCTTGCTTTCTAGGGTTTGAGTATCCTTAAAGTTGGAGGTTGAAGATGACCCTTGTTCTTGTGATGGGCGACATAGTGGTGTTGGCCGATATGGTGACCCCTGTTGGGTGACACCCTTGTTCTTGAGTTGAACGACATGATGTGTTCTTGAGGTTGGCCGATACCCTACCCATGTGTTGGGCGATAGGGTGAGCTAAGCTTCGGTTGGCCGATATGTTTGTATACCTTGTTGAGCTATGTTCTTGTCCTTCTCTTAGAAGATAGGCCTTTGTTCTTGTAGTGGACGGTAGGGCTTGGTTGGATGGTTTGGTTTGGGTTGCACGAGAGTGGGGTTGTGACGCGCGATATGAGTAGGCTGTGACGGGTGTCAAGCCTTTGGGTTTGGGAGAGTGTCGACCGTTAGGCTTTGTGAGTAGTTGCACATTATCAGGAGTGCTTCCCTCTCTCCTTTCCTTCTTTCTCTCCTCTCTCTCCTGGCCGTTGTGAAGTTGTTAGTTGGGTGTTAGACTAGGATGCCGGGCGATAGGGTTGGCTGTGACGGGCGTTGCCCAATGGAGTGTGTCGCGCGACACGCGACACTCTTTGCCTTATAACGCGGCGTTGCGGGCAGAAGGCTGGGTGCAGTGCAGCGTTGCTGCCTCCCCATGCCTAGTCGTGTGGGCAAGCTCTAGTGAGGGTTGTGAGGTCTTAGGTGAGGGTAGGTAGTCCTTTGGTGACAGACTCTTATGTGATAGAAGTGGACGTCTATGCAAACACAATGTTAGTGATGCCTCACCCAATAATGCTTATAATGATGATGTTAATGATGATGAGATGATAATGCCTTACTCATAAGTAAAAGCAATAACGATGTTAATAATATAATGTTGTTGATAACTAAGATGTCAATAGTGTTGGTGATGTTAGTTGTGTTGATGAATGTGATGCCTTGCTAAGTAAGAGAAAGTAATAATAATGATAATGATTGGAATAATCTGGCTAAGTGGCAGTTACATTAATAGTTTGCTTAATGACATAGCAATGAAGATAATAGTAGATGATGATGCTGATAATAGTAATAATGGCATCAAGAGTAGTAATGACATGATATTGATATGAGTCTTATGCTTACTTATTAATGATAATGATAAATGGTAGTTGCATTGATGGTTTCTTAATGACAAAGATATGAATGATGATAGTGGATGGTAATAGTAATGATTTTGGTAACAATAGTAGTTGCTTTGTATACTCAACATAATTGTTATATAAAGTGAATACCTTAATTGTTTGTATAATCCTGAGATAAGGGTAGGCATAATTATGGTATGATGTGCTTAACCAGCTTGATCATCAAATAGTGTAATATTGAGATATAGGTTATCTTGAATGATAGCTCATGATAGTGAGCATATTACTTATGTTGAATCTATGGTTATTGTGTATCCTAACCACGCAGGTGATGTGTAGCCATGAAAGGGCTATGTGACATATGTGATGAGTAACATTACCTTGATATTTGTTCTATGAGATTATATATGTAATGTGTTGGTCCCATGATGATGATGTGAGCCTTGAGAGGCAGTGACAGTACATGATGAAGGATTGATATCCTATGGTATGTGATGATCCTTGATATGGATCTGGATGGTTGGCAAGAGGTCAAGTGGTAACATGTGATGCTGGATCCTTGTGATGGATCAGGTTGATGAGGTTTCAATAATAATATAATGTTCTTTATTTTCTGTTATATATTGCATGTTATATAACTTGGTTGAATCTTGCAATCCATCTAAAAGATACTAATTAATTATAGTGGAATTATATCATGTAGTTTGCCCTGGCCATAGATCCATCATCGTGATGACTTGGTGATGGTGAAACAGGTTCTCCTACAGGTTAACCTGGAAGCGCATATTGTTGAATATGTGTAGGTTGCTCCTAGCCTGAAAATGAGGAGGTAAGAGTGTAACTTCAGTTACAGACTCAGATATGTATGATGAGCATGGTGAATAGGCCCATGGCTCAAGATATGTGATGTGTGGAGCATGAATGTGTTCATGGCTCAGAGCACGGTGAATAGGCCCGTGGCTCAGTTTTACTAGCACCGAGACCTGTACCAAGGCGGGCTAGAGTGAGGGTAGCCTATGGAGCTGACCCTATGGCTTAGACCACTTCAGCATGTGACTGCGGTCCTGCTTGTGTTGTACACATGTACTGACCACGAGGTGGGAGGTCATGGAGTCCGGCTCTTCCATTTGACCTTGTATGGCACCGGCTTGGGTTTCGTAACCGAAGGTTAGATTTGAACGGTACGGTTCAAATCCTCAGGGCATAATAATACATAACACAACCGTTTAGTATTTACTGCTTAAGATAAACACATAACATTGGTTGAGGCCTTGTTTGTATAATATCTTTGTTATATCTTGCAGGTTATGTGATAATATGTCTTATCTTGATAAGCAGGTTATGTGACATTATATCGTGTTCTGATAATCATGTCGTATAGTGATATATCTTATCTTGCTAATCATATTCCTTGAGATAGATCTGGTTATACACTTTTGTACAGCTGGTAAGCTTGTCGGTAAGAATAATCTATTTTATATAGACTGCTCTTATTATACCTGTTATTAGATATCTGCTGCTATAATTTATCTTGCTAAGGTTCAGTTGTTGTGGTGGGGAGTTATGTTTCCCGCTGGGACAATTGTTCAATTGTCTCACCCCACTGGTTTAACCCCTTTTTAGGTGGTCTAGGTAGACGTGGTCGTGGTCGTGGTGTTGCGGCCGAGCAGCTTGACGAGCGGTAGAAGGCGAGCGTTGGACATGTTGCTGTTTTGGATGTTTTGTAGTAGAGTCTAGAGTCATCCCTGTACTCTCAGGTCCTTGGCAGTGTTTTGATGTTGTTTCATGATGATCGATCGATGATGTTTGTATATCTTGCTGTTGGCTGGATGTGGGCCTTTTCTGTATATGAACAGGTGGTGAACTCATGTGATGGATGAGCAGTTGTTTCTATAAGCTGTAGACATGTATCAGATCTCGTGTATATATATATATATACTTGACATGTTTCTGTGCAGGATGAAGATTGGAAAGTAATAGTTCCACAGTTTATATGTTTTCTGCAATCAGTTTTAATTAACCCGTATTTTCATAATCTGTGGTTATGGTGATTTCCGCACGTTTTCGCGTAACACCTTGTTATCTATATGATAATGGGATGTGTTTCCACAAGTTTTGGTATCAGAGCCTTAGGTTCAATGAGTCTATAGGGATTTAGGACTAGGTTGAGTTGTTCTTATGAAGTCTTCCAGGTTTTCTTACAATATCTTCTGCCCTCAGCGGAAGAAAAGTCAAGATGTCTGGAAACCATGAAGAACACTCTGCTGAGTACAGTGATGCTGCATCAGTTGATGGAGCAGATGGACAAACACATGAAGATCGGGTGCCTGAGGTCCCCCAACCTAACCCAGCCATACTTGAACATCCTGCTTACCAACAGCTTATGGGGCAGTTAATGGCTACGATGAATCTCATGGTTGAGCGATTACCAGTGCCTCCTCCGCGAGCACAGGTTCCTCATGGAGAAGCATCGGGTATTGGGAAGACCTTCGAGTGGCTTCGCCGAGTTGGAGCTTCGGATTATGCTGAGATGGCTGATCCAGCGGATGCAGATCTGTGGCTGACAAGTCTCGAGAAGGCTTTTCGGATCCTTGACATCCCCGAAGCGGACAAGGTAAAGCATGTTGTCTACCTTCTGAAAGGTAGTGCTGGTCACTGGTGGACCATCGAGGAAGAGAAGCGGCCTGGTGAGGTGATCTGTTGGGAGGTGTTCCGACGCGAGTTCGTCACCAGATACTTTCCGAAGACATATCTGGATGAGAAGGTGAGTTAGTTTGAGAATCTGAGGCAAGGAACGATGAACATCACCGAGTATGATGCTAAGTTTATGAATCTGTTGAGGTTTTGTCCTCACATGGCGGCAACAGATGAGGAACGGATCAGACATTTCGAGAAGGGTTTGAGTGCTGAGTTGAAGACCCCAGTATCTGCGTTGGAGAACCGAGAGCGGTTTGCTACGTTTGTGGAATCAGTTCGACGGATCAAGAGGACAGTACGGGAGAAAAGAGAGTCTATGTCTCTCAAAAGACCTACTCAGTTTCAAGGACGAAGGTTTGGTGGCTTTAAGAAGCCCAGGTTTTCAACACCGTCAGCGATGAGAAGCTTTGGTGTACCATCTCAGTGGTCTCTGAGTAAAGGGAAAGGTTATGTTTCTTCACCATCTAAGGCGCACAGTTCAACTTTAATGGCAGTGACAGGGCCAGCTAGGCCACGGTTTGAGGACAAGTCATGTCATCTTTGTGGACAAGTCGGGCATTTCAAGCTTAATTGCCCGAATAGAGATGTTGAAGTGACGCAGCAGCCGAGACAGAGTTATCAGAGGTCACAAAGGCCATAGGTCAGTGGTAGTAGAGGACGAGGACGCGGTCTAGCGTCTCAGGCTGGATCATCTACTCAAAGAAGCAAAGGTCGTGGACAGCAAGCAACGGCTCGATTCTATGCCATGAATCATCCAGAGGCGATAGTCAACCCACGAGTGGTGACAGGTCATATGGAGTTATTTCATTCTGATATGTCTTCTTCTTGCTTTATATCTATTCTGGTTGACCCAGGTGCTACACACTCTTTTATCGCCTATAGTATGTGTAGCATCCAACTCACAAAAACAAAATTAACTTAAGCGGAAGCGAATCATTTGCAGCGGATTACTAAAAATCACTAACAATTAAAACCTTTTTCAAAGAGACCCAATCATAGGAAAACTCTTTCAACAAGAACCAATGTATTACATTTACATCATGGTTCATAAGTAAATATCTTATACCATATCTCCTCGAGGGTTACAACATCAACTGCCTTGTTAAAAGCTAAACACAGACAACATAATAACCTCGAGGAATCAAGTCAAAATTTTAAAATGATACATTAAAAGCACTAAGTACTAACTCCGAGGACCTGAGAGTACAGAGACGACACATAGGACTTCTATCTACAAAACACGACAGACAGCACACTCAACCTGAGTTGTCACTACTGTCCCTGTTGCTGCTGATGTTCTTCCTCTACAAGATATTCTCAGACTCTTTCACACTCGTCCACCTAAAAATGTTGGTTCCCACGGGGGTGAGACAATTGAAAATTGCCCCAGCGAGAGATATAACTCTCTGCCAGAAACATCATTATTGTAGTTTAATTAATATAAAACTGAGCAGAGGATAGGCAGTTTAGATCATTCTCATCTTTTAAAGTATTACACCTATCTATGATTGAACAATAATTCATCTATTCTCTTTATAAGGAAAAGAAAGAACATGTATAACATTTATCTACCATACATTTTCAACATCTCAAGCTTTGCTCATATCATTCATTATTCTGATCTGTCACCCATGATTCATTCTTGTTTCTATTTGTTGGCCTTAGCCAATCTGCTAAACAGGTATTCACTTATGCCAAACATGTGATTATATATATCATCATGTCTTATGCAAGCATTAAACTATATCAATCAGGTATAAATGTTTCAGGCATTGGACTATACCAATCCTGATTACACAGCCAGGCATTGGACTTTAACCAACCCTAATTACAGACATTAAGCCTCTGCTAGGTATTTCTCATTATAGAGTCATCGATAGCATGCGAAACATAACTATCAACATGAAATATCTAGCATCATGATTATAATCAACAGTAGCAGTAAGGTATCAACATAAGCATGACTATTGTATGTACACATTTACAGTCTTATGCATATCCACAAAATAATTATAATTACTATCTCTTAGTTGCACTAAGCATCATCTTTATGTAAAGAGAATAAATAAGGGTTATCATCCAATGTGAAGCGTCATGTATAACCCTAAACAGATATGCTATACGGTTGTATTACATCTTTTATTATGCCCTGGGGAATTTGAATCGTACCATTCAAAGTCCAACCGACCCCTGCGAAGGGCTATTCGGTTCCGTACAAGATCTAGGAGTGCCGGTATCCTAAGATCTCATCCCCTCGGTCAGTACGAGTAAACTGCAGTGACATACCAGTCAAACTGCCAACAGTGACATATAGTCAACTGATAACAACTAGTCCGTACTTGGTACAAGTTACGACACTAGAAAACAGGGTATACAAAACCCTCTAATCCGAGGTACAACCGCAGCTGTCCTCAATCACATCAAATATTTGAGGCATGACCATAGCCATCCTCTATAACCTGCAATTGTGGATGACAAGTATATATATCCTCAACCTGCCACCCCCGCATATTCAACAATATGCGCTCCGAGTTTCCCTTAGGAATACTCGTTTCACCATCCAGCAAGTTCTGACACTGAAGATGGTTCTACGGCACATGGCACTACATGATTAGAGTTGCACTTGATTAGTTATGTCAATTGGGTGAATTAAGGCCGCATCAAACAAGTGGACATACAAACCCTAATTCACTTCTAGCAAGCATATAAATATCAAAACCTGAAAAGATATAAAACATATGAAACATAATTTCTCATCTCATCATCACATGGTAATGTTCACTTGCCATTCATGAGACTACACCAATCATCATATTATCACAGGATATAAATCATTTTCACAATATCACAGGGTATCAACCCTTATCAACATAAGAGGAATACACCTCATTTAGGGCTCATCATGCCCATGAAACATCTTGTTACCTCTTACTAGGTAACATCTAACCATATGGCTCACAAGGCCATTAAACATCTTGTCACCTCTCACTAGGCAACAATGACATATTAACTCATGTAATATAATAGTAACACCACTATTTCCTCCATAGGGTTAGGGTTTACTATTCACATCAATTAAGGTTTCATGTTCATTTGATCAATCCAACCCTAATATATTGTTCCATACATCTAGGAGCATCCATCAACATTCCAAGCATTTAATATTCTTATCATTTATCATTAAATGATCATCAACACAAGGTATGAGTTTATCTCTCATCCTTATCATGGTATGATTACATCATACTCATTTTAGCTTACTTATCAAGTATGTTAAACTCATTACATTTCATTGTACCAATTTACATAACACTCTCCTTGTGTATCTTATCCAAAAATATTGGATTTGAGATGCATCAAGGTATATCATTTCTGAAATGCTAAATGTGATATCTATCATGTATCAATGTATCACTTTCCTCATCACTTCTATCTTACTTGAGTTTATTAACTTATATTATAATAAGGAATCTCACATCTTAATACTTTCATCCACCAAACTATCACCTTTACCATGATGTGCATAGATCACACACAAGGATTGTCCAACTATCTTCAATCATATGGACTCATCTCAAGTTAAGGCATTGCTTATTATAAGGTTGCCTATAGTCAAACACTTGAGATATTTCATCGTTATAGGGTATTACCCATTATTTCATCATTAAGGTTTACTCATATCATTACCCAGACATTAGGGTTATGGTTTTTCATCATATTGCCCATGATTAGAATTCCATGCACTATAGCCCAAATTTAGGGTTTCACATAACTTTACTATGTGTTAGGTTTAAGGTTTCATATGACATCTCCCTCAATTAGGTTTTCACATAGAATCATCCTCAATTAGGGTTTCTCTTGGAATCACCCTCAATTAGGGTTTTGCTAATCATCCCAATTAGGGTTTCATTCAATTACCCATAAATTAGGGATTCATTATTCATCAAATTAGGGTCTGGCATTTCATTACCTTAAATTAGAGTTACCCAAGTCGTTACCCTTAATTAGGGTTAAACTATTACCCTTAATTAGGGTTACACTATTACCCTTAATTAGGGTTACACTATTACCCTAGATTAGGGTTTCACTCAGAATTTCCCTAAATCAGGGTCAAGGTTCATTAACCTTCTCAATTAGGGTTTCTTGATCTCTTTACTAAGGATCATACCCTAAATCACCATATGAATCACACTCATGTATGAATTCATTTCTATCATTCTCTCCACTTGATTTGGTTACATCAACCATCCGATCATATAAAACAACTACGATTGACATAGTATACTGAGTTATTGCTGCCATAAACAATTAGGGTTTGCATTTTAGGGATCATTCACAATTGAAACCATTAAGATCAAACCAATTGAACCCATTGGATCAATATCCAATTACATCAGCATATTTCCTCAAACGGTCAACCATTGCAAATGGTTAACCACTCCAAACAGTTTGAAACTGTTTGGTTTCAATCAATTTGTTGAAATCGTTTAACCAATTTCATTGAAACTGATTGGTCTCAAATTTTGAAATTGTTTGCCTAAGATATTAATTGAGGTGTGTGCTTGTGATGACATCATCATATTCAAGCTACAAACCCACGAAATTTTCTGTGATTTCTATGGTGGTTTCATCAATCAACCAAAATAAATTTCGGAAATGAAGAAAGCATCAACATTTGATAGGGAATTGAATGCAATAACAATATTAAGGGTTCAAGTTATAAAACCCGCCTCCAATTGAGCTTCAAAGCTCCAAGCTCACGCCAAAAATGGTGGATGAAGTTTTTGCAACTCCCCCTAGGCTCGTCCCCAAGCTTTTGGATGAAAAAAAAATGGCTAGGGTTGAAGAGGAGATCGAAATAAGAAGAAATCAATGATTTATTTTTGATTTCCACCATGGAATCAAGGAGAACGAAGGTCAAGGGCCTTACCAACAGGTTGGGGTCGTCCTTCTGCTCCTCCACAGCTCCTTAGTCGTTTTCCAAGCAAGGGGAAAGAAAAGAATCCGAAATGGTCTTTGTTTTGGCTTGGTAAAGGTACTTTTATAAGAAATTCCATGAGAGAGAAAATGCCTTATAAAAATGCATTTAATTCCAAAATTGGTGCCACCTCTTCCCCCTTTCATTCCTTGGATACGAGGCTATTCCATTTGCCTCTTATTCCTCTCAATTATCCTCAATTTAAAGAAAAGCAAATTAAGCACCTTAGATCATATTATAATAATATCCCAATTTGAGTGGATATTACTTTTCTTTATAATAATGGTGAGTGGGTTATCCACTTGCTTGAGATATTTTCGTGGCCTAGCAAAGGCACAAATGTGTTTACACTTGAGCAAATTCAAACATCTCGTTTTTGGTTGAAGGCCCTTCAATTATTATATTTGTTTTTACACTAAATTGACTTAGGGTTTCAATTAGGATTAAATCTTGATTATTTTAATATCAAGATTATTTCTCCTCCAACTTAATTCAAATGAGGCGCCCCTCTCATTTTATTTGCTCTACTTGATGCCAAGAAACATTAGGGACCTTATTGAAGTGGTAATTTACATATTACACCCTAGGTTTTGGGTAAATTGCATATTACACCAAAACTAGGTTTTCATGCACATACATTGCTTTATCAGCTCTTTCTTGGTATTTAGGCTTCCATAACCCATAAATCAGCATCATCTTTACTCTCATGATGCTTCAAAACATGAGGAACATATTATCATGCACAATTTGCACTTAAACCCCTCAACTTGGGTAATTTGCACTTTAGTCCAAAACAGGAAAAACATCGATTTCAACAATGTTCAAAAAGGACTAGAATTGCAACATAAGTTCCTCTTGAGCCCTAATTACTTTTCACAATATGAGATTAAACACTTAATCACCTTTATTAATCAAAACACCTTGGGTTAAGGTATAACCCAGGTCAGGGATGTTACAGTATGCTTGAAAACTGTCGTTTACCTGTTATTTGTAAGAAGGATAGCTTGTTGTAGAAACCCCTCTTGATGGTTCCTCCTTGCTTCGAGAAGAGTGTACATCTTGTGTCTTGTCTTTCTCGGGACACCGTATTCAAGTGGATCTTATACCACTTGATATGCATGGTTTCGATGTGATCCTTGGGATGGATACCTTCGAGAGGTATAAGGTTGTCTTGGACTGTGGTTCCAAGCAGGCAGTGTTTGATGTTGCTGGAGAGAAGTGGATCTTCCAGGGAGATAGGAAGATTCTTCCGACATGTTTGGTATCAGCTATGGTGGCAGATAAGTTGTTACGATAGGGATGTGAAGCGTTCTTAGCTCACGTGGTGGATACCGTTGTAGTTACCAAGGAGAAAGGACCTAGTCTTGAGGAAGTGTCAGTAGTTTGAGAGTTTGCATACATGTTTCCTGAGGAGTTTCCTGGTGTTCCTCCACCCTGAGAGATTGATTTTGAGATCAATATGGTTCCTGGAATGCAGCCAGTTGCTCAGACAGCGTATAGGATGGCTCCAGCAGAGATGGAAGAGTTGAAGAAGCAGTTACAAGAGTTGTTGGAGAAAGGTTTTATCCGACCAAGTACATCGCCGTGGGGTGATCCCATGTTGTTTGTTAAGAAGAAGGATGGTTCGATGTGGTTGTGTATAGACTACCGGCAGTTGAACAAGGTCACGATCAAGAATAAGTACCCATTGCCGAGGATAGATGATCTGTTTGATCAGTTGCGTGGTGCTACAGTGTTTTTGAAGATCGATCTACGGTCTGGATACCATCAGTTGAGGATAAAGGCGGATGACATACAAAAGTCAGCCTTCAGGACGAGGTATGGTCATTTCGAGTTCGTGGTTATGCCGTTTGGGTTAACCAATGCACCTGTAGCTTTCATGGATCTGATGAACAGAGTGTTTCGTCCGTTCTTAGATCGGTTTGTTGTAGTATTTATAGATGACATCTTGATCTATATTCGGGACAGGCAAGAGCATGAGCAACACCTTCGTCAAGCGTTGACTCTTCTTCGTCAACATCAGTTGTATGCCAAGTTCAGTAAGTGTGAGTTTTGGTTAGATGAAGTGACTTTCTTGGGTCATGTGATATCTGCTGAAGGAGTTAAAGTAGATCCGAAGAAGGTGGAATCCATTGCGGATTGGGAACAACCGAAGACGCCGACAGAAGTTTGTAGTTTCCTTGGTTTGGCAGGATACTACCAGAAGTTTTATCAAGGACTTCAGTGTGATCGCGTTGTCAATGACAAAGTTGACCAGGAAGGATGTACCTTTTGTTTGGGATGATCGATGTCAGCAAGCTTTCTAGAGTTTGAAGGAAAAGTTGACAAGTGCTCCAGTGTTGATCTTGCCAAAGCCTGGGAAAGGCTATGTTGTTTTCTGTAATGCTACCAAGAAAGGTTTAGGTTGTGTGTTGATGCAGGAAGATCATGTGGTTTCTTTTACCTCGCGACAGCTTAAGAAGCATGAGGAGAACTATCCGACTCATGACTTGGAGTTGGCAGCAGTGGTTCATGCGTTAAAGATTTGGAGACACTATCTATATGGGGAAGTGTGTCAGATCTTTACGGATCATAAGAATCTGAAGTACATCTTTAAGCAGCAAGAGTTGAACATGCGACAATGATGATGGATGGAGTTGATCAATGATTACGATTGCACTATCGAGTATCATCTTGGTAAGGCGAATGTGGTAGCTGATGCGCTTAGCAGGAAGTCTTCTTCTCTTTCTTTAAAGAAGGCACTGTTGAGTTCTCTGGTATGCCATAGACGAGATATGTTTGTTTCTCTGTGACAGATGAATGTGCAGATGTATGTTTCTTTGTTGACTGGTCTTTTTGCATAGATGCAAGTTAAGCCTACATTGAGACAACAGATCAAGAATGCACAACAGACAGATGATGCGGTACAGTTGATCAAATCAGAGTTCGGCAGCGACAAGCGTGATGGATTTCATGAGTCCGAGGATGGACTAGTTTCCTATCGTGATAGGATGGTGGTTCCAGATGATGATGATCCGAGGAAGTTGGTGCTTGAGGAAGCACATACGTCGATGTATGCTATGCATCCATGTGTCACCAAGATGTATCATAGTATGAAGGACTTGTATTGGTGGCCCAGTTTGAAGAGAGAGATAGCCGAGTTTGTAGCGAGATGTGTGGTGTGTCAACAAGTGAAGGCTGAACATCAGAAGCCGGCAGGTATGTTGCAACTGTTGCTGATACCGTAGTGGAAATGGGATCATATAAGCATGGATTTCGTAGTTGGTCTACCCCGGACAACTAGGAATCATGATTCCATTTGGGTGATAGTGGACAGATTGACTAAGTCTACCCATTTTCTACCAGTGAAGATGACATATACAGCTGAGAACCTAGCTCGAGTGTATGTGGATGAGATAGTACGTTTCCATGGAGTGCCAGCGTCGATAGTTTCTGACAGAGGTCCTCAGTTTACAAGTCATTTTTGAGAACAGTTGCACAAGGCGTTGGGAACGCAGTTGAGGTTCAGTACGGCTTTTCACCCGCAGACAGATGGACAGTCTGAGAGGACTATTCAGATTTTGGAAGATCTCCTTTGAGCTTGTGTCTTGCAGTTTCTAGGCAACTGGGATGTACATCTGAGTTTGATAGAGTTTGCCTACAATAACAGTTATCAGCGGAGCATCGACATGGCTCCTTATGAGGCTTTGTATGGAAGGAAGTGCAGATCCCCTTTGTGTTGGTATGAATCAGGTGAGTATCAGCTTTTGGGTCCTGAGTTAGTTCAGCAGACGACAGATAAGATCAAAGTGATACAACAATAGTTGAAAGTGGCACAGGACAGATAGAAGTCTTATGTAGAAAATCGCCGACAACCTTTGGAGTTCCAAGTAGGAGACAAAGTGTATCTTAAAGTCTCGCCGTGGAAAGGTGTGCTAAGGTTTGGACGGAAGGGTAAGTTAGCTCCCAGGTATATGGGGCCTTATCCAGTGATAACACGTGTTGGCAAGGTAGCTTATGAGTTAGAGTTGCCTCCAGAGTTGCACAGGTTGCATCCAGTGTTTCATGTTAGTATGCTGAAGAAAAGTCATCCAGATTCAGGTACAGTGATACAGCCAGTTGAGGTTGAGCTTGATGCAGATGTGACCTACAATGAAGGTCCTGTGGCGATCCTTGACAGAAGGATCAAGAAGTTGAAGAGGAAGGACCTGACTCTTGTGAAGGTTCTTTGGCAGCGTCGTGGCGTTGAGGAAGCCACGTGGGAGCTTGAGGAAGAGATGAAGAGGAAGTATCCCTCACTTTTCTCTTTGGATTTCGGGGACAAAATCCCTTAAAGGGGGTTAGATTGTAAGGACCCTGACCTGCGTTTAGGGTTTACCCTGTTTGTTTTGCTTAACCTTGGTGGTTTGATGCTTGCTAATCACCTTTGAGTGGTCATTAGGGTTTTTGTTGTGCTTTGTTGAGAGTTCGAGGGGCTACTTGCAAATAACCCAAGTTTAGGGTTTTGTGTGAAAGTTTGTCATCTTGAGAGATGTTTTCCCCTCTTTGCTTCCTCTAGGGTTGAGAGGGAGGCTTGGGCTTGTTGTTTGTGCTCTTTGGGCCTAAGTTGAGCTTGTTTGGGCCTTGAGATGTGTTGTTTGGGCTTGTTTGAGCCTTGTGTCAGCCAAGTGAAGCTTGTGTCGCCCAAGATGAGTAGGGTGTCGACCTAGAGTGGTGTGTGTCACCCAGGAGCCTTGGTGTGTCGCCCATGTTGCTTGGCCTTGGTTGGTGACACTTGGTGCCTAGCTTGGACAAGTGTCTCTTGGTGTGCTAGAGTGTTGGCTTGAACCCCAGGACAAGTGTCCCTTGGGTGGACGACACTTGGCATGGTTGTACCTTGGTTTCTCCTCCCCTTCTTCCTATATAGGTAGCTCTTCTCCTTGCCTTAGTCTCCTTTGATCTTTTGGTCTCTCCTCCACCTTGAGTGCATGATATCCCTCTCCATCTTGCTTGTGGTGGCCGATACACCTTCCTAGAGGAGCTTGGTGGACGATAGCTTTGGACCTTGGAGTACCTTGGAGCTTGGAGCTTAAGGTGGGTTGCATAACTTCTAACCCTAATTCCTTTACCTCTAGCAATAACCTTGTTACATGATAATAGTTAGCTTAGTTCCTTAGTTTTGTACCTTGCTTATGTACCTTTGGTGGCCGATTCCCCTCTAGGGTTTAGGGTTCTTTGTGCACCTTGCTTTCTAGGGTTTGAGTATCCTTAAAGTTGGAGGTTGAAGATGACCCTTGTTCTTGTGATGGGCGACATAGTGGTGTTGACCGATATGGTGACCCCTGTTGGGCGACACCCTTGTTCTTGAGTTGAACGACATGATGTGTTCTTGAGGTTGGCCGATACCCTGCCCATGTGTTGGGCGATAGGGTGAGCTAAGCTTCGGTTGGCCGATATGTTTGTATACCTTGTTGAGATATGTTCTTATCCTTCTCTTGAACGATATGCCTTTGTTCTTGTGGTAGACGGCAGGGCTTGGTTGGATGGTTTGGTTTGGGTTGCACGACATGCAACTAAGTATAACGACCGATAGCCATGATGGGCGTTGCATCTTGTGGTGTCGGGCGATAGAGAGTGGGGTTGTGACGCGCGATATGAGTAGGCTGTAACGGGCGTCAAGTCTTTGGGTTTGGGAGAGTGTCGGCCGTTAGGCCTTGTGAGTAGTTGCACATTATCAGGAGTACTTCCCTCTCTCCTTTCCTTCTTTCTCTCCTCTCTCTCCTGGCCGTTGTAAAGTTGTTAGTTGGGTGTTAGACTAGGATATCGGGTGATAGGGTTGGCTGTGACGGGCGTTGCCCGATGGAGTGTGTCGCGCGACACACGCCACTCTTTGCCTTGTAACGCGGCGTTGCGGGCAGAGGCTGGGTGTTGCACAGCGTTGCTACCTCCCCATTCCCTAGCCGTGTGGGCAAGCTCTAGTGAGGGTTGTGAGGTCTTAGGTGAGGGTAGGTAGTCCTTTGGTGACAGACTCTTATGTGATAGAAGTGGACGTCTATGCAATCACAATGTTAGTGATGCCTCACTCAATAATGCTTATAATGATGATGAGATGATAATGCCTTACTCATAAGTAAAAGCAATAACGATGTAATAATCTAATGTTGTTGATAACTAAGATGTCAATAGTGTTGGTGATGTTAGTTGTGTTGATGAATGTTATGCCTTGCTAAGTAAGAGAAAGTAATAATAATGATAATGATTGGAATAATGTGGCTAAGTGGCAGTTACATTAATAGTTTGCTTAATGACATAGCAATGAAGATAATAGTAGATGATGATACTGATAATAGTAATAATGGTATCAAGAGTAGTAATGACATGATATTGATATGAGTCTTATTCTTACTTATTAATGATAATGATAAATGGTAGTTGCATTGATGGTTGCTTAATGACAAAGATATGAATGATGATAGTGGATGGTAACAATAATGATTTTGGTAACAATAGTAGTTGCTTTGTATACTCAACATAATTGTTATATAAAGTGAATACCTTAATTGTTTGTATAATCTTGAGATAAGGGTAGGCATGATTATGGTATGATGTGCTTAACCAGCTTGATCATAAAATAGTGTAATATTGATAAATAGGTTATCTTGAATGATAGCTCATGATAGTGAGCATATTCCTTATGTTGAATCTATGGTTATTGTGTATCCTAACCATGCAGGTGATGTGTAGCCACGAAAGGGCTATGTGACATATGTGATGAGTAACATTACCTTGATATTTGTTCTATGAGATTATATATGTAATGTGTTGGTCCCATGATGATGATGTGAGCCTTGAGAGGCAGTGACAGTACATGATGAAGGATTGATATCCTATGGTATGTGATGATCCTTGATATGGATCTGGATGGTTGGCAAGAGGTCAAGTGGTAACATGTGATGCTGGATCCTTGTGATGGATCAGGTTGATGAGGTTTCAATAATAATATAATGTTCTTTATTTTCTATTATATCTTGCATGTTATATAACTTGGTTGAATCCTGCAATCCATCTAAAAGATACTAATTAATTATAGTGGAATTATATCTTGTAGTTTTCCCTGGCCATAGATCCATCATTGTCAGGACTTGGTGATGGTGAAACAGGTTCTCCTACGGGTTAACCTAGAAGCGCATATTGTTGAATATGTTTAGGTTGCTCCTAGCCTGAAAATGAGGAGGTAAGAGTGTAACTTCGGTTACAGACTCAGATACGTATGAAGAGCATGGTGAATAGGCCCATGGCTCAGGATATGTGATGTGTGGAGCATGAGTGCGTTCATGGCTCAGAGCACGGTGAACAGGCCCGTGGCTCAGTTTTACTAGCACCGAGACCTGTACCAAGGCGGGCTAGAGTGAGGGTAGCCTATGGAGCTGACCCTGTGGCTTAGACCACTTCAGCATGTGACTGCGGTCCTGCTTGTGTTGTACTCGTGTACTCACCACGAGGTGGGAGGTCGTGGAATCCGGCTCTTCCATTTGACCTTGTATGGCACCGTCTTGGGTTTCGTAACTGAAGGTTGGATTTGAACGGTACAGTTCAAATCCTCAGGGAATAATAATACGTAACACAGCCGTTTAGTATTTACTGCTTAAGATAAACACGTAACATTGGTTGAGGCCTTGTTTGTATAATATCTTTGTTATATCTTGCAGGTTATGTGATAATATGTCTTATCTTGATAAGCAGGTTATGTGACATTATATCTTGTTCTGATAATCATGTAGTATAGTGATATATCTTATCTTGCTAATCATATTCCTTGAGATAGATCTGGGTATATGATTTTGTAGAGATGGTAATCTTGTCGTTAAGAATAATCTGTTTTATATAGACTGCTCTTATTATACCTGTTATTAGATATCTGCTGCTATAGTTTATCTTGCTGAGGTTCGGTTGTTGCGGTGGGGAGTTATGTTTCCCATCGGGATAATTGTTCAATTGTCTCACCCCACTGGTTTAACCCCTTTTTAGGTGGTCGAGGTAGACGTGGTCGTGGTGTTGCGACTGAGCATCTTGACGAGCGGTAGAAGGCAAGCGTTGGACATGTTGCTGTTTTGGATGTTTTGTAGTAGAGTCTAGAGTCATCCCTGTACTCTCAGGTCCTTGGCAGTGTTTTGACATTGATTCATGATGATCGATCGATGATGTTTGTATATCCTGCTGTTGGCCGGATGTGGGCCTTTTCTGTATATGAACAAGTGGTGAACTCATGTGATGGATGAGCAGTTGTTTCTATAAGTTGTAGACACGTATCAGATCTCGTGTGTATATATATATATATATATATATACATATATATATATACATATATATATATATAAATATATATATATATATATATATATATATATATATATATATATATATATACTTGACATGTTTCTATGCAGGATGAAGACTAGAAAGTAGTAGTTCCACAGTTTATATGTTTTCCACAATCAGTTTTAATTAACCCGTATTTTCATAATCTGTGGTTATGGTGATTTCCGCACGTTTTCGTGTAACACCTTGTTATCTATATGATAATGGGATGTGTTGCCACAGTAGTGGTCCCCTAGAGGTCAGGACCTCTCAAGGGCATGTGGATTTACAACTGAATGGATAGCCTTGTGTATTTCTTGAAATTAAATAATAACACATACACATGTGCACACACACGTTCATTCATTCCCTCACTCGCTTGCCTCGGCCCTCTCGGCCAGGCCTGGCCAGGTTCAGTTTGGTGCGTGCATGCATGGATTTATCTTTTTTTATGAAACAATTTATTTTATTTGTTTTTTTGTGAAATGACATTTTTGTTTTCTATGTTACTCGTTTAGAGTCTAGTCGCCACTGTTTAAGACACATCAATAAACCTCTCTGGACTACCCCTTCAGATGATCATTAAACGTGATGTTAATGATGCATGTTTGAGAGACCAATGGGTGCGGGCACTTAGCACGGGCAAGTGAGACACACTTCATATAAGGAGGCGTACGCTCTCATTTGAAGACCACAGTAGACACGATGCATACCATAAATACAGAGAGACTTGACCAAAACTACAAGCATACATAAAGTTCTTCTTCCTCCCTTTTTTCCACCTTCAATAAGCTTGTTCATCTCGAACACCATCCTTTTTTGATGTTGTCTAATGCCTGTGAGACTTCTCTATGCCGTCTATGTTGTTTGTGACCAAGGGCTAAAGAACGAGTTCAACACAACACTCTCTCTTGCACCGAGCAGCTGTACCAGAGTTAGGATGGCTGAATCTTAGAGATAGACCGCCAGAGATGCTCATTCTAGGAGAAGCGGAATATGTCTTTAAGATAGTGTTCCGCACAACTTCATCTAAAGTTCTGGAGTTTGATTTCTTAAACTCTATCACCATTTTTCTTCGAATCCATTTACAGTGATTATTACTGCTGCATTCTGGTGGTTAACTACTTGTGAAAAACTAATTTGCATTTGTCTTACAATACTCTATATATAACAATAATCACATGGAAATTCCAAATTTGAACTACGTGCCGTCAGAGAATTTTTTAAACAGATGTCATTATACTTTATTGAAAACTAGTGTGTGGTTTGTTCTATTAACTTTAATTCACATGCAATGTGATAAGACCACAATAACAATAAAAAGTGACAACAATGACAAACATAGAGTGTTGTTAGTTTGAGATAGGAGTAACAAACATTTGTTGAAACATTCACCTATGTCATACCAAATACATTATTAAGGAAGAAGAAGATTAGTAAAAAGTGAAGTAAAAAATAAAATGGATGATAACTACTTTTTACCATTTTTGATGACAATGTGGGAGTCCTTTCTAACATAGGAGTGGTCATGTCCTCCACCTCCACTAATATGTTCTAGACTCCCAATCCTATCAATAAAAAAATGATGATGTGAGTGTAGACATTGGTAGGAGTCTACTCTCAAGACAGTACTACATGCAACGTTTCTAAAATACACAAGACCTAGGAGTATGAAGAATGATAAGATTTAAATCCAGATGCAATAGTTCATGAAAACTTATCAGAATACACAACTCACAATAATTAATTCAAAATGCTAATGACGAATGATATACAACCTTTTCACAACCTTTTCTAAGTAGTAAGTCATGAGCCATTATTAATTTGAAAAATTAAGAGTTAAAGTTACATTTAATCCCTTCTATAGATTTTCATATAGACTTACACAAATACAAAAGATATGGTTTGTAATTTATAAAACTAAAAGAAATACATTCAAACTCTTCTCTACTCTCACACACTTGCCTTATTAGAATAAAAGTCTAATTTATTACTAAAAAATATTTAAAAATATACAATATCTCTCACACTCTATCTTATAAAACAAAAATTAGATACAAGGACTACTTCCTATTTCAAAAGACACAAATAAATACATGTTAATCTCTTCATGACATAGTATAGATGGTTTTGTTGTATTATCACAGAGATGGATAATTGACTATACACATAAAAGAAAAGCACCAAAAATCCAGTATCATGCATGATGCTTGAGAATTACTTATTTCACTAACTAATCTCTTAATACAATACTAAACATTGAATTTTGTGTTGGAGCCTTTACACTTCTAGTCTTTTTTAAGTATTCGAAGTAGAAATTGTATCAAACACATTTATTATAAAATATGCAATAGAGAACCTTAAGAAATTAATCCTCAAAATGGAACATTTTAGTTAAATCTCTACTTTTCTTGTTACTTTTGAATCCTCCACTTAAGTTGGCAGTTTCTATAAAAAGTGTATTTTAGTTTGGTGAAACTTCAACTTCATGTGGATTATTCTTGTTTTCATATGTAAGTACACATAATGATATGAAAAGAGAGATAAAAACAACAAAGTTAAAACTAAAATAACCACATCAAGAGAAGTTGTCCCTTTTTAAAATTATTATTAGAGTTTAGATGCATTTCTAACTAAAACTATCAAATAAAGTGCCCATTTCTTATTATAAAATATTAATCTTCCAAAAAGGATGTGGTGGTTCTTAATGAAGATGTGCTATTACAATGTTTTTTTAAAATAGTGTAAATTGGCTGTTGTTTTCTTTAAATTTATGATATATTCTATTGAAAAATATGTAATACTTATCTTCCAAAAAGATCACATATATGATCCTTAGATGTCTAAAAGGTTACACTAAGATTGAGGAAGATTGGAAACCAGAGAAGCCACCAACCATATCAAGATGGCAATGGTATTTCTGTAAAACATAACATTCATAAATGTAGAGGTCATGATATTACTGGGCATATATAATCTTTTGCACCCTCTTTATATTCTTCACCAACATCGGTGCTAAAAACCAAAGTACAAACCCAAAAGGCCTACAAATGATTTGATTTTTGTTATATGCTTTCTCATAGTTGATCATTTTGGATGATACAACTTTAAGGGAAGTGGATCACATAGTAAAGAATCTTCTCATCAAACCTATCATTGGAGAAACAATAGTCAAACCCATACACACATGTTTCCTTCCAACTCATCTGACAATCCAGACACAACCAGTCTATGTGTTCATGGCCCCTTTTGTGGATCGTCGCTTCCCTCTTGTGGATAGCTCTAAAAGTTGACAACTGTCACTTTCTCAACAACAACTCTTGTGGGTATGAGTGCATCATAGAGAACGTCCCTAACAAGATCAAGCACATCATTTAAACAAGGTAGCTCTCTACAATGAACTAAAGATCTCTAAAACTGTATATGCATGCCTTGCGGCTAATGAGAAATGCCTCATCAACTGGAAAGAACGTAATCATAAGACAATACTAAGGATAGTATGATAGTCTATTGGTGAGACATGCAGATGTAATCCATCAAAAGAAATATAAAAATGTCTTGAACATGATCAACTTGCGGACTTAGAAAATCTATTTTTTTGTCTGACAGTCATTTCAAATTTCACTTCGATGTCCTTAAGATCTTTTCTAAAAAGTAAATTGACTAAATCATGTTGGACATCAGCAGGGGATGGTGTCCTAGCAATCATATCTACTAAGGTAGAAGGTTAGAATCATGACATGTAGACAATCTGAGGTATTATTAAAATCAAATTCCATACTAGAATAAAAAAATACAACATTAGTTTTTTTAACATACGTGTGCTTTGTCTTGATGCATGTTGGGTGTCTTACCTTAATTCTTGATTTTTTAAGTAAGGCCTTACAACTTTTTAGGGCTTTCCAAGTATTCACATATATTAGTATACTAGTATACTTATATGTTAGATATTTCTTATATTTTTTAACAATGATGTTAAGATATTTTTATACCCTTTTATTATTCTATGGAGCTTGCTGATGATCCTAATTATGTGGTGAATTCACAATGGTCACATATGTTTGACTGCAACATGGCATGCTTATATTCATTCAAATTGTGTATTTATGTATACTTAGATCAATGTGAAATGACTTCCATAGAGATGATTATAAATATTTCTTTGTGTATATTTTGCCTAAAAAAACTTTATAGGTCTTATAAGTAAGGTTCTTTAACTTTTGGGCATCTCATTTGATATGGTTATTTGATAGATCCACTACTTATAGAAAGTGATCTTTCTCAGTAGTCCACTATACTACCACCAAGTTTGTAAACAAACTACTTTATCCAATGACCACATCAATTTTTCCTTCAACAAATACATTTTTGGGGTGAAATACCTTTTTTGGTAGGGTGATTGTTCATGACATTTCTCCAATTTAGTTAGTTCAATACTATTTACTTATTCTATAAACAACATATCAATTTTTTTGTTTTTTTTTCAAGTTCCCAAGAGCAACTAGCCCATGTCTAATATCAAGCAAGTTATATATCTATTGTAACGACCCCGCCTCCCGGTAACCCCCAATTAAGGGAGACCCGAAGGTCAGAGCCATTAATCAATTTACAGGATCAAAGGTTCAGCATATAATCAACAATAATTATAAAATTCTACTAACTAAACTGGAATTGGGTACAAAAATTAAAACTTTTACTTACCTTTATAAAACTTGGAAATCTAACTATCCACAGCTTGAAATACTCTATCTAATCCTCCTTGCACTTTATTTCCTAATTTCACGATGTGTGACTTTAAAGTTTGTGTTTTTCAGGATATTACCTAAAACGCCGACAAACAAAACATCGATCAGCAATTGCTGGTATGTGGAGGCAACCAAAATTATACAATTAAGTCTAACAATTTAAGTATTACAATCAAGGTAATTAACAAGTCAATTTACATTTTCCATGTGACAATCCCCACCGCTTTTGCCCTAACCCTGGATTTGACTTAAGGCCACCTTCTCAATCCCGAGCTTGGTGCATGGGAGTCACCTCTCATGGTGCTCCTTAGTCTTGCCTCATCAACCACCTTCTCATTCCCGAGCTTGGTGTCTAGGGTCACCTCTCATGGTGCCCATTGGTCTACCCTCCTGGGCCTGACCTTTATGGCATCTTCCATCAGGGTGGCATGTAGGTGCAGGATTTACACATTTATATTAAATGGTGATAGTCATAGTCACTTTATAATTGCAATATGAACATCCAAACAGTTTAGTTGCATTCAATGCGATTAAACATTCGGAAATCCATCGGGAAACTAAAGCGGTTATTCATAAATAACCACATACCTGCTAAGCAGATTTGAATGAAGAAATAACCAATCAACCAAGATTCAAGCAAGCACACACACACAATTATTCCTAAAAAAGGCATCCAATTTATTTATCATTAAATTCATCATCTTGATCCATTCATCCTAGTTGTTTCCTAGGTTATTTACCCCTTTTTAGGGTTTTAACCATAATTATGGTTTTATTTCCTTTTTATTACTTTAAACCCTAATTTAACCAAATCATTTGCAAACCCTAACTTTTCATCAAAAGATCTAATTTTATATTTTACCAAAAAGGAAACTCTAATTTCATATTATAATCACCTTTCATTTTCTTTTCTCTATTCTAGGGTTTCAAAACATATTAATCAACATACTAGGTTAAAAACCCTAACCCTTGCAATTCTATCACCAAAATAGGTTCAAAACCATCTTAATCATTAATCAGGTTAAACATATTCAAATTAACCTAATTGCAAGACTGAAACCATCCTTAATCAACAATTAGGGTTTTCTAATTACAAATTAACATTTTCCCATCAAATTATATAATTTTGCAAATATATACAGATTTAGATGTCCAAACCATTTTTAATGTATTCCTTGTATTTTTATGATCATTTTTCATGTATAAAGTTTTTCCATTAGACATCCCTAGCAATTTCTAAGAATTTTGCAAAAGAAAACCCTTTTCTCTATTATCTGGACAGAGAGAGCAATTACCGAATTTTCTGGATCGTCGGATTGATGTGCCGCGGGTCTACCCAGCGATCTGATGCTCCGTGTCGATCGGCTCCAATAGCCTAGTGGCGCGCGCTTCTTGTCTTCGGACGACCGTCAGATGCTTATCGGTCCATGGTGGTTTGTTGATCAACGATCCGCGTCGATCGCCCCCACTCACGCGACAAAGATGTCTCGTCAGCTCAGAGGCGTTGGATCCCGCGCGTGATCACCGTGGTCCTTGATCCCATGGTTCTAAGTCATCATCCTCCTCCCTCTTTCTGTCTTCCAACACGGCGGTGTCGTGACGACTCCTCGCCGAAGCAAGTCTAATGTAGCGAGAGGGAGAGATCTAGCAGTCAGGGAGCAGCCGTTCGTGATCGTGAGGGTGAGAGGGATCGAGGGGTTCCCTTTTTATAGGCTATCGAGGGTCCCTATTAGGGTTCCCAACCCTAGTCGCAACCCTACCTCTAGCCCAATTGGGCGTGTCGTGAAGTTAGGGTAAAACCCCAATAAACCGGGGTCGAGCAGCTTCCTCTCCTCTCGCCGAACTCAATGGGATTCTTCCCATGAGTGCTCGTGCAACCGGTTGGGAGGAAACAAGGGGACAAGTTTCCCCTGTCACGACTGGAGTCCTTGTCCCACTGGGATGTGGATGATGGATGGTGCCCATTGGATCAGAATCCAAGGGTCCTCGCTACAGGCGTTAGATCAAAGGAAAGGAATTTTCCTATTTATCTGACTTATATTTCAAATTCAATGATTTCTTGGAAAAATCATAACTCCCAATCCGTAATTCCTTTTTATCTCAAATTTTGAGGGAACGTTCCGTTTATTGTTGCCTAGATTTGTACAAAATTTGGGAAACAAAAAGTAATGGATGAGAAGGCTTCCTTCTCTTCCAAGTTTTCTCATTAATTACTCCAAATTAAATTATATTCCCTTTTCCTTTGTGATTAACTTGTGATTTTGGGTCCCTTGGACCTCAAGAAATTCAAAAGGCACGGATTACCATATTGGGAAATATTGGTTTGCCTTTATCTTCTTTTAATTGTCAATTTCTCATATTTCCCTTTTTATAAAACAATTTGTTTTCCTTATTAATTCCCTTTTCCTTTCAATTGGGCTCAATGGCCAACAAGGCCTAAAATCAATCAATCTAAGCCATTCCTTACGAAATTTATCACAATTCAAAGAAAAGGACATCATTTATTCATTAAAAGGGAAATACACCTTACATTATATTTCCAAGAAAATGGGGTTGTAACATCCTCCCCTCCTTATAGGAATTTTTCCCTCAAAATTCAAACAATCATATAAACAATTCAGGGTATGTTTTCTCCATGTCTTCCTTCAGCTCCCATGTGGCCTTATCCTCTCCATGGTGTTTCCAAATAACCTTTACCATCTCTATATTCTTGCATCTGAGTTCTTTCACCTTGGTATCTAGAATCTGTAAAGGTGTCTCAGGATAAGTCAGCTTCCCTTGAAGCTCAATATGTTCAATGCTCAACACATGGCTCAGATCTTGCACATATCGCTTCAGGTTAGACACGTGAAACACATCATGCATCATGCTATACTGAGGGGGTAATGCCAAACGGTATGCAGCTTCACCAATCCGTTCTAACACTTCAAACAGACCCACGTATCTGGGACTCAACTTTCCTCTGTTCTTAGCTATAGCTCCGAGTGGTCGGATGTTCAAAAACACATGATCTACCATAGTGAAATGCACCTCAGTCCGCTTTGCATTAGCATACGACTTCTGTCGATCCTGGGCTCTCTTTAGCCTTTGTTTGATCAAAGCCACTTTATCAGCATACACTTGGAGCTCATATGACCTCAACAAGGTCCTCTCACCCACATCATCCCAGTGAAGTGGTGACAGACACGGTCTCCCATACAAAGCTTCATACAGAGGCATCCCGAAACTGGCTTGGTA
This sequence comes from Alisma plantago-aquatica, assembly GCA_963693085.1. Taxonomy (NCBI): domain Eukaryota; kingdom Viridiplantae; phylum Streptophyta; class Magnoliopsida; order Alismatales; family Alismataceae; genus Alisma; species Alisma plantago-aquatica. The sequence goes on along the minus strand of OY856411.1, from coordinate 998,808,968 downwards.
GCTGTTGTTGTAGGTGAACTCTTCCAACGGTAATTATTGCTCCCACGAGCCACCCCAATCGAGAACACAAGCTCTCAACATATCTTCTAATGTCTGGATCATCCTTTCTGACTGACCATCTGTTTGGGGGTGATAAGAGATACTAAACTTTAACCTTATACCAAGTTCATCTTGAACTTGTTTCCATAACTTGGAAGTGAACTTCGGGTCTCTATCTGAAATGATTGATCCTGGTACACCATGCAATTGCACTATCTCCCTGATGTACAACTCAGCTAGGTATGTCACCTTAGCAGTGGTCTTTAAGGCAAGGAAGTGTGCTGACTGGGTAAGATGATCTACCACGACCCATATCGCATCATGACACTTCTTGGTCCGGGGTAGACCCACCACAAAATCCATGGTTATATTCTCCCATTTCCACTCTGGAATTTCTATCGACTGCAAAAGTCCGCCAGGTCGTTGGTGTTCAACCTTCATCATCTGGCATGTAAGACAACTGGCCACCCATGACACAATGTCTTTCTTCATTTCTGGCCACCATAAAAACCGTTGTAGGTCCTTGTACATCTTAGTAGTTCCTGGGTGCACTATGTACTTAGATCCATGAGCCTCATGCAAGATGCGTTCCTTTATTGATGAATCCGCTGGAACCCATACACGATTCTCAAACCTGATTCCTCCGTCTACTCCCATAGATAGACAAGTCTGTGGCTTCATCGTTAAACCTATCATCTTGTCTAACTCTCCACTGGTCAACTGTGCAGTTATGATCTCACTCAACAACTCTGATTGAATATGGATATTAGCGAACCGAACTTGGTCCTCTAATGATTATGGTGTCCATTCCACCAGCTCCTCCAAACTCTTCCACTGACTGGACAAATCAGCTGCACACTTAAGTTGTTTTCAACTCAACACATCAGCTACGACATTTGCCTTACCAGGATGATAGGTGATGGTGAAGTCATAATCCTTCATGTACTCCATCCATCATCGTTGTCACAGATTCATGTCTCTCTATGTCAGCAAATATTTTAAACTCTTATGGTCGGTGAACATCTCGAAGGTAGCACTGTACAGACAGTGCTGCCATATCTTCAAGGCATGGATTATAGCAGCTAACTCCAGGTCATGTGTCGAGTAGTTGACCTCATTTGGCTTGAGCTGTCGGGAAGCATATGCAACCACATGCCGATCCTGTTCCAACACACAGCCAAGTCCCATCTTGGATGCATCGGTGAATATCATGAAACCCTCATTGCCAGAAGGTAGATTCAACACAGGAGCGGTGTTCAGCTTCTCTTTCAATTCTTAGAAACGAGCTTCACATATGTCAGACCACACGAACATCACATCCTTCCGGGTCAACATGGTTCGCGGTAGAGAAGTCTTGGAGAAATCCTTGATGAAGCGACGATAGTATCCAGCCAACCCCAAGAAGCTGCAAATCTCAGAGGGGTTCTTGGGTGCCGGCCAGTCTCGAACTGCCGATACATTGGATGGATCTACGACGATTGTTCCTCCTGAGATGATGTGTCCAAGAAACATGACTCGGTCCAACCGAAACTCACATTTTGAGAACTTTCCGAAAAACTTATGCTTTCTCAGGATATCAAGGACTCTACCTAGGTGGTCGTGGTGTTGGGATAGGTCATCTGAGTACACCAAAATGTCATCTATGAACACTATCACAAAAGAGTCAAGGAAAGGTTGGAACACACTGTTCATGAGGTTCATAAAGATACTCGGTGCATTGGATAATCCAAACGACATGACCACAAACTCATAATGGCCATAACGGGTTCTGAAAGCCGTTTTGGGTATATCCTCACTCCTCACTCTCATCTGGTGATAACCTGATCTCAAATCAATTTTGGAAAAGACTCGATCTGATTTGAGTTGGTCAAACAGGTCATCTATTCTGGGTAAAGGATACTTATTCTTAATGGTTGACTGGTTGATCATCCGCTAATCAATACACATCCGAAGTGACCCATCCTTCTTTTTCAAAAAGAGGACTGGTGCTCCCCATGGTGAGGTACTGGGTCAGATGAACCCCTTATCCAACAACTCTTGCAACTGGGTTTTCAACTCAAGCAACTCAGTAGGGGCCATTCTATAGGGTGCCTTAGATATAGGGTTAGTCCCAGGAGCTAACTCAATCGAGAAGTCTACCTCCCTCTTAGGGGGAATCCCTAGTAGATCATATGGAAACACATCGCCGTACTCCGGAACCACATCTATGTCCTCTAAGGATTGCCCCTTAACCTTGGGTACGGTAACTATGGCTAGGTAGGCTCGACAACCCTTGTATAGCATCCGTTCAGCTTTCAAAGTGGATATGTTAAGACTGGTTGTCGCATCTTTCCTTCCTCGAATGGTGAAGTGTGGGTAGCCAGTCTTTCTAATGAGAATCTTCTTCTCTCGACAGTCAATCTGGGCCCTATAGGTGGAAATCCAGTCCATACCGATGATTACATCAAAATCATTCATATCGAGAAGGATGAAGTCAGTGGGAAGCTCATGGTCCAGATACTTAACTGGCAACACAGGGGTTTTCAAAAGAGAGGTATAAATACGACCACTCAGGGTTGTGACATCAAAAACATAACCCAAATCCCTGATATCCAAATCAAGCATAGTTGCCAAGTTTCTCGAAATAAAAGTATTAGTAGAACCAGAATCAAAGAGTGCTTTTACATTATGTCCCATGACTTCCAGCAAGCCTACATAGTTATTCCATATCTGAAAGCTATTACATGGTTTACTTGAACTAAAAGGAAAAACTCTATGGGTTATTACCCTCGATCAACTTATTAGCATTCGCTTGAGCTTCTTCGTTGTCGATGGCAAACACTCTAGCTCGTCTCCTCTCTCCAAATGGAGGTGCTCCGGCTGGTGCTCCTACCGAGGGTGCTGTAGCTACGGGTTGTGATGCTACAGGCTGTGACCCCAAAGGTCCCCTTGGGTCAGGCTGAGGGCAGTTGGCGATGAAGTGTCCCTCTTGTTGACATATGAAACACACCTTCTTCTCAAAGTGGCACTTCCCAGGATGTGCCCGTCCACAGGTACGACACTGCTGGAGGCAACCACACAGCTTGCCTTTGTACCCATGCTTGTTCTTGTTGTGGTTGCATCCTTGTCCCTTCTGTGTTCATTCCTCTGCCCTTGAACTCCTTCAGTGAAACCCAAGTATCCTCTGGATTGGTTTTGTGCAGGCATCACTGTCCTTTCCATGTCTAAGGCGGTATTGTAGGCTTCAACAAAGGTCTTTGGCTTACTAGCCATCACATTAGGCTTGATGGCAGGGTGTAGACGTTCCATGAAATGGTCCACCCTCCTCTCTTCATCCAACATATGTCTGAAGCATTCTAGGAGGCAGAACCTGCGACTGAAGTCTGCAACTGAAGAATTTCCTTGAGTCATGCTCGTGAACTCTCTTTCTTTCTCTTTCCTTGCTGAGATGGGGAGGAATCTTGCGGTGAAGATGGTCTTGAAGTCAGTCCATGCCATCAGTTCTTCACTTAGGTTTCATCTCGTGATATGGTTCTTCCACCATACCTTGGCTGCACCTTCCGGAAGGTGAGTAGCAAACATAACCTTTTTATTCGACTGCACCTCTAGCATACAAAACCCATTCTCGACCGCAAGCAGCCAAGCTTCGACCTTGTCGACTACTTCCGACTTGTCTTCTCCCAAAAACTTTTCAACGTTCAGCTTGACGAAGTCCAGGATGGTGGCTCCAAGTCGAGGATGAACAGGATGTGGCACACCATCCTCGGTCCTAGCTATGTCCCTAAGGGCCAGGGCATGGATAGCTTCAGTCAATTTCCTTTGTTGTTCCATACAAACTGCATCCATTGTATGAACCACCATGGTTGGTTCTGGACCACCAGGCTGAGCCTCCTCCATGTGGGCTTCCTCTTCATGCATTTGGTATTCCTCATATTCCGGTCCTCCCCCTTGTTCTTGGTTGGCACCAGGCATCATTTCAGGGTTGGGGCCTTCATGCATAGTCTTTGTAGTCCTCTTTCTCTTCATAGAGGTCTCTCCACCGTGGTTCCTCTTCGTCTTCTCAGAAGACCCGTTCTCCTTATGGGGTGGTCCACCATCACCAGTGGTAAAAGGAATAGCCACAACTTTGGTACGAGCCATCTGCACACAAACAAACTTTTAGTTTACCTTTAACCTAATTACACTTATGTCAATGACATCTTACTTACGTATCTTTTATTAATTTGGTGGAGGATCCCTTAGACCTTATCAACCCTAACCCATACCACATGAGGGTGTGGAAGAGAGAGAAAACCCTAATCCTTACAATCCTTAAGAGAAAATTGAGTTGAGGAGAGATGAGTAAGATGAGAGAGTCCAAAAGGTATCTTATTTCGAGTTGTATCCTAAGACATCGGCCAGGCAGTCACACAATCTGGGAGTCCTTGTATTTCGACTAGCGGTGCAGAGGAAAATCTTTCCAGCCCCCGGAAGTGATCCTTTTCTAGACACCTCAGTCTTTCGGACACTCCTATAATAACTCCCTCAGTTCTATGGAATTCGTAAAATTTAATAATTATTGATGATTAGATGGAGAACCTACGCTCTGATACCAATTGTAACGACCCCGCCTCCCGGTAACCCCCAATTAAGGGAAACTCAAAGGTCAGAGCCATTAATCAATTTACAAGATCAAAGGTTCATCATATAATCAACAACAATTATAAAATTCTACTAACTAAACTGGAATTGGGTTGAAAAAATAAAATGTTTACTTACCTTTATAAAACTTGGAAATCTAACTATCCACAGCTTGAAATACTCTATCTAATCCTCCTTGCACTTTATTTCCTAATTTCACGATGTGCCACTTTACTGTTTGTGTTTTTCAGGATATTACCTAAAACGCTGAAAAACAAAACATCGATCAACAATTGCTGGTATGTGGAGGCAACCAAAATTTCACAATTAAGTCTAACAATTTAAGTATTGCAATCAAGGTAATTAACAAGTCAATTTACATTTTCCATGTGACAATCCCCACCGCTTTTTCCCTAACCCTGGATTTGACTTAAGGCCACCTTCTCAATCCCGAGCTTGGTGCCTGCGAGTCACCTCTCATGGTGCTCCTTAGTCTTTCCTCATCGACCACCTTCTCTTTCCTGAGCTTGGTGTCTAGGGTCACCTCTCATGGTGCCCATTGGTCTACCCTCTTGGGCCTGAACTTTATGGCATCTTCCATCAGGGTGGCATGTAGGTGCAAGATTTACACATTTATATTAAATGGTGATAGTCATAGTCACTTTATAATTGCAATATGAACATCCAAACAGTTTAGTTGCATTCAATGCGATTAAACATCCGGAAATCCATCGGGAAACTAAAGTGGTTATTCATAATTAACCACATACCTACTATGCAGATTTGAATGCAGAAATAACCAATCAACCAAGATTCAAGAAAGCGCACACACACAATTATTCCTGAAAAAGGCATCAAATTTCTTTATCATTAAATTCATCATCTTGATCCATTCATCCTAGTTGTTGCCTAGGTTATTTACCCCTTTTTAGGGTTTTAACCATAATTATGGTTTTATTTCCTTTTTATTACTTTAAACCCCAATTTCACCAAATCATTTGCAAACCCTAAATTTTCAACAAAAGATCTAATTTTATCTTTTACCAAAAAGGAAACTCTAATTTCATATTATAATCACCTTTCATTTTCTTTTCTCTATTCTAGGGTTTCTAAACATATTAATCAACATACTAGGTTAAAAATCCTAACCCTTGCAATTCTATCACCAAAATAGGTTCAAAACCATCTTAATCATTAATCAGGTTAAACATATTCGAATTAACCTAATTGCAAGACTAAAACCATCCTTAATTAACAATTACGGTTTTCTAATTACAAATTAACATTTTCCCATCAAATTATATAATTTTACAAAGATATATAGATTTAGATGTCCAAACCATTTTTAATGTATTACTTGTATTTTTTTGATCATTTTTCATGTATAAAGTTTTTCCATTAGACATCCCTAGCAATTTCTACGAATTTTGCAAAAGAAAACCCTTTTCTCTATTATCTAGACAGAGAGAGCAATTACCGAATTTTCTAGATCGTCGGATTGATGCACCGCGGGTCTACCGAGCGATCTGATGCTCTGTGTCGATCGGCTCCAATAGCCCAGTGGCGCGCGCATCCTGTCTTCGGCCGACCGTCGGATGCTTCTCGGTCCACAATGGTTTGTTGATCAACGATCCGCGTCGATCACCCCCACTCACGCGACAAAGATGTCTCTTCGGCTCAGAGGCGTTGGATCCAGCGCGTGATCACTATGGTCCTTGATCCCACGGTTCTAAGTCGTCATCCTCCTCCCTCTTTATGTCTTCCAACATGGCGGTGCCGTGACGGCTCCTCTCCGGAGCAAGTCTAATGTAGCGAGAGGGAGAGATCTAGCAGTCAGGGAGCAACTGTTCGTTATTGTGAGGGTGTGAGGGATCGAGGGGTTCCCTTTTTATAGGCTATGGAGGGTCCCTGTTAGGGTTCCCAACCCTAGTCACAACTCGACCTCTAGCCCAATTGGGCATTTCGCGAAGTTAGGGTAAAACCCCAATAAACCGGGGTCGAGAAGCTTCCTCTCCTCTCGCCGAACTCAATGGGATTCTTCCCATGAGTGCTCGTGCAACCGGTTGGGAGGAACCAAGGGGAGAAGTTTCCCCTATCATGGCTGGAGTCCTTGTCCCACTAGGATGTTGATGATGGACGGTGCCCGTTGGATCAGAATCCAAGGGTCCTCATTACGGCGTTAGATCAAAGGAAAGGAATTTTCCTATTTATCTGATTTATATTTCAAATTCAATGATTTCTTGGAAAAATCATAACTCCCAATCCTTGATTCCTTTTTATCTCAAATTTTAAGGGAACGTTCCTTTTATTATTTCCTAGCTTTGTACAAAATTTGGGAAACAAAAAGCAATGGATGCGAAGGCTTCCTTCTCTTCCAACATTTCTCATTAATTACTCCAAATTAAATTATATTCCCTTTTCCTTTGTGATTATCTTGTGATTTTGGGTCCCTTGGACCTCAAGAAATTCTAAAGGCATGGATTCCCATATTGGGAAATATTGGTTTTCCTTTATCCTCTTTTAATTGTCAATTTCTCATATTTCCCTTTTTATAAAACAATTTCTTTTCCTTATTAATTCCCTTTTCTTTTGAATTGGGCTCAATGGCCAACAAGGACCACAATCAATCAATCTAAGCCATCCCTTACGAAATTTATCACAATTCAAAGAAAAGGATATCATTTATTCATTAAAAGGGAAATACACCTTACATTATATTTCCAAGAAAATGGGGTTGTAACATCCTCCCCTCCTTATAGGAATTTTGCCCTTAAAATTCAAACAATCAAACAAACAATTCAATGTATGTTTTCTCCATGTCTGCCTTCATCTCCCATGTGGCCTCATACTCTCCATGGTGTTTCCAAAGAACCTTTACCATCTCTATATTCTTGCATCTGAGTTCTTTCACCTTGGTATCTAGAATCCGTAAAGGTGTCTCAGGATAAGTCAGCTTCCCTTGAAGCTCAATAGGTTCAATGCTCAACACATGGCTCGGATCTTGCACATATCGCTTCAGGTTAGACACGTGAAACACATCATGCATCATGCTATACTGAGGGGGTAATGCCAAACGGTATGCAGCTTCACCAATATGTTCTAACACTTCAAACGGACCCACGTATCAGGGACTCAACTTTCCTCTGTTCTTAGCTATAGCTCAGAGCGGTCGGATTTTCAAAAACACATGACCTACCACAGTGAAATGCACATCAGTCCGCTTTGCATCAGCATATGACTTCTGTCGATCCTGGGCTCTCTTTAGCCTTTGCTTGATCAAAGCCACTTTATCAACATACACTTGGAGCTCATCTGACCTCAACAAGGTCCTCTCACCCACATCATCATAGTGAAGTGGTGACCGACACGGTCTCCCGTACAAAGCTTCATACGGAGGTATCCCGATACTGGCTTGGTAGCTGTTGTTGTAGGCGAACTCTGCCAACGGTAAGTATTGCTCCCATGAGCCACCCCAATCGAGCACACAAGCTCTTAACATATCTTCTAATGTCTGGATCATCCTTTCTGACTGACCATCTGTTTGGGGGTGATAAGTGGTACGAAACATTAACCTTGTACCAAGTTCCTCTTGAACTTGCTTCCGTAACTTGGAAGTGAACTTCGGGTCTCTATCTGAAATATTCGATCCTGGTACACCATGCAATCACACTATCTCCCTGATGTACAACTCAGCTAGGTCTGTCACCTTAGCAGTGGTCTTTAAAGCAAGGAAGTGTGCTGACTTGGTAAGATGATCTACCACGACCCATATCACATAATGACCCTTCTTGGTCCGGGGTAGACCCACCACAAAATCCATGGTGATCTGCTCCCATTTCCACTATGGAATTTCTATCAACTATAAAAGTCCGCCAGGTCGTTGGTGTTCATCCTTCATCATCTGGCACGTAAGACAACTGGCCACCCATGACGCAATGTCTTTCTTCATTCCTGGCCACCAGAAAAACCACTATAGGTCCTTGTACATCTTAGTAGTTCCTGGGTGCACTGTGTATCTAGATCCATGAGCCTCTTGCAAGATGCGTTCCTTTATTGATGAATCTGCTGGAACCCATACACGATTCTCAAACCTGATTCCTCCGTCTACTCCCACGAATAGACGAGTCTGTGGCTTCATCGTTAAACCTTTCATCTTGTCTAACTCTCCACTGGTCAATTGTGCAGTTATGATCTCACTCAACAACTCTGATTGAATCTGGATATTAGCCAACCGAACTCGGTCCTCTAACGGTTGTGGTGTCCATTCCACTAGCTCCTCCAAACTCTTCCACTGACTGGACAAAACAGCTGCACACTTAAGTTGTTTTCGACTCAACGCATCAGCTACGACATTTGCCTTACCAAGATGATAGGCAATGGTGAAGTTGTAATCCTTCATGTACTCCATCCATCGTCGTTGTCGCAGATTCAGGTCTCTCTGTGTCAGCATATATTTTAAACTCTTATGGTCGGTGAACATCTCGAAGGTAGCACCATATAGATAGTGTCGCCATATCTTCAAGGCATGGATTATAGTAGCTAACTCCAGGTCATGTGTCGGGTAGTTGACCTCATTTGGCTTGAGTTGTTGGGAAGCATATGCAACCACATGTCGATCCTGTTCCAACACACAGCCAAGTCCCATCTTGGTTGCATCAGTGAATATCATGAAACCCTCATTGCCAGAAGGTAGAGTCAACACAGGAGCGGTGGTCAGCTTCTCTTTCAATTCTTGGAAACGACCTTCACATACGTCAGACCACACAAACATCACATCCTTCCGGGTCAACATGGTTAGCGGTAGAGAAGTCTTGGAGAAATCCTTGATGAAGCGACGGTAGTATCTGGCCAACCCCAAGAAGCTGCAAATCTCGGAGGGGTTCTTGGGTGCCGGCCAGTCTCGAACTTCCGATACTTTGGCTGGATCTACGACGATTGTTCATTTGAGATGATGTGTCCAAGAAACATGACTCGGTCCAACCAAAACTCACATTTTGAGAACTTTCCGAAAAACGTATGCTTTCTCAGGATATCAAGGACTCTACCCAGGTGGTCATGGTGTTGGGCTAGGTCATATGAGTACACCAAAATGTCATCTATGAATACTATCACAAAAGAGTCAAGGAAAGGTTGGAACACACTGTTCATGAGGTTCATAAAGACACTCGGTGCATTGGATAATCCAAACGGCATGACCACAAACTCATAATGGCCATAACGGGTTCTGAAAGCTGTTTTGGGTATATCCTCACTCAACACTCTCACCTGGTGATATCCTCATCTCAAATCGATTTTGGAAAAGACTCGATCTGATTTGAGTTGGTCAAACAGGTCATATATTTTGGGTAAAGGATACTTATTCTTAATGGTTGCCTGGTTGATCATCCGGTAATCAATACACATTCGAAGCGACCCATCCTTCTTTTCCACAAAGAGGACTAGAGCTCCCCATGGTGAGGTATTGGGTCAGATGAACCCCTTATCCAACAACTCTAGCAACTGGGTTTTAACTCAAGCAACTAAGTAGGGGCCATTCTATAGGGTGCCTTAGATATAGGGTTAGTCCCAGGAGATAACTCAATCGAGAAGTCTACCTCCCTCTCAGGGGGAATCCCTAGTAGATCATCTGGAAACACATCAACGTACTCGCGAACCACATCTATGTCCTCTAAGGATTTCCCCTTTACCTCGGGTATGGTAACTATGGCTAGGTAGGCTCGACAACCCTTGGATAGAATTCGTTCAGCTTTCAAAGTGGATATGTAAAGACTGGTTGTCGCATCTTTCCTTCCTCAAATGGTGAAGTGTGGGTAGCCGATCTTTCTAATGAGAATCTTCTTCTCTCTACAGTCAATCTGGGCCCTATAGGTGGAAAGCCAGTCCATACCGATGATTACATCAAAATCATTCATATCGAGAAGGATGAAGTCAGTGGGAAGCTCATGGTCCAAATACTTAACTGGAAACACAGGGGTTTTCAAAAGAGAGGTATAAATATGACCACTCGGGGTTGTGACATTCGAAACATAACCCAAATCCCTGATATCCAAATCAAGCATAGTTGCCAGGTTTCTCGAAATAAAAGTACTAGTAGAACCAGAATCAAAGAGTGCTTTTACATTATGTCCCATGACTTCCAGCAAGCCTACATAGTTATTCCATATCAGAAAGCTATTACATGGTTTACTTGAACTAAAAGGAAAAACTCTATGGGTTATTACCCTCGATCAACTTATTAGCATTCGCCTGAGCTTCTTCATCGTTGATGGCGAACACTCTAGCTTGTCTCCTCTCTCCAACTGGAGGTGCTCCGGCTGGTGCTCCTACCGGGGGTGCTGCAGCTACTAGTTGTGCTGCTACAGGATGTGACCCCAAAGGTCCCCTTGGGTCAGGCTGAGGGCAGTTGGCGATGAAGTGTCCCTGTTGTTGACATCTGAAACTCACCTTCTTCTCAAAGAGGCACTTCCCAGGATGTGCCCGTCCACAGGTACGACACTGTTGGAGGCGACCACACGGCTTGCCTTTATGCCCATGCTTGTTCTTGTTGTGGTTGCGTCCTTGTCCCTTCCTATGTTCATTCCTCTGCCCTTGAATTCCTTCAGTGACACCCAAGTATCCTCTGGATTGGTTTTTTGCAGGCATCAATATCCTTTCCATGTCTAAGGCAGTATTGTAGGCTTCAGCAAAGGTCTTTGGCTTACTAGCCATCACATGAGGCTTGATGGTAGGGTGTAGACGTTCCATGAAGTGGTCCACCCTCCTCTCTTCATCCAACATATGTCTCAAGCATTCCAGGAGGCAGAACCTGCGACCAAAGTTTGCAACTGAAGAACTTCCTTGAGTCATGCTCATGAACTCTCTTTCTTTCTCTTTCCTTGCTGAGATGGGGTGGAATCTCGCGGTGAAGATGGTCTTGAAGTCAGTCCATGCCATCGGTTCTTCACTTAGGTCTCTTCCTGTGATATGGTTCTCCCACCATATCTTGGATGCACCTTCCAGAAGGTGAGTAACAAACATAACCTTTTTATTCGGCTGCACCTCTAGCATACAGAACCCATTCTCGACCGCAAGCAGCCAAGCTTCAACCTTGTCGACTACTTCCGACTTGTCTTCTCCCCAAAACTTTTTGACGTTCATCTTGACAAAGTCCAGGATGGTGGCTCCAAGTCAAGGACAAACAGGATGTGGCACACCATCTTCGGTCCTAGCTATGTCCCTAAGGGCCAGGGCATGAATAGCTTCAGTCAATTGCCTTTGTTGTTCCATCCAAACTGCATCCATTGTATGAACCACCATGGTTGGTTCTGGATCACCAGGCTGGTCCTCCTCCATGTGGGCTTCCTCTTCATGCATCTGGTATTCCTCATATTCTGGTCCTCCCCCTTGTTCTTGGTTGGCACCAGGCATCGGTTCAGGGTTGGGGCCCTCATGTATAGTCTCTTCAGGCCTCTTTCTCTTCTTAGAGGTCTCTCCACCGTGGTTCCTCTTCCTCTTCTCGGAAGACCCATTCTCCTTACGGGGTGGTCCACCATCACCAGTGGAAAAAGGAATACCCACAACTTTGGTAAGAGCCATCTGCACACACAAACAAACTTTTAGTTTACCTTTAAACTAATTACACTTATGTCAATGACATCTTACTTACGTATCTTTTATTAATTTGGTGGAGGATCCCTTAGACCTTATCATCCCTAACCCATACCACATGAGGGTGAGGAAGAGAGAGAAAATCCTAATCCTTACAATCCTTAAGAGAAAATTGAGTTGAGGAAAGATGAGTAAGATGAGAGAGTCCTAAAGGTATCTTATTTCGAGTTGTATCCTAAGACATCGGCCAGGCAGTCACACAATCTGGGAGTCCTCATATTTTGACTAGAGGTGCGGAGGAAAATCATGCTAGCCCCCGGAAGTGATCCTTTTCTAGACACCTCAGTCTTTCGGACACTCCTCTAATAACTCCCTCAGTTCTATGGAATTTGTAAAATTTAATAATTATTGATGATTAGATGGAAAAATTACGCTCTGATACCAATTGTAATGACCCCGCCTCTCGGTAACCCCCAATTAAGGGAGACTCGAAGGTCAGAGCCATTAATTAATTTACAGGATCAAAGGTTCAACATATAATCAACAATAATTATAAAATTCTACTAACTAAACTAGAATTGGGTACAAAAATTAAAACTTTTACTTACCTTTATAAAACTTGGAAATCTAACTATCTACAACTTGAAATACTCTATCTAATCCTCCTTGCACTTTATTTCCTAATTTCACAATGTGCCACTTTACTGTTTGTGTTTTTCAGGATATTACCTAAAACGTCGACAAACAAAACATCGATCAGCAATTGCTGGTATGTGGAGGAAACCAAAATTTCACAATTAAGTCTAACAATTTAAGTATTCCAATCAAGGTAATTAACAAGTCAATTTACATTTTCCGTGTGACAATCCCCACCGCTTTTGCCCTAACCCTGGATTTGACTTAAGGCCACCTTCTCAATCGTGAGCTTGGTGCCTGGGCGTCACCTCTCATGGTGCTCCTTAGTCTTGCCTCATCGACCACCTTCTCATTCCCGAGCTTGGTGTCTAGGGTCACCTCTCATGGTGCCCACTGGTCTACCCTCCTGGGCCTGACCATTATGGCATCTTCTATCAGGGTGGCATGTAGGTGTAGGATTTACACATTTATATTAAATGGTGATAGTCATAGTCACTTTATAATTGCAATATGAACATCCAAACAATTTAGTTGCATTCAATGCGATTAAACATTCAGAAATCCATCGGGAAACTAAAGCGGTTATTCATAATTAACCACATACCTGCTAAGCAGATTTGAATGCAGAAATAACCAATCAACCAAGATACAAGCAAGCGCTCACACACAATTATTCCTGAAAAAGGCATCCAATTTCTTTATCATTAAATTCATCATCTTGATCCATTCATCCTAGTTGTTGCCTAGGTTATATACCCCTTTTTTGGGTTTTAACCATAATTATGGTTTTATTTCCTTTTTATTACTTTAAACCCTAATTTCACCAAATCATTTGCAAACCCTAACTTTTCATTAAAAGATCTAATTTTATCTTTTACCAAAAAGGAAACTCTAATTTCAGATTATAATCACCTTTCATTTTCTTTTCTCTATTCTAGGGTTTCTAAACATATTAATCAACATACTAGGTTAAAAACCCTAACCCTTGCAATTCTATCACCAAAATAGGTTCAAAACCATCTTAATCATTAATCAGGTGAAACATATTTGAATTAACCTAATTGCAAGACTAAAACCATCCTTAATTAACAATTATGGTTTTCTAATTAAAAATTAACATTTTCCCATCAAATTATATAATTTTGCAAAGATATACAGATTTAGATGTCCAAGCCATTTGTAACGTATTCCTCGTATTTTTCTGATCATTTTTCATGTATAAAGTTTTTCCATTAGACATCCCTAGCAATTTCTACAAATTTTGCAAAAGAAAACCCTTTTCTCTATTATCTGGACAGAGAGAGCAATTACCGAATTTTCTGGATCGTCAGATTGATGCGCCACGGGTCTACCGAGCGATCTGGTGCTCCGTGTCGATCGACTCCAATAGCCCAGTGGCACACGTGTCCTGTCTTCGGCCGACCGGCGGATGCTTCTTGGTCCACGGTGGTCTGTTGATCAACGATCCGCGTCGATCGCCCCCACTCACGCGACAAAGATGTCTCGTCAGCTCAGAGGCGTTAGATCCCGCGCGTGATCACCGTGGTCCTTGATCCCATGTTTCTAAGTCGTCGTCCTCCTCCCTCTTTCTATCTTCCAGCGCGGCGGTGCCGTGACGGCTCCTCGCAGGAGCAAGTCTAATGTAGCGAGAGGGAGAGATCTAGCAGTCAGGGAGCAGCCGTTCGTGATTGTGAGGGTGTGAGGGATCGAGGGGTTCCCTTTTTATAGGCTATGGAGGGTCCCTGTTAGGGTTCCCAACCCTAGTCGCAACCCGACCTCTAGCCCAATTGGGCGTTTCACGAAGTTAGGGTAAAACCCCAATAAACCGGGGTCGAGAAGCTTCCTCTCCTCTCGCCGAACTCAATGGGATTCTTCCCATGAGTGCTCGTGCAATCGGTTGGGAGGAAACAAGGGGAGAAGTTTCCCCTGTCACAGCTGGAGTCCTTATCCCACTGGGATGGGGATGACGGACGGTGCCCGTTGGATCAGAATCCAAGGGTCCTCGCTACAGGCGTTAGATTAAAGAAAAGGAATTTTCCTATTTATCTGATTTATATTTCAAATTCAGTGATTTCTTGGAAAAATCATAACTCCCAATCTGTAATTCCTTTTTATCTGAAATTTTAAGGGAACATTCCTTTTATTATTTCCTAGCTCTGTACAATATCTAGGAAACAAAAAGCAATGTATGAGAAGGCTTCCTTATCTTCCAAGTATTCTCATTAATTACTCCAAATTAAATTATATTCCCTTTTCCTTTGTGATTATCTTGTGATTTTGGGTCCCTTGGACCTCAAGAAATTCTAAAGGCATGGATTCCCATATTGGGAAACATTGGTTTGCCTTTATCTTCTTTTAATTGTCAATTTCTCATATTTCCCTTTTTATAAAACAATTTCTTTTCCTTATTAATTCCCTTTTCTTTTCAATTGGGCTCAATGGCCAACGAGGCTCACAATCAATCAATCTAAGCCATCCATTACGAAATTTATCACAATTCAAAGAAAAGGATACCATTTATTCATTAAAAGGGAAATACACCTTACATTATATTTCCAAGAAAATGGGGTTGTAACATCCTCCCCTCCTTATAGGAATTTTGCCCTCAAAATTCAAACAATCAAACAAACAATTCAGGGTATGTTTTCTCCATGTCTACCTTCATCTCCCATGTGGCCTCATCCTCTCCATGGTGTTTCCAAAGAACCTTTACCATCTCTATATTCTTGCATCGGAGTTCTTTCACCTTGGTATCTAGAATCTGTAAAGGTGTCTCAAGATAAGTCAACTTCCCTTGAAGCTCAATAGGTTCAATGCTCAACACATGGCTCGAATCTTACACATATCTCTTCAGGAAAGACACGTGAAACACATCATGCATCATTCTATACTGAGGGGGTAACGCAAAACGGTATGTAGCTTCACCAATCCATTCTAACACTTCAAACGGACCCACGTATCTGGGACTTGGCTTTCCTCTGTTCTTAGCTATAGCTCAGAGCGGTCAGATTTTCCAAAACACATGATCTACCATAGTGAAATGCACATCAGTCCGCATTACATCAGCATACGACTTCTGTCGATCCTGGGCTCTCTTTAGCCTTTGCTTGATCAAAGCCACTTTATCAGCATACACTTGGAGCTCATCTGACCTCAACAAGGTCCTCTCACCCACATCATCCTAGTGAAGTGGTGACCGACACGATCTCCCGTACAAAGCTTCATACGGAGGCATCACGATACTGGCTTGGTAGCTATTGTCGTAGGCAAACTATGCCAACGGTAAGTATTGCTCCCATTAGCCACCCCAATCGAGCACACAGGCTCTCAACATATCTTCTAATGTCTGGATCATCCTTTCTGACTGACCATCTGTTTGGGGGTGATAAGCGGTACTAACTTTAACCTTCTACCAAGTTCCTCTTGAACTTGCTTCCATAACTTGGAAGTGAACTTCGGGTCTCTATCTGAAATAATCGATCCTGGTACACCATGCAATCGCACTATCTCCCTGATGTACAACTCAGCTAGGTACGTCACCTTAGCAGTGGTCTTTAAGGCAAGGAAGTGTGCTGACTTGGTAAGACGATCTACCACGACCCATATCACATCATGACCCTTCTTGGTCTGGGGTAGACCCACCACAAAATCCATGGTGATCTTCTCCCATTTCCACTCTTGAATTTCTATCGACTGTAAAAGTATGCCAGGTCGTTGGTGTTCAACCTTCATCATCTGGCACGTAAGACAACTAGCCACCCATGACACAATGTCTTTCTTCATTCCTGTCCACCAGATTAACCGCTGTAGGTTCTTGTACATCTTAGTAGTTCCTGGGTGCACTGTATACTTAGATCCATGAGCCTCTTGCAAGATGCGTTCCTTTATTGATGAATCTGCTGGAACCCATACGTGATTTTCAAACCTGATTCCTCCGTCTACTCCGATGGATAGATGAGTATGTGGCTTCATCGTTAAACCTTTCATCTTGTCTAACTCTCCACTGGTCAACTGTGCAGTTATGATCTCACTCAACAACTCTGATTGAATCTGGATATTAGCCAACCAAACTAGGTCCTCTAACAGTTGTGGTGTCCATTCCCCCAGCTCCTCCAAACTGTTCCACTGACTGGACAAAACAGCTGCACAGTTAAGTTCTTTTCGACTCAACGCATCAGCTACAACATTTGCCTTACCAGGATGATAGGCGATGGTGAAGTCAAAATCCTTCATGTACTCCATCCATCGTTGTTGCCGCAGATTCAGGTCTCTCTGTGTCAGCAGATATTTTAAACTCTTATGGTCGGTGAACATCTCGGAGGTAGCACCATACAGATAGTGCCGCCATATCTTCAAGGCATGGATTATAGCAGCTAACTCCAGTTCATGTGTCGGGTAGTTGACCTCATTTGGCTTGAGCTGCCGGGAAGCATATGCAACCACATGCCGATCCTGTTGCAACACACAGCCAATTCCCATCCTGGATGCATCGGTGAATATCATGAAACCCTCATTTCTAGAAGGTAGATTCAACACAGGAGCAGTGGTCAGCTTCTCTTTCAATTCTTGGAAACGAGCTTCACATACGTTAGACCACACGAAAATCACATCCTTCCGGGTCAACATGGTTAGCGGTAGAGAAGTCTTGGAGAAATCCTTGATGAAGCGACGGTAGTATCCAGCCAACCCCAAGAAGCTACAAATCTTGGAGGGGTTCTTGAATGCCGGCCAATCTCCAACTGCCGATACTTTGGCTAGATCTACGACGATTGTTCCTCCTGAGATGATGTGTCCAAGAAACATGACTCGGTCCAACCAAAACTCACAATTCAAGAACTTTCCGAAAAACTTATGCTTTCTCAGGATATCAAGGACTCTACCCAGGTGGTCACAGTGTTGGGCTAGGTCATCTGAGTACACCAAAATGTCATCTATGAACACTATCACAAAAGAGTTAAGGAAAGGTTGGAACACACTGTTCATGAGGTTCATAAAGACACTCGGTGCATTCGATAATCCAAACGGCATGACCACAAACTCATAATGGCCATAACGGGTTTTGAAAGCCGTTTTGGGTATATCCTCACTCCTCACTCTCACCTGGTCATATCCTGATCTCAAATCGATTTTGGAAAAGATTTGATCTGATTTGAGTTGGTCAAACAGGTCATCTATTCTGGGTAAAGGATACTTATTCTTAATGGTTGCCTGGTTGATCATCCGATAATCAATACACATCCGAAGTGACCCATCCTTCTTTTTCACAAAGAGGACTGGTGCTCCCCATGGTGAGGTACTGGGTCGGATGAACCCCTTATCCAACAACTCTTGCAACTGGGTTTTCAACTCAAGCAACTCAGCAGGGGCCATTCTATAGGGTGCCTTAGATATAGGGTTAGTCCCAGGAGCTATCTCAATAGAGAAGTCTACCTCCCTCTCAGGGGGAATCCCTGGTAGATCATCTGGAAACACATCAGCGTATTCCCGAACCACATCTATGTCCTCTAAGGATTGCCCCTTAACCTTGGGTACTGTAACTATGGCTAGGTAGGCTCGACAACCCTTGGATAACATCCGTTCAGCTTTTAAAGTGGATATGTAAAGACTGGTTGTCGCATCTTTCCTTCCTTGAATGGTGAAGTGTGGGTAGCCGGTCTTTATAATGAGAATCTTCTTCTCTCTACAGTCAATCTGGGTCCTATAGGTGAAAAGCCAGTCCATACCGATGATTACATCAAAATCATTCATATCGAGAAGGTTGAAGTCAGTGGGAAGCTCATGGTCCAGATACTTAACTGGAAACACAGGGGTTTTCAAAAGAGAGGTATAAATATGACCACTCGGGGTTGTGACATCCAAAACATAACCCAAATCCCTGATATCCAAATTAAGCATAGTTTCCAGGTTTCTCGAAATAAAAGTATTAGTAGAACCAGAATCAAAGAGTGCTTTTACATTATGTCCCATGACTTCCAGCAAGCCTACATAATTATTCCATATCAGAAAGCTATTACATGGTTTACTTGAACTAAAAGAAAAAACTCTATGGATTATTATCCTCGATCAACTTATTAGCATTCGCCTGAGCTTATTCCTTGTCGATGGCGAACACTCTAGCTTGTCTCCTCTCTCCAACTGGAGGTGCTCCGGATGGTGCTCCTACCGAGGGTGTTGCAGCTACTAGCTGTGCTGCTACAGGCTGTGACCCGAAAGGTCCCCTTGGGTCAGGCTGAGGGCAGTTGGCGATGAAGTGTTCCTCTTGTTGACATCTGAAACACACCTTCTTCTCAAAATGACACTTCTCAGGATGTGCCCGTCCACAGGTACGACACTGCTGGAGGCCACCACGCGGCTTGCCTTTGTGCCCATGCTTGTTCTTGTTATGGTTGCATCCTTATCCCTTCCTGTGTTCATTCCTCTGCCCTTGAACTCCTTCAGTGAAACCCAAGTATCCTCTGGATTTTTTTTGTGTAGGCATCACTGTCCTTTCCATGTCTAAGGCGGTATTGTAGGCTTCAACAAAGGTCTTTGGCTTACTAGCCATCACATGAGGCTTGATGGCAGGGTGTAGACGTTCCATGAAGTGGTCCACCCTCCTCTCTTCATCCAACATATGTCCGAAGAGTTCCAGGAGGCGGAACCTACGACGGAAGTCCGCAACTGAAGAACTTCCTTGAGTCATGCTCCTGAACTCTCTTTCTTTCTCTTTCCTTGCTGAGATGGGGAGGAATCTGGCAGTGAAGATGGTCTTGAAGTCAGTCCATGCCATCGGTTCTTCACTTAGGTCTCTTCCCATGATATGGTTCTCCCACCATATCTTGGCTGCACCTTACAGAAGGTGAGTAGCAAACATAACCTTTTTATTCGGCTACACCTCTAGCATACGGAACCCATTCTCGACCGGAAGCAGCCAAGCTTTGGCCTTGTCGACTACTTCTGACTTTTCTTCTCCCCAAAAATTTTCGACGTTCAGCTTGACGAAGTCCAGGATGGTGGCTCCAAGTCGAGGACGAACAGGATGTGGCGCACCATCCTCAATCCTAGCTATGTCCCTAAGGGCCAAGGCGCGGATAGCTTCAGTCAATTGCCTTTGTTGTTCCATCAAAACTGCATCCGTTGTATGAACCACCATGGTTGGTTCTGGACCACCAGGATGGTCCTCCTCCATGTGGGCTTCCTCTTCATGCATATGGTATTCCTCATATCCCGGTCCTCCCCCTTGTTCTTGGTTGGTACCAGGCATCGGTTCAGGGGTGGGGCCCTCATGTATAGTCTCTTCAGGCCTCTTTCTCTCCTTAGAGGTCTCTCCACTGTGGTTCCTCTTCCTCTTATCGGAAGACCCGTTCTCCTTACGGGGTGGTCCACCATCACTGGTGGAAAAAGGAATAACACACAAATAGACTTTTAGTTTACCTTTAAACTAATTACACTTATGTCAATGACATCTTACTTACGTATCTTTTATTAATTTAGTGGAAGATCCCTTAGACCTTATCAACCCTAACCCATACCACATGAGGATGAGGAAGAGAGAGAAAACCCTAATCCTTACAATCCTTAAGAGAAAATTGAGTTGAGGAGAGATGAGAAAGATGAGAGAGTCCTAAAGGTATCTTATTTCGAGTTGTATCCTAAGACATCGGCCAGGCAGTCACACAATCCGGGAGTTCTTGTATTTCAACTAGCGGTGCGGAGGAAAATCTTGCCAGCTCCCGGAAGTGATCATTTTCTAGACACCACAGTCTTTCAGACACTCCTCTAATAACTCCCTCGGTTCTATGGAATTTGTAAAATTTAATAATTATTGATGATTAGATGGAGAACCTACGCTCTAATACCAATTGTAACGACCCCGCCTCTCGGTAACCCCCAATTAAGGGAGACTCGAAGGTCAGAGCCATTAATCAATTTACAGGATCAAAGGTTCAACATATAATCAATAATAATTATAAAATTCTACTAACTAAACTGGAATCGGGTACAAAAATTAAAACTTTGACTTACCTTTATAAACTTGGAAATCTAACTATCCACAGCTTGAAATACTCTATCTAATCCTCCTTGCACTTTATTTCCAAATTTCACGATATGCCACTTTACTGTTTGTGTTTTTTAGGTTATTACCTAAAATGCCGACAAACAAAACATCGATCAGCAATTGCTGGTATGTGGAGGCAACCAAAATTTCATAATTAAGCCTAACAATTTAAGTATTGCAATCAAGGTAATTAACAAGTCAATTTACATATTCCATGTGACAATCCCCACCGCTTTTGCGCTAACCATGGATTTGACTTAAGGCCACCTTCTCAATCACGAGCTTGGTGCCTGGGAGTCACCTCTCATGGTGCTCTTTAGTCTTGCCTCATCGACCACCTTCTCATTCCCAAGCTTGGTGTCTAGGGTCACCTCTCATGGTGCCCATTGGTCTACCCTCCTGGGCCTGACCTTTATGGAATCTTCCATTAGGGTGGCATGTAGGTGCAGGATTTACACATTTATATTAAATGGTGATAGTCATAGTCACTTTATAATTGCAATATGAACATCCAAACAGTTTAGTTGCATTCAATTCGATTAAACATCCAGAAATCCATCGGGAAACTAAAGTGGTTATTCATAATTAACCACATACATGCAAAGCATATTTGAATGCAGAAATAACTAATCAACCAAGATTCAAGCAAGCGCTCACACATAATTATTCCTGAAAAAGGCATCCAATTTCTTTATCATTAAATTCATCATCTTGATCCATTCATCCTAGTTGTTGCCTAGGTTATTTACCCCTTTTTAGGGTTTTAACCATAATTATGGTTTTATTTCCTTTTTATTACTTTAAACCCTAATTTCACCAAATCATTTGCAAACCCTAATTTTTCATCAAAAGATCTAATTTTATCTTTTACCAAAAAGGAAACTCTAATTTCAGATTATAATCACCTTTCATTTTCTTTTCTCTATTCTAGGGTTTCTAAACATATTAATCAACATACTAGGTTAAAAACCCTAAGCCTTGCAATTCTATTACCAAAACAGGTTCAAAACCATGTTAATCATTAATCAGGTTAAACATATTCAAATTAACCTAATTGCAAGAGCTGCGAGAGCTTGGTCGATTCTACGGGAGACCTCATCTTCATTCATTCTCACTAGATTTTGACGGGTTCGACGATGAAAAGTTCTTTCTATTTCCAGATCAAAAGGTTGAAAATCGTCGTTCGGGCGTCACATGCACAAATAAAGCAGTTAATTCGTGTGCAGAAAAAATGTACTGCCAGAATGGAAACTTGGAGGAAAGAGGAGTACACTTCCGGAATGTTACTCGGAAGGTATGAAAAAAGAAAAAAATGTTTTTCAAAATTATTTTTGGGGTTCGAAAAAACAATCCATTGTCCCCGGAAACGGCGCCAAATTGATAATTGTCGTTTTGCAATATCAATCACTAAGATGGTTAATCCTAGAGTTTAAATCTTTTTTACTTCAGGTTTTAAGGGTAGTATAGAAGGGTCGATCCCACAGGACAACTATTTAGAGATTGTTCTTAGAACCCAAAGATTGAAGAATTTTATAATTTTTTTTTGGTATTTTTCTTTTTATTAAAACAGAAAGTAAAGTCCAGTTGGGCGTTTGAATGATTACACTAATGCAAGAAGAAAGGCACTTAACAAGAATAAACATGCACAAATAAAAAGATTGTCAACACAAGCAAAACTATATGAATGGAAGACTAAGGATTAAAGCAAACAAAGGATGCAGTGATTAAATCAAGAAAAGAAAATCGAGGCTCGTAGGGGTTTTCACCACCTTAACCCAGGTGATAATAACTAAATCTTAAATGATGATTCGATGAAGGTTTGTGAATTTAAAAACTCACAAGAGAGAAACTCCACATGAGCCCATTGGTCTTGGTGCTCATACTTCCTAGTTTATCAACCTAAAAGACGAGAATCCACGGTCATATCAAAACGTCTATGTAATCGATTTTATTGTTCTAAATCCGAATTTTCATGGTCATATGCATCTGGATTAACATACGATTCAAAGATCAATCATTCAATTAAAATCGATTATCATCAAATCATTTAAGAAGAAGTCGTTAAAACCATGGCTAAGGGATTATTCCCCTTGCCCCGATAAAAGACTACTCACACATGGAGAAATGGGAGACGGAGGAAGAAAGAAATGAAGCCATAGTCTAGCCCAGAAATTAGGAAATTAATCCTTATGCTAGAGACAATGAAATGGCTTAGCTCTTTGTTCCTTGCTCCAAAATTGAAGAACGGAAAGAAGAGGATTAAAACTAAGGTGAAGAGAAAAGACAAGAACAAGAATGAAAGAACTATGCTTGAATCAAAACCTACTTTATTGCATAATATGAGAATGATTACAAGATTAATTGCTGTAGAATTCTAAAATACAAGAAATCCAAGATGCCTTGAGGAGGAGGAAGTGCCCCTCCTTTTATAGGAGAAGGAAGTGGGTATACATTAGGTTTAGGGCAAAAGAAATGGCTGCCGGTGGCTGCTAACTTTCTAGATCTAGTCAATAGAGGAAACAATTGATTTCTTTCCATCCCTTTTGCATTAATTTCCCGTAATAGAGGTTTCGAGCGTATTTTTGGGCCATTCATAAATTCAGATGCGGCCCGAAAATATATTTTTTCTGTAGATAATTTAATTATCTTTCCAACGCATACTCTCACAATAAATTCTGCCTTGGGATGTGGGAGTTATATCAATTTTGGTGAAAGGTATATACTGAAATCAGACTCTCCGGAAAAACGTAATGCTACTTTCACTGGTTAATTGCGCATCCAAATAAACACCTAAATTTCCGCAAAATATGTATTTTTTGTAGCCAATAAAATTCTCTTTTCATTCCATACTTTATCTTGAAATTCCGCCTTTTGAAGCAAAAGATATGGCTATTTTGGTGACGAGTATCTCAGGCACTGCGTGAATTTTTGAAAGCCTCATATCTTCATCTTTTATTTTCTCGATTTAATTACTTAGATAATTCCTGAAAATTAAGAAAAATATCATACGAATTCAGGAAAATTATATCAAGAAGATGAAAGTGCTATTTATTTTTGAATTAGCTAAAATTAACAAAAAAATTCTAATTAATTATTCTAAATGAAGCAAAATAAGAGATGAATATGTATTCATCAAAATACCCCAAACTTAAACTTTACTCGTCCCGAGCAACATTAAAATCAAGAAATACTTTCAAGACATACTCTCAACCTATCATCCTCACTCTCCTAATAATCACTTGATTCCTTCCACCAAAATATGGCCAAGCGACCTTGACTTCCGGAATTCACGAAAAGTGACTTTTATATTTCCTACTTCACAAACTTGCATTTATTCAAGACCTGCAATAAAACATATTTTCATTTCACCTTTGCATTTGGTACTCCAAAATTTATTTTTTTTAAGTTTTACACAAGAACAGGACTGATTTGGATGGTTGGGGTTTTTGTAGTTTTCCCCTGGGTAGAAAATTGGAGTGAAGGAGGCATGGAAGAAGGGCAGTCTCTCCTCTATTCGACTCGAGACCTTTTTATTTAGTGGACATGCAGTTACATTGACCGCATTTTTTTTCTTTGATTTTTGGTGATACACCCAATAATTGTGTGGGTATGGAAGAAACAGAAGAGGGGGAAGGGGTGCAACCCCAAACTTAGCCTTTTGGGCATTATTGGTTTTTTTTTTCTTTTTGACGAATGGAAAGATTTGGAAGTGGTGGAAGAAGAGTAGAAGATGCTGCTCTTGTGTAACTTTTTTTTCTATCTTTTTTTTAGAGTACCATGCATTGGTTCAACTATTACTGAATCATGTGAAAAATCAAGAAAATTTATACAAGTTGTACATGATAAGAAAGTATCACTCTTGAATCCTATCAGTCCTCTATAGCTTGCCATCTTTTCCAAGGAGTGATTATTATTTGAGGTCCTAAGTGACAGGAGGATTTCTAGTCATGAAAGTTTCAAAATTTTAATTGCAAGGCAGTTACATCATTAAGGGGAGTATTTTGACAAATGATCATATCAAGGCCGACTAGATATGGGCCAATTGTACTATGAAAAGAAAGAAAGAAAAAAACTACATGCAAAATGTAAAACAAAGAAAAGATACTAAAAGGGGAAGAAAAAGGGGTGGAAACGTACCACCCATCCCCACCCCGAACTTAAGACTTTGCTCATCCCGAGAAAAATCAAAAACCAAGATGGGGGAAAAGAATCGCTGTGGTGGAGGATGAAGGACGATAACATCAACTCCCCAAAAGAGAAGAACACAAAACAAAACAAAAAAACAAGGGTGATGATATTAGAAAAGAAGGAAAAAAATGCAAAAATTATTTGGGTTGCCTCCCAAAAAGCGCCAAGTTTTATGTCATGGCCTGCCAAGAGATGGATCAGTCTATTGGGATTCTGGAGAAGTTGTGGGGTCAAATAGGTTCAGGTCTTTCAAAGATGAAAAATTGTTTGAATCTGAAGTGACAAGGTCTTCAGTGGTGATGTATCTTTTAAGTCGGTGCCCATTAACCTTAAACTCACCCAAAACTTTATCCCAGAGAAGAAAAGCACCATGTGGATAAGCACACTTGATAATGTAGGGGTCATACCATCTCGACTTGAGTTTTCCAGGGAAAAGTCATAATTTTGAATTAAAAACTAAAACTTGATCCCCTTCTCTAATGTCTTTGCGCTTAATATGACCATCATGCCACATTTTGGTTCGGTCTTTGTAGATTCTTGCGTTTTTGTAGGCACTCATCCTAAGTTCATCAAGCTGATTTATTTGGAGAAAACGTTTCTCTCCATCCATGGAAAGGTCAAAATTCAAACTTTTGATTGGCCAACTTGCTTTGTGCTCTAGTTCTATTGGTAAGTGACATGACTTACCGTAGATCAGTCTGAAAGGGGTGGTACCAATGGGTGTTTTGTAGGCAGTACGATATGCCCACAGAGCGTCATTGATTTTTAACGCCCAATCTTTCCTAGTGCGTCCAAATTTTTTTTCTAAAATAGATTTGATTTGTCTGTTGGATACTTCTACCTGCCCACTGGTCTAAGGATGGTAAGGAGTGGCGACTTTGTGATAGACCCCATATTTTTTCAAAAGAGCCTCAAAATGTTTCTCCAAAAAATGGGATCCCCCGTCAGAAATGACGGTGCGAGGGACTCCAAATCTAGAAAAAATGACATCTTTAAAAAGTTTCTTAACGGGTTTAGAGTCACATGTTTTAGTAGGTATGGCTTCAACCCACTTTGACACGTAATCGACTGCGACTAAAACATAAGTAAACCCATCAGAAGAAGGAAATGGGCCCATATAGTCATTCCCCCAAACATCAAAAATCTCTAATTCCTGCCAAGAGGTGAGAGGCATTTGGTCATGTTTGGAAATATTACCCGTCCTTTGACATTGGTCACATGAAAGCACATAATCATACGAGTCTTTGAAGATGGTGGGCCAAAAGAATCCGCATTGTAGGACTTTCCTAGCCGTTTTTTGGGAACTCATGTGACCACCATAGGGGCCAGAGTGACATTGTTCCAAAATGGCAATGATTTCTTCGAGGGACACACAACGACGATATAAGCCATCAGCGCAAAGTCGAAACAAATAAGGTTCATCCCAATAATAATGCATGACATCATGTAAAAAGTTAGCTTTAGAATGTTCCGTATACTCGGGATGCAATACACCTGCAGCTAAATAATTCACAAAATCAGCAAACCAAGGAAATTGGGAGTCAACCTTGAGCAATTGGTCATCGGGTAAGGATTCATTTATGGGTTGTTCATCAATCGGGCTATAGCTAAGTCTACTAAGGTGGTCAGCTATGACATTTTCAGAGCCCTTTTTTTTAGGATTTCTAGATCAAATTCCTACAATAACAAAATCCATCTTATGAGTCGAGGCTTGGCATCTTTTTTGGTCATCAGGTAGCGAATAGATGCATGATAAGTATAAACAACAACTTTTGAACCAACAAGATATGAGCGAAATTTATCGAATGCATAAATAATGGCTAGCATTTCTTTTTCAGTGACTGTGTAATTTCACTGAGCCTCATCTAAGGTCTTGGATGCATAATAAATGACATTATGTTTTTTGTCAATTCTTTGTCCTAAAATGGCACCTACAGCAAAATCACTAGCATCGCACATGATTTCAAAGGGTAAGGCCCAGTTAGGAGCACGAATGATAGGGGTGGTGGTGAGAGCCTTTTTCAAACATAGAAAGCTCTCCATACATGTCGTATCAAAATGGAAAGGCACCTCGTTTTGAAGAAGATTGGTGAGAGGTTTTGTAATTTTGGAAAAGTCACGGATGAATCTCCGATAGAAACCGGCATGTCCTAAGAAGGCTCAGATGTCTTTGACTGAGGTGGGAGGGGGGAGCTTGGTGATGACCTCAATCTTGGCTTGGTCAACATCAATGCCCTGGTTTCTCACCTTATGGTCTAGAACAATACCCTCCTTGACCATGAAGTGACATTTTTCCCAATTAAGGACTAAATGTGACTCGACGCATCTATCAAGAACAAGGGAGAGGTTTCCAAGGCAAGAAGTGAAACTATCTCCATAGATAGAGAAATCGTCCATGAACACTTCCATGACAGTTTCAGTTAACCCTGAAAAAATGGCAGACATACATCTTTGAAAAGTGGCTGGTGCATTGCACAGGCCAAAGGGCTTTCGTCTAAAAGCGTATGTACCAAAAGGGAATATGAAGGTGGTCTTCTCTTAGTCT
Organism: Alisma plantago-aquatica; assembly: GCA_963693085.1. Classification (NCBI taxonomy): domain Eukaryota; kingdom Viridiplantae; phylum Streptophyta; class Magnoliopsida; order Alismatales; family Alismataceae; genus Alisma; species Alisma plantago-aquatica. The sequence continues at coordinate 998,781,336 of OY856411.1, read as the reverse complement.
TTAGGATGAATGGGGATCTGATAAAAACCTGAGTAGACATCTAAATAGCAAAAGTATTGTTGATGAGCTAAACGTTCAAGAACTTGATCGAGGAAGGGAAGAGGGAAGTGGTCTTTCCTAGTTTCTTTGTTGAGTTTCCTGTAGTCAATGCACATCCTCCACCCTGTGACTGTACGAGTGGGCATGATCTCATTCTTCTCATTCCTAACGATTGTGATCCCACCCTTTTTGGGGACGACCTGAACAGGGCTGACCCAAGGAGAGTCAGAGATGGGGTAGATGATTCCTGCAGTCAAAAGTTTAATCACTTCAAGACGGACAACTTCCTTCATGTTTGGGTTGAGTTTCCTTTGTGGGTCTCGGGAAGGTTTACTATTTTCAATCATTGGGATTTTGTGGATGCAAATGGATTGATCTATCCCAACCAATTATGTCATTTTGTACCCTAAGGTTGTTCTCCTTTTCCTAAGTTCTCCTATAAGCATGTTTTCCAGTTCAATGGTAAGGTTAGAATTGATAATAACAGGGCATAATTGATGTTCATCCAGAAACACGTATTTCAGACCTATGGGGAGAGCCTTCATTTCCGGGGCCTTTGGTGGTTCAGGTTGTTCTTCTATGGTGGAGATCATCTTAAGGTCTTCAATCTCCGCACATGGGATTTCCTCAAAGTTGTCCAAGTGAATCTTAAGTTGGTTTGATGGTTCATTATCAAAATCACATTCGGCAGGGATGGTGAGACCAGTGCATAGGGGGTCATCAACTAATTCCCATTCTTGCCTTAGTTGGTTTAATTCATCAATGCAATCAAAGAGGTAGACTTCTTCCTCAAGACTAGGTCCCTTCATACTTTCAAACACCGTAAACTCTAGGTTTTGCTTCCCTAGTCTTAATACAATGGTACCAGCCTCAACATCAATTAAGGCACGAGCAGTGGCTAAGAAGGGACGTCCGAAAATGAGGGGGTAGCATAAATCTTCCTTGATATCCATGATCACAAAATCACAAGGGACGTATGCATCGTTTCCAACTTTAATCAGAATGTCTTCTATGATTCCCACAGGCTTAGTTGTGGATGGTCTGCCAGTTGGATGGTCATGGTTGTGGGTAACATGTCATTAAATCCTAGTCTTTTGCAAAGACTATATGACATGATGGATATACTGGCTCCTAAATCTGCTAGGCCTTTCCTACAAGCATTGTCTCCTAAGTAGCATCCTATTCCAAAAGAACCTGGATCCTTATGTTTTTTAGGCATCTTACTTAGGATAATGTTAGAGGTAGTCCTAGCATGTTTAATAGTCTCGTATTCTTTAGTAACATACTTTCTAGTCAAGAGAGATTTCGTGTACTTGGACCAGGAGGGCATGTCTGCCAAAGCATCAAGGAAGGGAATGTGAACATGTATTTTTTTCATAGCATCCCTAAATTTCATGAAGCGGGCATCAAGTCTTGTTTGTTTGAGGCGGTCTTGATAGGGGGGTCGGGGTTTGTAAACTGGTTCTTCATCTTTCACTTGAGGGACTTCGGGAACGGATGGTTTGGGTGTAACTTCGGGTTCGAAAACTACCATGTCCTCATCCTCGAATTCTAGAGGTGGGTCCGAAGATTATTTTGAAGGGGGGGTGTGCACCTTACCTGAACGAGTAGAGACTACCTTGAGTTGTTCAGGATGTTTGAGATTGTTTCCAGGTTGTCCTGTAAAAGTCCTAGTAGGAGGTTTTTGTTGGGCAAACAGGCGGGCCAACTGTGCATCAGTTGCCTTTTGATGGGCCTATATGGCTACGAGGGTTTGTTCTATGCTTGCCCAGTTAGGATTACTTGGGGAAGGAGGAGGGATGACATTTTGAGGTGGTTGGGGAGGTTGAGGTTGGTTTAGATTTTGGGGTGGAAGGTTTAGGTTTCAGAATTGTTGGTAGTGTTGTCGATTTTGGTGATTTCCAAAATTTTGTTGATTGTTGTATGGGAATCCAGGTGGTGGTCGATTGTTGCTTTGAGGGTAGGGAGGCCTTTGTTGAAGTTGGCTAGAGTTCTCGGCACTTGAAAGGTTCCCGTACTGAAAACCAGGGTGATTTCTAGGTTGGTTGGGATTGTAGTAACCTTGGCCTGGTATTGTATGAATTGAGTTGAGGTCTTCAGTTTGTTGTCCTACTTCAGGTTGCATGGGTGTGTTGTAGAGATATTGACAATGGAGGGTGGCATGGTCGTATCCTTGGCAAATACCACAACGGGAATCTACAGCTTTTAGTTGATGGGGTGACTCCCTAAGGGTGACCAATGATGACTCTAACCGATCTTGTTTTAAGGCAATTAATTTTAGGCTTTCCGCTATGCTTTGGATATCATTATTGACTTCTGCCTTGGCTACCTTAAGGATTCCTCCAATCCCTCTTCTAGCCCTTGTTTCAGAAGCCCGTTTAACTACCTTCCATGTGCTAGTTAAACTTTGATGCATGAAAATTCCTCCATATGAGGAATCGAGAAAAAAATTGGTATCATCATCAACACCACGATAGAAAATCTCTATGAGTTGGGCTTGAGAGATGTCATGGTGGGGGCATTTCCTAAGTAAATCCTTGAACCTTTTCCAGGCTTCACCTAAAGACTCTCTCGGGGACACAGAAAAGTGAGTTATTTGACCCCTAAGTTCATAGGTGAGAGACGGGGGGTAGAATTTTTCAAGGAACTTGTTTTATAGAACAACCCAAGTTGTGACATGTTCTTCACTCTCCATGGTGTTGTACCAGTTGCTAGCGTGGCCGGAGAGGGAATAGTTAAACAACCTAAGGTAGATGGCATCTTCGGAGACACCTGGGATTTTGTTCAAAGAGCAAAGGTCAATGAACCTTTGAAGATGATCTTGACAACTTTCCCCATTGTTGCCAGAGAAGGGGTTGGTTTGCAGCATAGTGATCCATTGTGTTCGGATTTCAAATTGTAGAGCAATGATATCGGGGGGTATAACTTGGTGTTGTGCATATGCCGTTTTGGGAACAGAAAAGTCTTTTAGTTGTTTTTGCCTTTCGGCTTCCCTCCTATCAGCTTCTATGGTTTCTTGCTCGGCCCTAAAGGATACACGTAAAGCGGCTTCTCTTTCCGCTTGTTCGGCTTGGACGAGCTCTCTTTGAGCTGCGAGAGCTTGGTCGATTCTACGGGCGACCTCGTCTTCATTCATTCTCACTAGATTTTGACGGGTTCGACGATGAAAAGTTCTTTCTATTTCCGGATCGAAAGGTTGAAAATCGTCGTTCGGGCGTCGCATGCACAAATAAAGCAGTTAATTCGTGTGCAGAAAAAATGTATTGCCGAAATTGAAACTCAGCAGAAAGAGGAGTACACTTCTGAAATGTTACTCGGAAGGTATGAAAAAAGAAAAAAAATTTCAAAATTATTTTTGGAGTTCAAAAAAAGAATCCGTTGTCCCCGGCAACGACACCAAATTGATAATCGTCGTTTTGTAATATCAATCACTAAGATGGTTAATCCTAGAGTTTAAACTTTTTTTACTTTCGGTTTTAAGGGTAGTATAGAAGGGTCGATCCCACATGACAATTATTTAGAGATTGTTCTTAGAACCCAAAGATTGAAGAATTTTATTATTTGTTTTTGGTATTTTTCTTTTTATTAAAACAGAAAGTAAAGTCCAGTTGGGGGTTTGAATGATTACACTAATGCAAGAAGAAAGACACTTAACAAGAATAAACATGCACAAATAAAAAGATTGTTAACACAAGCAAAACTATATGAATGGAAGACTAAGGATTAAAGCAAACAAAAGGATGCAGTGATTAAATCAAGAGAAGGAAATCGAGGCTCGTAGGGGTTTTCACCACCTTAACCCAGGCGATAACAACTAAATCTTAAATGACGATTCGATGAAGGTTTGCGAATTTAAAAACTCACAAGAGAGAAACTCCACATGAGCCCATTGGTCTTGGTGCTCATGCTTCCTAGTTTATCAACCTAAAAGATGAGAATCCACTGTCATATCAAAACGTCTATGTAATCGATTTTATTGTTCTAAATCCGAATTTCCATAGTCATATCCATCCAGATTAACATGCGATCCGAAGATCAATTATTCAATTAAAATCGATTACCATCTAATCATTTAAGAAGAAGTCGTTAAAACCATGACTAAGAGATTATTCCCCTTGCTCCGATAAAAGACTACTCACACATAGAGAAATGGGAGACAGAGGAAGAAAGAAATGAAGCCATAGTCTAGCGCAGAAATCAGAAAATTAATCCTTATGCTAGAGATGATGAAATGGCTTAGCTCTTTGTTCCTTGCTTCGGAATTGAAGAACGGAAAGAAGAGGATTAAAACTAAGGTGGAGATAAAAGACAAGAACAAGAATGAAAAAACTATGCTTGAACCAAAACCTACTTTATTGCATAATATGAGAATGATTACAAGATTAATTGCTGCAGAATTCCAAAATACAAGAAATCCAAGATGCCTTGAGGAGGAGGAAGTGCCCCTCCTTTTATATGAGAAGGAGGGGGGTATAAATTAGGTTTAGGGCAAAAGAAATGGCTTCCGGCGGCTGCTAACTTTCTAGATCTAGTCAATAGAGGAAACAATTGATTTCTTTGCATCCCTTTTGCATTAATTTCCCGCAACAGAGGTTTCGAGCGTATTTTTGGGCCAGTCAAAAATTCAGAAGCGCCCCGAAAATATATTTTTCCTGTAGATAATTGAATTATCTTTCCAACGCATACTTGCACAATAAATTCTGCCTTGGGATGTGGGAGTTATACCAATTTTGGTGAAAGGTATATACTGAAATCAGACTCTGCGGGAAAACGTAATGCTACTTTCACTGGTTAATTGCGCAGCCAAATAAACACCAAAATTGTCGCAAAATATGTCTTTTTTGTATCCAATAAAATTCTCTTTTCATTCCATACTTTATCTTGAAATTTCTCCCTTAGACGCAAAATATATGGCTATTTTGGTGACGAGTATCTCAGGCACTGCGGGAATATTTGAAAGCCTCATATCTTCATCTTTTATTTTTTCGATTTAATTACATAGATAATTCCTGAAAATTTAGAAAAATATCATAAGAATTCAGAAAAAGTATATATATCAAGAAGATGAAAGTGCTGTTTATTTTTTAATTATAGAAAACTAACAAAAAAATCCTAATTAATTATTCTAAATGAAGCAAAATAAGAGATCAATATGCATTCATCAGGGTCTACCGAGCGATCTAATGCTCCGTGTCGATCGACTCCAATAGCCCAGTGGCGCGCGCGTCCTATCTTGGGCCGACCGTCGGATGCTTCTCGGTCCACGGTGGCCTGTTGATCAACGATCTGTGTCGATCACCCCCACTCACGCGACAAAGATGTCTCGCCGGCTTAGAGGCGTTGGATCCCGTGCTTGTTCACCGTAGACTTGATCCCACGGTTCTAAGTCGTCGTCCTCCTCCCTCTTTCTGTCTTCCAACACGGTGGTGCCGTGACGGCTCCTCGCTGGAGCAAGTCTAATGTAGCGAGAGGGAGAGATCTAGCAGTCAGGGAGCAGCCGTTCGTGATCGTGAGGGTGCGAGGGATCGAGGGGTTCCCTTATTATAGGCTATGGAGGGTCCCTGTTAGGGTTCCCAACCCTAGTCGCAACCCGACCTCTAGCCCAATTGGGCATTTTGTGAAGTTAGGGTAAAACCCCAATAAACTGGGGTTGAGAAGCTTCCTCTCCTCTCGCCGAACTCAATTGGATTCTTCCCATGAGTGCTCGTGCAACCGGTTGGGAGGAAACAAGTGGAGAAGTTTCCCCTATCACGGCTGGAGTCCTTGTCCCACTGGGATGTGGATGATGGATGGTGCCCGTTGGATCAGAATCCAAGGGTCCTCGCTACAGGCGTTAGATCAAAGGAAAGGAATTTTCCTATTTATCTGATTTATATTTCAAATTCAATGATTTCTTGGAAAAATCATAACTCCCAATCCGTAATTCCTTTTTATCTCAAATTTGAAGGGAACGTTCCTTTTATTATTTCCTAGCTTTGTACAAAATTTGGGAAACAACAAGCAATGGATGAGAAGGCTTACTTCTCTTCCAATTTTTCTCATTAATTACTCCAAATTAAATTATATTAATTCCATTTTCCTTTGTGATTATCTTGTGATTTTGGGTCCCTTGGACCTCAAGAAATTCTAACGACACGGATTCCCAAATTGGGAAATATTGGTTTGCCTTTATCTTCTTTTAATTGTCAATTTCTCATATTTCCCTTTTTATAAAACAATTTCTTTTCCTTATTAATTCCTTTTTCTTTTCAATTGGGCTCAATGGCCAACAAGGCCCACACTCAATCAATGTAAGCCATCCCTTACGAAATTTATCACAATTCAAAGAAAAGGATATCATTTATTCATTAAAAGGGAAATACACCTTACATTATATTTCCAAGAAAATGGGGTTGAAACATCCTCCCCTCCTTATAGGAATTTTGCCCTCAAAATTCAAACAATCAAACAAACAATTCAGGGTATGTTTTCTCCATGTCTGCCTTCAGCTCCCATGTGGCCTCATCCTCTCCATGGTGTTTCCAAAGAACCTTTACCATCTCTATATTCTTGCATCTGAGTTCTTTCTCCTTGGTATCTAGAATCCGTAAAGGTGTCTCAGGATAAGTCAGCTTCCCTTGAAGCTCAATAGGTTCAATGCTCAACACATGGCTCGGATCTTGCACATATCGCTTCAGGTTAGACACGTGAAACACATCATGCATCATGCTATACTAAGGGGGTAACGCCAAACGGTATGCAGCTTCACCAATTCGTTCTAACACTTCAAATGGACCCACATATCGGGGACTCAGCTTTCCTCTGTTCTTAGCTATAGCTCGAAGCGGTCGGATTTTCAAAAACACATGATCTACCACAGTGAAATGCACATCAATCCGCTTTGCATCAGCATATGACCTCTATCGATCCTGGGCTCTCTTTAGCCTTTGCTTGATCAAAGACACTTTATCAACATACACTTGGAGCTCATTTGACCTCAACAAGGTCCTCTCACCAACATCATCCCAGTGAAGTGGTGACCGACATGGTCTCCCATATCGCACTATCTCCCTGATGTAGAACTCAGCTAGGTCTGTCACCTTAGCAGTGGTCTTTAAGGTAAGGAAGTGTGTTGACTTGGTAAGACGATCTACCACGACCCATATCGCATCATGACCCTTCTTGGTATGGGGTAGACCCACCACAAAATCCATGGTGATCTGCTCCCATTTCCACTCTGGAATTTCTATCGACTGTAAAAGTCCGCCAGGTCGTTGGTGTTCAACCTTCACCATCTGGCACGCAAGACAACTGGCCACCGATGACGCAATGTCTTTCTTCATTCTTGGCCACCAGAAAAATCATTGTAGGTCCTTGTACATCTTAGTAGTTCCTGGGTGCACTGTGTACTTAGATCCATGAGCCTCTTACAAGATGCGTTCCTTTATTAATGAATCCGTTGGAACCCATACGCGATTCTCAAACATGATTCCTCCGTCTACTCCCACGGATAGACAAGTTTGTGGCTTCATCGTTAAACCTTTCATCTTGTCTAACTCTCCACTGGTCAACTGTGCAGTTATGATCTCACTCAACAAATCTTATTGAATCTGGATATTAGCCAACCGAACTCGGTCCTCTAACGGTTGTGGTGTCCATTCCACCAGCTCCTCCAAACTCTTCCAATGACTGGACAAAATAGCTGCACACTTAAGTTGTTTTTGACTCAACGCATCAGCTACGACATTTGCCTTACCAGGATGATAGGCGATGGTGAAGTCGTAATCCTTCATGTACTCCATCCATCATCGTTGTCACATATTCAGGTCTCTCTGTGTCAGCAGGTATTTTAAACTCTTATGGTCGGTGGATATCTCGAAGGTAGCACCGTAATGATAGTGCCGCCATATCTTCAAGGCATGGATTATAGCAGCTAACTCCAGGTCATGTGTCGGGTAGTTGACCTCATTTGGCTTGAGCTGTCGGGAAGCATATGCAACCACATGTCGATCCTGTTCCAACACACAACCAAGTCCCATCTTGGATGCATCAGTGAATATCATGAAACCCTCATTTCCAGAAGGTAGAGTCAACACAGGAGCGGTGGTCAGCTTCTCTTTCAATTCTTGGAAACGAGCTTCACATATGTCAGACCACACGAACATCACATCCTTCCGGGTCAACATGGTTAGTGGTAGAGAACTCTTGGAGAAATCCTTGATGAAGCGACGGTAGTATCTGGCCAACCCCAAGAAGCTACGAATCTCGGAGGGGTTCTTGGGTGCCAGCCAATATCGAACTACCAATACTTTGGCTGGATCTACGTCGATTGTTCCTCCTGAGATGATGTGTCCAAGAAACATGACTCAGTCCAACCAAAACTCACATTTCGAGAACTTTCCGAAAAACTTATGCTTTCTCAGGATATCAAGGACTCTACCCAGGTGGTCACGGTGTTGGGCTAGGTCATCTGAGTACACCAAAATGTCATCTATGAACACTGTCACAAAAGAGTCAAGGAAAGGTTGGAACACACTGTTCATGAGGTTCATAAAGACACTCGGTGCATTGGATAATCCAAACGACATGACCACAAACTCATAATGGCCATAACGGGTTTTGAAAGCCATTTTGGGTATATCCTCACTCCTCACTCTCACCTAGTGATATCCTAATCTCAAATTGATTTTGGAAAAGACTCAATCTGATTTGAGTTGGTCAAACAGATCATCTATTCTGGGTAAAGGATACTTATTCTTAATGGTTGCTTGGTTGATCATCCAGTAATCAAAACACATCTGAAGCGACCCATCCTTATTTTTCACAAAGAGGAATGGTGCTCCCCTTGGTGAGGTACTGGGTCTGATGAACCCCTTATCCAATAACTCTTGCAACTGGGTTTTCAACTCAAGCAACTCAGCAGGGGCCATTCTATAGGGTGCCTGAGATATAGGGTTAATCCCAGGAGCTAACTCAATCGAGAATTCTACCTCCCTCTCAAGGGGAATCCCTGGTAGATCATCTGGAAACACATCAACATACTCCCGAACCACATCTATGTCCTCTAAGGATTGCCCCTTAACCTCAGGTATGGTAATTATGGCTAGGTAGGCTCGACAACCCTTGGATAGCATCCGTTCAGCTTTCAAAGCGGATATGTAAAGACTGGTTGTCGCATCTTTCCTTCCTCGAATGGTGAAGTGTGGGTAGCCAGTCTTTCTAATGAGAATCTTCTTCTCTCTACAGTCAATCTGGGCCCTATAGGTGGAAAGCCAGTCCATACCAATGATTACATCAAAATCATTCATATCGAGAAGGATGAAGTCAGTGGGAAGCTCATGGTCCAGATACTTCACTGGAAATACAGGGGTTTTCAAAAGAGAGGTATAAATATGACCACTCAGGGTTGTGACATCCAAAACATAACCCAAATCCCTGATATCCAAATCAAGCATAGTTGCTAGGTTTCTCGAAATAAAAGTATTAGTAGAACCAGAATCAAAGAGTGCTTTTACATTATGTCCCATGACTTCCAGCAAGCCTACATAGTTATTCCATATCAGAAAGCTATTACGTGGTTTACTTGAACTAAAAGGAAAAACTCTATGGGTTATTACCCTCGATCAACTTATTAGCATTCGCCTGAGCTTCTTCGTTGTCGATGGCGAACACTCTAGCTTGTCTCCTCTCTCCAACTGGAGGTGCTCCGGCTGGTGCTCCTACCGGGGGTGCTGCAGCTACTGGCTGTGCTTCTACATGTTGTGACCCCAAAGGTCCCCTTGGGTCAGGCTGAGGGCAGTTGGCGATGAAGTGTCCCTCTTATTGACATCTGAAACACACCTTCTTCTCAAAGCGGCACTTCCCAGGATGTGCTCGTCCACAGGGACGACACTGTTGGAGGCGACCACGCGGCTTTCCTTTGTGCCCATGCTTGTTCTTGTTGTGGTTGCGTCCTTGTCCCTTCCTGTGTTCATTCCTCTTCCCTTGAACTCCTTCAGTGAAACCCAAGTATCCTCTGGATTGGTTTTGTGCAGGCATCACTATCCTTTCCATATCTAAGGCAGTATTGTAGGCTTCAGCAAAGGTCTTTGGCTTACTAGCCATCACATGAGGCTTGATGGCAGGGTGTAGACGTTCCATGAAGTGGTCCACCCTCCTCTCTTCATCTAACATATGTCTAAAGCATTCCAGGAGGTGGAACCTGTGACTAAAGTCCGCAACTAAAGAACTTCCTTGAGTCATGCTCATGAACTCTCTTTCTTTCTCTTTCCTTGCTGAGATGGGGAGGAATCTGGCGGTGAAGATGGTCTTGAAGTCAGTGCATGCCATCGGTTCTTCACTTAGGTCTCTTCCCCTGATATGGTTCTCCCACAATATCTTGGTTGCACCTTCCAGAAGGTGAGTAGCAAACATAACCTTTTTATTTGGATGCACCTCTAGCATACAAAACCCATTCTGGACCTCAAGCAGCCAAGCTTCGGCCTTGTCGACTACTTCCGACTTGTCTTCTCCCCAAAACCTTTTGACGTTCAGCTTGACGAAGTCCAGGATGGTGGCTCCAAGTCGAGGACGAACAGGATGTGGCGCACCATCCTCGGTCCGAGCTATGTCCCTAAGGGCCAGGGCACAGATAGCTTCAGTCAATTTCCGTTGTTGTTCCATACAAACTGCATTCGTTGTATGAACCACCATGGTTGCTTCTGGACCACCAAGCTGGTCCTCCTCCATGTGGGCTTCCTCTTCATGCATCTGGTATTCCTCATATTCTAGTCCTCCCCCTTGTTCTTAGTTGGCACCAGGCATCAGTTTAGGGTTGGGGCCCTGATGTATAGTCCCTTCAGACCTCTTTCTCTTCTTAGAGGTCTCTCCACCGTGGTTCCTCTTCCTCTTCTCGGAATACCCGTTCTCCTTATGGGGTGGTTCATCATCACCGGTGGAAAAAGGAATATCCACAACTTTGGTACGAGCCATCTGCACACAAACAGACTTTTAGTTTACCTTTAAACTAATTACACTTATGTCAATGACATCTTACTTACGTATCTTTTATTAATTTGGTGGAGGATCCCTTAGACCTTATCAACCCTAACCCATACCACATGAGGGTGAGGAAGAGAGAGAAAACCCTAATCCTTACAATCCTTAAGAAAAAATTGAGTTGAGGAGAGATGAGTAAGATGAGAGAGTCATAAAGGTATCTTATTTTGAGTTGTATCCTAAGACATCGGCCAGGAAGTCACACAATCTGGGAGTCCTCGTATTCTGACTAGAGGTGCAGAGGAAAATCTTGCCAGCCCCTGGAAGTGATCCTTTTCTAGACACCTCAGTCTTTCGGACACTCCTCTAATAACTCCCTCGGTTCTATGGAATTTGTAAAATTTAATAATTATTGATGATTAGATTGAGAACCTACGCTCTGATACCAATTGTAACAACCCCGCCTCCTGGTAACCCCCAATTAAGGGAGACCCGAAGGTCAGAGCCATTAATCAATTTACAGGATCAAAGGTTCAACATATAATCAACAATAATTATAAAATTGTACTAACTAAACTGGAATTGGGTACAAAAATTAAAACTTTTACTTACCTTTATAAAACTTGGAAATCTAACTATCCACAACTTGAAATACTCTATCTAATCCTCCTTGCACTTTATTTTCTAATTTCACGATGTGCCACTTTACTGTTTGTGTTTTTCAGGATATTACCTAAAACGCCGACAAACAAAACATCGATCAAAAATTGCTGGTATGTGGAGGCAACCAAAATTTCACAATTAAGTCTAACAATTTAAGTATTGCAATCAAGGTAATTAACAAGTCAATTTACATTTTCCATGTGACAATCCCCACCACTTTTGCCCTAACCCTGGATTTGACTTAAGGCCACCTTCTCAATCCCGAGCTTGGTGCTCCTTAGTCTTGCCTCATCGACCACCTTCTCATTCCTGAGCCTGGTGTCTAGGATCACCTCTCATGGTACCCATTGGTCTACCCTCCTGGGGCTGACCTTTATGGCATCTTCAATCAGGGTGGCATGTAGGTGCAGGATTTACACATTTATATTAAATGGTGATAGTCATAGTCACTTTATAATTGCAATATGAACATCCAAACAGTTTAGTTGCATTCAATGCGATTAAACATCCAGAAATCCATCGGGAAACTAAAGCAGTTATTCATAATTAACCACATACCTGCTAAGCAGATTTGAATGTAGAAATAACCCATCAACCAAGATTCAAGAAAGCGCGCACACACAATTATTCCTGAAAAAGGCATCCAATTTCTTTATCATTAAATTCATCATCTTGATCCATTCATCGCAGTTGTTGCCTAGGTTATTTACCCCTTTTAGGGTTTTAACCATAATTAGGGTTTTATTTCCTTTTTATTACTTTAAACCCTAATTTCACCAAATCATTTGCAAACCCTAACTTTTCATCAGAAGATCTAATTTTATCTTTTACCAAAAAGGAAACTCTAATTTCATATTATAATCACCTTTCATTTTCTTTTCTCTATTCTAGGGTTTCTAAACATATTAATCAACATACTAGGTTAAAAACCCTAACCCTTGCAATTCTATCACCAAAACAAGTTCAAAACCATCTTAATCATTAATCAAGTTAAACATATTCGACTTAACCTAATTGCAAGACTAAAACCATCCTTAATTAACAATTAGGGTTTTCTAATTACAAATTAACATTTTTTCCATCAAATTATACAATTTTGCAAAGATATGCAGATTTAGATGTCCAAACCATTTTTAATGTATTCCATGTATGTTGATGATCATTTTTCATGTATAAAGTTTTTCCATTAGACATCCCTAGCAATTTCTATGAATTTTGCAAAAGAAAACCCTTTTCTGTATTATCTGGATAGAGAGAGCAAATACCGAATTTTTTGGATCGTCGAATTGATGCGCCGCGGGTCTACCGAGCGATCTGACGCTTTGTGTCGATCGACTCCACTAGCCCAGTGTTGCACGCGTCCTGTCTTCGGCCAACCATCGGATGCTTCTCGGTCCATGGTGGTCTGTTGATCAACGATCCGCGTCGATCACCCCCACTCACATGACTAAGATGTCTCGTCGGCTCAGAGGCGTTGGATCCTGCACGTGATCACCGTGGTCCTTGATCCCACGGTTCTTAGTCGTCATCGTCCTCCCTCTTTCTGTCTTCCAATGTGGCGGTGCCGCGACAGCTCCTCGCTGGAGCAAGTCTAATGTAGCGAGTGGGAGAGATCTAGCAGTCAGGGAGCAGCCGTTCGTGATTGTGAGGGTGCGAGGGATCGAGGGGTTCCCTTTTTATAGGCTATGGAGGGTCCCTATTAGGGTTCCCAACCATACTCGCAACCCTACCTCTAGCCCAATTGGGTGTTTCATGAAGTTAGGGTAAAACTCCAATAAACCGGGGTCGAGAAGCTTCCTCTCCTCTCGCCGAACTCAATTGGATTCTTCCCATGAGTGCTCGTGCAACCTGTTGGGTGGAAATAAGGGGAGAAGTTTCCCCTGTCATAGCTGGAGTCCTTGTCCCACTGGGATGTGGACGATGGACGGTGCTCGTTGGATCAGAATCCAAGGGTCCTCGCTACAGGCGTTAGATCAAAGGAAAGGAATTTTCCTATTTATCGGATTTATATTTCAAATTCAATGATTTCTTGGAAAAATCATAACTCCCAATCCGTAAATTCTTTTTATCTCAAATTTTAAGGGAGCGTTCCTTTTATTATTGTCTAGCTTTGTACAAAATTTAGGAAACAAAAAGCAATGGATGAGAAGGATTCCTTCTCTTGCAAATTTTCTCATTAATTACTCCAAATTAAGTTATATTCCCTTTTCCTTTGTGATTATCTTGTGATTTTGGGTCCCTTGGACCTTAAGAAATTCTAAAGGCACGGATTCCCATATTGGGAAATATTGGTTTGCCTTTATCTTCTTTTAATTGTCAATTTCTCATATTTCCCTTTTTATAAAACAATTTCTTTTCCTTATTAATTCCCTTTTCTTTTCAATGGGGCTCTATGGCCAACAAGGCCCACAATCAATCAATCTAAGCCATCCCTTACGAAATTTATCACAATTCAAAGAAAACGATATCATTTATTCATTAAAAGGGAAATACACCTTACATTATATTTCCAAGAAAATGGGGTTGTAACATCTACCTTTACTAAAGAAAAACTATATGCCTTGTTCATACTCATGCTTGTCTCTAAATAGACCATATGGTATATATGTTATGCAAATCATTAAAAATCTATCTCACAATATTTAACTCTATCTTTTTTGTACAATGAATGTTGTATATTTATCTACTAACATTAATATTGAATTCCCTCCAAAAAATTTGAACATTTGGTGTTGTAAATGTATAATGAGGAAGGTTTGTTAGTAAAACTATAATTTTCTCAGTGTGTTGGATTTATCACACTCAATTCATATTAAGAGTGATTTCTTGTAAACCTTGATTGATTCTTGATTAACAAATATAGATGATACATGACATATGTTGTCAAATGCAACCCTACTATAACGTTATCATAGCTGACTTAACAAATTCTATACATATTACTAGTTATAAGATAAAGTTAACCACATATATGATATGCACCCTTACATAATATGTAGTTTGACCATTGTCCATATCCTTCTACCAAGTATTTATTCAAATTTCACATTCTCCTCTATGGTTATACTTGTCGAGACTAAATGTCTCTTCTATATTTTTAAAATAATGTGGTAATTATTAGACATATGTAAATGTTTTATGTATAATCTAGAATTTTCAATGATGTAGCTCTGATGGCCCCTAAGTAATTTTTTAATTATATAAATTGAGTGCCTTTTGTATTTTCATGTTAGAGAGTGCAAGGGAGAACAAGACCCTCATCGTCACCTATGTGCTCATTCTGTTGTTCTTATAAATGAGGAACAATAAATGGTGCACCGTTCAACCCTTATACTAAAGTTTGGAAAATTAGATAAGGTGTATGCTTCTCTCACATTTTTTTAAAATAGAGAGATAGGTAATGAAGAGACAACTTACAACCTCATATTCTAGGTGTGAGAAATTACATATAGAAGGGATAATATGAAATATGAGGGAAGTTGTAGAGTATAAAAGGGAAGTTGAGGGGGAAAACAATAAAGGAGTGCAATAAAACATCACCAAATAATGGAAATAGACTACATAAAAAAACAATGGTTGACAATAGATAGCACAATTTGTGAATTTTGTTGGTCCCCATGAAGGTAATCATACTTTAACCATACAAACAAGACTTCCTACATTTACCTCCGTCTCGGACGTATGACCTCCATTGTGGGTGGTGTAGATGGGGGAAATTACTTTTCTATAAATCCCATCAACAAAACATGACACACATAATTATCCATATATGTATACAAAAACTAAAAACTTAATGTATATAAACAAAAAATATAAAAACAATATAAGATGGAAGTGATAGGGAGTCAGGAAGTAATTAATGATGAGAGAGGGTGAAAGGTATTGATTATTAAAAATTAAAGATGGATTTAGATACCATATAGATAGGTAAAGATACACATTATAACAAGCCAAAACACAACATATATAACTACACAAAATATTCAAATAAAAACAAGATTATATTATCTCATTATGAATCTTCTTTTAGATATATATATAATGTGCATTGACTATTAATTGTGTGTTATTCCAATTACTCTTTTTTAATCTTTGTGCTCACTTATTATGTCCTCTCTCCATTATAATTTCTCTCTCTTTTTTCATACTTCCCTCCTCTCTCACTCTATTTTTTCAAAAATATTGATATCTTTTTACTTATTCATTTTATATTTTTATCTATTTTAAGTGTGTGTGTTTTTTGTGATCCGATGTGTCTAATAAACTTGTGTGTGTCTATGTATTTAATTGTTCTCATTTTTTGTTGAGAAAATATGTTAGGTGATTCAATGGTATTAGTTGTGCAATTTGTATGCTAGATATCATATGCATCTGTGAATTTTTTTTCATTTTTTTATTTTTGTAACAATATGATGTGTTTTGATTATATTAGATTAGATGTATGTCCTTTTTGTCTTTTTATACTGTATTATTTTACATCTTTCTGCACATTTTGTTCTTGTAAAGAGTGTTGGGTGTATATATGTGTTATATGTTGAATTTTATTAATTATAATAGATGATAATAGTTCATAAATAGATAACCATTCATAGTTAGAAGCACACCCACTAAAATAAAAATAGGAATTGGTATATTTAGTATAACTACATTTAATTTTCATGTAGTTTAATGTTATTTCTATTTATGATTGTGTAAAAGTGTAACCGAAATTAATGTAACTAAGAACATATTTGAGAATGACTTAAAATTTTTGAAAGTCCCACTACCCCTCCCCCGTACAAGAATACCTCAAAATATCATTTTCCATTCTACACTCTCTCTGACTAAGTGAATCCCCTATTCTTCTTGAACAAAATCCCTAAATAGATTTAGGCATTCAATGATTCTTCTCTCTCCAAGAACTTGAGTCTAAATAAGGACTCATCCTCCATATTGCATGTCCTTTGCCGATGAAGAGGTCTCTTTCTCCTATCCAAGTGATTGTTTGGCCAAAAATCTTAGTGGTAAGTGGTGGATGAGGAAGGGGGTGCTCAGCAAAAAGATCCAGCCAGTGATATCGAACTACTGATAGGTTGTAATATTGCCCTACACTCACTCTCCAATAAGTTCTAGAATCATTGGTTGTCATTACAACTTATGGTATTCCAACTACTGGTAGAACAACCACCAAGGAATCTCCTATGCCAGTCTATGAACAACAAAAACATTCAATACACACACCAAAGTTGCTAAGTTCTAGATGAAGAGATGACACCTACGTGCAAGGTGATGGAATGTCTTGGAAATTTCTCCCCTTTTTCATTGAATTCACAATCACAAATGTCAACTTCTTTTTGATTCTATCTGAATTGTAGGTGGCTCTAATGCTTCTACCTCTCAGGTGTCCTTCATGTTACCATATAGTTATGGAATCTACCTCTTCTTGTGAGCCCATAAGCAACAAACAATTGTTCTGCAAAGCCTTTGAGGAGAGGTCTTGACCTCATGTATGCTATTATATAGCAGTATAGCGACACCAATCACTAAAATGAATTTTCAATTTTGGAATCCCACTAGTAGATCTCTATTAAAAATAATCGAACATTGTGCGTGATACATTTTTTTTCTACACTCTACTTACCCTGTTTGATTTTTTATGCTTCCCTTGTTACGAAAAATTTTGATTTCTCAAATTGAGGCTTAGTGTCCAAAATGTGATCTTTTGTTACATTTCATCATTATTTTTTAGATGTCTTAATGCGATCAATTACTCTGGGTTAAAATGTTCTATGTTCTACAAGTTCTCTATTTCACTATAACACTTCAACCATTTGTGCAAACTAGATTACAACTTCCAATCCAACTAAATATGATGATACCAAGAGATGCATCTTCTAAAAAGACATCTCATTGCAAAACAATCACGATGAAGGTCATTAATTCATTTTTTTTAAGAGTTCTACTCAAACATTAAATTGTATTTTACTTTACAACGTGAACCCTCTAAGGTCCAATTGTATTTTACCTTACACCATGCACTATGTACCACATCTTATCTATTACATGTGAAATCAACTTCTATACCATTGAAGCATGGTTCAATTTCACATGTTATGTGTCTATTATTTTCACATACATATTTTGCAACCTAAGAATTGATTTTTCTACTTTTAGTTTTCAAATATAAATATCATGACAACAACCCCAATCACTAGTTTACTTTATGCATTATGAAATGGTTCTCATTGCAACTCGAGATACAACTTGAAAATGTAATAGAAAATGGGAAACTAGAAAAATAATATATGGAAAAGGGGTCATTAGTCCCTCATGAAATTGTTGTCATGGTATATCTTTTTAAAATTTACAAAATGCATCATTTCTACTAAGTAGCCCTGACTAAAATTAGTGGAGCATCTACTTAAACACATTTTAATTTTTTTTTGGAAGAATTGTTGATTTCATCATCATATGTTTGGTTGTTTTCTTGATATAAGGGCCCCTTTTATGTTATATAGGGATTGAAAGGGTCAATTCATTTTGACATTTTTACTTCATATCATACTTTAGGTGTACTTCTAATGTTATTCAAGAATTGTTGTTCAACTTTTCCTATAATCAAATAGTTAACATGATGAACTGATAGGTTTATTGTAAATCCCTTAAATCACTGTCTTAAATTTTTAAATGACTCATAAGTCAAGGGGGAAGTGTAGGTTACATTTAATATAATAGAAATGTACTCTTTTGATACCTAAAGAGTAGATAATATGAAGAATTTGTGACTTTTTGTGGAATATGAAAAAGCAACATGGATTTTGATAATTACATCACGATTCCAAGAGTTCTTTTAAAGTTACAATTGATAATTTTAATAGGATCTTGTTGAATTTCATGGTTCCTACCATGGGTAACTTTTGTGCAATGTCTTTAATCCATATACAAAATTGTAGGATGTAATCATATGTGCACATTACTGGGAGTTATGATTCCATCAAAAGTTAAATAATGGTTTCAAGAACATAAATATGTGAGACTTGACAAAAGATAATATTAGTCTTTGGTTGTCGAAGTCATCAAGGGATCCAATCATTATTCCATACATTGGGATCTGGCACTATGGTGGTAAGAAACAATGGTTGTATTATTTATAACTCCTCAACAAATTCAACTTTTTGGACATTGTGCATCTATACAAAGAAGTCAATGTGTTGCAGACTTATAGTACTTATGTAACTTATGTTCAAGAATGACAATTTGATGGGCTTAGGCTTAGAATCAACACCCACTCCACACCCAGATCCACACCCACGCCCACGCCCACACCCACACCCATACCCACACAAAGACAATGGGTTGGAAGATCAACTAAACCTGACTTGTAGTCCCATTGAAGTTTCCCTACCTGATCCAAATTATGGTAAATTAATTGGATGAGTGATAACTAAATGGTATTGCTCAAGTTATCCAACTCAATTCAAGGAGGAATATTTCTTTAACAGTGAATTAGTCATTTATTTTCTCGTACCAAACTCTCAACTACAAACTCATTCATTTTGTTTAACTTTTTTTCTCAACACCCTATAGATCTTATTCTCTATCTTGTTTCATAGTCTGATGATTTTCATGGGATTCCATGTCGGTTACCTTTTCCTACTATAGGAGTAGGGTCCACAATTTTTCTCATGGAGAAATATAATATCTTCATGCTTGAACTAAAATTGTTTCCACTCTAGGAAACCCTTATCATCTTTCGATGTTTAACTATTTTGGACATTCTTGACTAAATACATTCCAAATGAAAAGTATATCACTCTCCATTTTTCTTCAATTTGGTAAAAGTTATAATGTTTCTAGGTTATCCCATTTGACATGAATTGCCTTATAATTTACCGAAATTCCATGTGAATATTCCAAGAAGTCTGTATTTGGTATTTCTTTTTCTCTAGTTTATCTACTTTTATAACTAAAACTATCTTTGAAATATATGTGTCCTTGTATTCGTTGTCTTAGTTGTTTAGTTTACAATATGAGAATGAAGCATACGTTTCATTATATTTGTTGATTTTGAGTAACATATTTGTAAGGTATCCATTTATTAATGTTAGTTATGATCAAATTTCCCTTTATCATAGGTCATTGATAAATTTAAAATACCTAGCTTGAGATATTAAAAATCTTGTGAGCTTAGTGCTAAAGGATTGCTTGATGGACAAACTTCATAGGACAACTAAAGTCTTCACTTTTAGGATTATGGGAATCTCATATGTACAAAAGGGTTATTTTTATAAATAACATGCTATATATAATTCTATACATGGTATCTATAAAATTGGAATACAATATAAATACATTTCAAATGCCAAATGACACCAATTTTTTAAATACAACACGTGAAAAGGGCCACTTTCTTCATTTTTCATATTTCAAGCAGCATGACAAAGGATACTAGTTTTTGAATAAAATGTGAAAATCTATTTCCATATTCAGTGGTCTGTGAAATTTGCTTCTATATGTGAAAATAATAGATTGCTTTTCTCAATCTAGTTTTTAACCTATAGTACTGAAACTTTGTAGGGTACATTTCAGCTGTGCTTCATATGGATGAAATTTTACAAGTATCCATTACATGGTCATTATCTTTAGATTGAATGAATTCACATATGTAATCATCTATATTCTATATTGAGGATGTGAAAGAATCTCTAAAGTAATAAAAGAAACCTCATAAATTTTGTGATACCCTCTCATGTATATGATTTCTGAAATGACTATAATTTTATGCATTCATTATTATTTAACAGTCCTCATTTTGCCATAGTCACATCTGATCTTTCTACCACATGCCTCGATTGACTGAAATAATTATAATATTTTATTATACAAATGCCATTCTCAATTTACACTAGAACACCAAGCCAAATTGAACACATTTTTCTTTATAACTGCATGTTGCAAGGAATTATATACCTACTATTTTTGTTGCCAACTTTCATAGGCATATAGGCTTAATACAAAGGTTGATTCTTATTATTAGTCTAGGTGTTTAGTAAAATTGTTTGCACTTTTTTCCGAAGAAGCGTTATTGGACAAATGACTGCCAATTTCTGACCTTAATATGCATTCAACAAATTCATAGCATATTTGTCTTTTTAACACATTTTTCCATTTTTGGATTCTTCTTGGAAGATTCTATAATCACGATCTTATCAGCAAGATCGACCCTCAAGTTACCTCATATTTTATACTTATAAAAGCATGATCTAACCTCCAATTATGTTCTTGGATTCCTCTAAGGACTTATTTTTTTATCTCTTTGTAGGGACTAAAAGTAATTTTTCTATTTGAATATGTCTTATGAATCATATTAGAGATCTAAATATGATAAAATGTAGTCGTTGCTGGTACTATTGAGAAAAAAATGTGAAGATATGGGGTTTAGATTTCATTTATTGTCATTAATCTATTTTATCTCACTTAGTTGTGATCGTGATATGGTTTCCTAATATAAATGCTTTCCATTAAATGATTCTTATTTTTGTTCAGTGTAAGATCGTCAACTTGTGCACATCACATGTTATTTTATCGATGCAGGAAATGATCTTCATGTAAAATAGGAGGATGTTGATGAGTCTAAATTACAAGTTACTTTGGAGGGCAATTGTTGGGTTTTATGGGAGGCAGAGAAGGCAGCGGAAATAAAAATTTTCTCCTCCCCAAACCCAGAACAAGGAAACGTGTCAACATCTATACAATAGGAAAGGGATGGTTTGTGGAATCATACCTTGTCTCGAGGCTTGCTCGGCGACAATACCTCGCGGCTTGTGCGGTCTTCACCTCTGGTCTTGGATGGTGTCTGTGCAGCTCCTGGTCGCACCGGGACTGACGAGATTGATGGTTATCCTCCTAGCGACAGAAACCTCCCGCCTCTGAAGTAGTCCACACAGACCACCTGGAACTCCAATCTCCTTGTCCCACAAGGAATTGGAAGGAGTCACACCCTCCTTTCAGCGTACTAGTCAACACACTCTCCTACCACCAATTGCTTTCTGCAGTTGTCTTTCCCTTGTTGTGCCTCCCTTATCAGGTTGCACTTGCTCGCGCTCTCTCTTGGTTACCAAAACCAGAGAGAACGACAACTTCACAGAGCAACTGGTTGCACTGAGTTGTACTTTGAGAAGCCCCCAATATCCCTATATATAGGAGGGTCATGGGACAGGGTTCTCCATCCCGGGCAATCCAGGACTAAAAGAAGGAGTAGAAGGGTTCGAGATTTTCCACAAAACAACCAACTCGCAACCTGAACCGATCATTTCACAACTAAAACGGTCAGTTGGGGACCTGAGCCGATCGGTTGACACCTCAACCGATCGGTTGGGACCCATGAGCCGATCGGTTCATTACTGAACCGGTCGGTTCGTGGTCCTGATCAGTTCCGGATTACTTTCCTTCTTTTTGTTTCTAATTGGTGTCGAATACCAATCCTTTTTTCCCAATCTAATTGGGCAACTGAAACGAAAGGAAAATTCTCACCAATCCTACTTTCCCAACTTGCTCGGTTGCACTAGTTGAACTGATCGTTTCAATACTTGAAGCAATCGTTTCACCCTGTCCATGAGCCGACCGGTTCACCAAGCTCAACCAATCGGTTCATCAAATGAGCCGATCGGTTGGGAGTGCATATTGTGTAGAATCACTCAATTGTGGTTTCAATCAATCCGATACTCCAATCAATTTGTCCAACACCTTGAACACTATGATTTTGAGCTATCAATTAATTGAGTGTTTAATTTAACTACTAAACTCTTTTAGTAATCAATCTAAACATTGTTTGTGGACAAAACTCCTCTTCCAGGTTAAATCCTATGCGTGTGACCTTACAGGTCCTTTTCACATTGGTAGTGAAAGTCCATAACACTTATGACTTCACAAGCAAAGAGCGGTGCCTAGTCACACATCAGTGCTACCCAAGTGAAATAGAAAGTTGGAGAACAACTTTCAATCCTACAATCTGTGAATGGTGTTACAGTGAATGTATAATTCCTTTGTCATTGATATCCCGAATGAACTCGAGGCATGGAACAGTCATCCTGTCAACGTTCATTAACTTTCTTGATCTCAGAGCAGATTGGAAGAGATATGTATGACATCAATATCACATACTGATTCACACGTGTGCGCATGCCTATTTCAATCCTACTCATCAAGTGGCCTTGGATATCAAACTCCCTCAAGAGGGACAAATCCCATATCTATCACTCACCCCTCAAAAGCCCCATGTGTCAAAGCCACCCAATCATCACCTTTATAACAACCTATGTTTCAGGAATGCTTTTGATGATGTCAAAGTGTGCCCAACGACGTGTGTTGAGTGTAGTGATTTCAGGTCAAAGAATCACACTCACCACCATCACTATGAGTACTGACTGTGACTACCATGTCATGGTTCCATGTGTCAAAATCACGGTGGGTCTGTCCGGTACACTTGTTCTCTAACAAGTACCTATGTGTTTGGTTTGATATCTCTATATCATGACTAATGAGATTCTGTCATCAACCAACACCACAATCTAGTCTTTTATGTCATTGCTGCCTATCTATCATGCACAATGACATCCGACTAGGGACATAACAAGAATGTACAAACTCTTATCATCCGTATGATCTCATCGTTCAGGTCCTCAACCTGAAAGCATACGTCATTGAGTATTGTCATTCTCTAGACATTCAATCTGTTCTATCACTATCTCGTATGACTGAACTAGAAAGAATTGGAAGCTTGCCTTTGATGTTTATCAAATCAATCTTAATGTATCCCACCAATCATCCCATGATTGGATCTCAGAGCATACATACCAATAGACTCCCACTTGCACTGCAAGCCAATCACCTTTGAATCATATTCATAGTGATCTTCAAACATGTCCCACATGTTACTGTGCTCTAGTGCGAATATAGTGAGTTATGGCAACACCTTGCCAAAGTCAGTATAAAATGCATGTCTCACATCTCTTCACTGTACATCACACATATGAGATGGAGTTGTTGTAATATGTGATCCAGTATTCCTTTGCTAACCTTTAGCCACATTGCATGATCAAGGATTCCATACTTGTCATCAATGAGCGGAATATCTATAAGTTCATCTCATGAACTTCCAGATCCATATAGTATCCATTGCTATTCTCTAATGCATAGATACTCGACATTTCCTTTTAAATGATTTTATTGGAACACTTCCAATTATCAACAAACATTCACTTTTATATATCCTATATATATTTTGCAATTAATTTGCTATCCTTTCGGAAGTTCGCATCAATGTAACTCTTTACATCGAACTCTTCCTTATCTCCATAGAACTAGTACTTCTCAAGTACTTATCAAGTTCTTATGGTTTCCAGTAACCCTTACTGGAAGTAGATAGACATCCACTCGTTATGTCCCACATACGAGTTATCAGGATGAGCATACCATATTGTCATGTCCTACATACAAGATGATGAAAGCATTTTATTCTTGCCATGTCTATACATGCAAGATAATGGGATGATTACATACATGATAGATCCATATCTATTCTTAGTGTTCCCATTCTTCATAAGAATTGGACACTTGGCCTTGGGATACTAACTCCATGTAACATGGACAAGTTTTCTCCCACTGAATCTATGCATACTGAACCCTATAGATTGCCAATGTATGCTTTCTCTTTTCAGGTCAAGAGGTTTTCGAGAACGATCTCTATAGATCTCTATTCCTATCACATAGGAAACATCTCTATCTTCCTTAAAGATAATTTCCACTTTTGGATTTCCATTCTAGAACATTTCCATTTCACTTCAACATGTGGAATGTGAACACGCTCCCACTAAATCACAAATCCTTCTTTATCTTTGACATATCAGTCAAACCCTTTGACTACATCATCAAAGTAAAGATCCAATTCTTAGTTGCTTGTACTCAATCAATCACATTGATTAGTCCATTAACTTATAGACTTCATTTGCATTAGTAGATTCATAAACCTTATAGGTTGTGTCACATACACATCCTTGTTTTATTCCTCATACGAATGCAGTTTTAGTATCCATATGCCAAATGTCTTAGTCATTAAGTTACAATCAACAAGCATCATCCTTCTGAAAATGTTATCCATGTGTCTTAACACCTAAGATTCATTTGCACTTATGGATTTTATTCCATATGGGTGCTACCATCAAGGTCATACCTTATGGTTCACATGGATGTCATTTAGGATGTAATGTGTTGGTGTGTATGCCCTGAGAGCCAATCATGGGATGATTGGTGGGATACATTAAGATTGATTTGATTAACATCAAAGGCAAGCTTCCAATTCTTTCTGGTTCAGTCATATGAGATAGTGATAGAACAGATTGAATGACTAGAGAATGACATTACTCAATTACGTATGCCTTCAGGTTCATGACCTGAACGATGAGATCATACAGATGCTAAGAGTTTGTACATTCTTGTTTTTTCCCTAGTCAGATGTCATAGTGGAAGGTAGATAGGCAACTATGACATACAAGAATAGATTGTGGTGTTGGTTGATTACAGAATCTCATTGGTCATGATATAGAGATATCAAACCAAACACATAGGTACTTGTTAGAGAACAAGTGTACCGGACAGACCCACCGTGAGTTTAACACATGGAACCATAAGATGGTAGCCACAGTCAGTACTCACAGTGATGGTGGTGAGTGTGATTCTTTGACCTGAAATACTACACTCAACACATGTCGTTGGGCACACTTTGACATCATCAAATGTAGTCCTGAAACATGGGTTGTTATAAAGGTGATGATTGGGTGGCTTTGACACATGGGGCTTTTGAGGGGTGAGTGATAGATATGGGATTTGTCCCTCCTAAGGGAGTTTGATATCCATGGCCACTTGATGAGTAGGATTGAGATAGGTGTGCGCACGCATGTATGAATCAGTATGTGATATTGATGTCATACATATCTCCTTCAATCTACTCTAAGATCAAGAAAGTGAGTGAACGTTGACAGGATGACTGTTCCATGCGTCAAGTTCATTCGGGATATCAGTGACAAAGGAATTATACATTCGCTGTAACACCATTCATGGATTGTAGGATGAAAGTTGTTCTCCAACTTTCTACTTTCACTTGGGTAGCACTGATGTGTGACTAGGCACCGCTCTTTGCTTGTGAAGTCATAAGTGTTATGGACTTTCACTGCCAACGTGAAATGGACCTGCAGGGTCACACACATAGGATTTAACCTGGAAGAGGAGTTTTGTCCACAAGAAACGTTTAGATAGATTACTAAAGGAGTTTAGTAGTTCAATTAAACACTCAAATTATTGATAGCTCAATATCATACTGTTCAAGGTGTTGGACATGTTGATTGGAGTATCAGATTGATTGAAATTGCATTTGACTGATTCTGCACAACCTGTACTTCCAACTGATCGGTTCAAGTGTTGAACCGGTCGGCTGAGGTTGCTGAACTGGTCGGCTCAAGTGTTGAGTCGATCGGCTCATGATCAGAGTGAAACGAGCAGTTCAAGTGTTGAAACGATCGGTTCAACTGGTGCAACCGAGCAAGTTGGGTAAGTCAGGTCGGTGAGAATTTTCCTTGCGTTTTACTTGCCTAATTTGATTGGAACAAGGATTGGTATTCGACACCAATTAGAAACAAAAGAAGGAAAGTCAATCGGGAACTAATCAGGACCACGAACCGACCAGTTCAGAAGTGAACCGATCGTCTCATGGGTCTTAACCGATCGATTGGTGGTCCAACCGACCAATTCAGGTGCCCAACTGACCGGTTCACTTGTGAACCGATCGGTTCAGGTTGCGAGTTGGTTGTTTTTGTGGAAAATCTCAAACCCTTCTACTCCTGCTTTTAGTCCTGCATTGTCGGGGACAGAGAACCCTGTCCCATGACCCTCCTATATATAGGGGTATTGGGGGCTTCTCAAAGTACAACTCAGTGCAACCAGTTGTTCTGCAATGTTGTTGTTCTCTCTGGTTTTGGTAACCGAGAGAGAGCCCGAGCAAGTGCTTCCCGCAAAGGGAGGTGCAGCAAGGGAAGGACAACTACAGTTGCAACTGGAGGCAGGAGAGTGTGTTGGCGACTAGTACGTCAACACGAGGGTGCGACTCCTTCTACTTCCTTGTGGGACAAGGAGTGTGGATTTCTAGGTGGTCCGTGTGGACTACTACAGAGGCGGGAGGACACTGCCGCTTAGGAGGACAACTGTCATCCGAAAGTCTGGTAGGAGGAGTCAGTCCCAGTGCGACCAAGAGCTGCACAGACGTCGTCCAAGACCGGAGGTGAAGACCGCACAAGGCGCGAGGTATTGTCACCGAGCAAGCCTTGGGACAAGGTATGATTCCACAAACCATCCTTTCCTATTATATAGATGTTGACGCATTTCCTCAGTATGGGTTTGGGGGAGAAATTTTTTTTTGTTTCCGCTGCCTTCTCTACCTCCCCTAAAACCCAACAGTGGTATCAGAGCCACGTCAACTTCTCTATATTTTAGGAATATCGATATGATCGATTTTGGTTTGTTGCCTTTATTTATTGCATAAGATGCGAATAATATTGGCTTTATGCATGTCCAATCCTAAATCCACAAATCCCAATTACATATATGATATGTATTATTAATGCACTTGATACGCGTCACCCTTAAACGAGTTTTGTGGTGGATGTGTGTAGCATGATTATGCCTATAAACCCCTATCTGTGTGTGATTGTTTTTGGTTGCTTGTATCTCGGTCTGTGCACTGATCTTCCCTCTCTTATTCCTAATGTAACTCGAAATAATTCGAGATTCTTTCCTACCTTTGCTCCCCCTGAATGTAACTCGGGGTTTCCCTTTTTAAAGCAATGTAATTAATAGGATAGATTTTTATTTCCTATTATGTCAAAGACCGACGAACATCAAGACGACAGCTGAAACGATCGTTTTAAGGCATGAACTGATCGGTTGACGTTCCAGACGGTCGGTTCAAGGAGTGAACTGATCGGTTGATGACCGGTTTAAGGAGCGAGACGAGCGGGTGCCGGACATGACGAGATGCACGACGACCAGGCGAACCGATCAGTTGGAGGAGCCAACCGATCGGCTGGTGGCACCCAGACGACCGGCTGGAGAGTACAAATCATTCATGTGATGAGTTGATCAACTCGGATGGCAAGGCACAGATGTTCATCTTGTAAAGGTTGCATGTGATGTTGACCTAGATGACCGTGATTCCTCTTGGCTCAAGGAATCACATTAGGATGGCCATAATCATCACTTTTTATCGTTTTGTGCATGTTTTATGTGGGATATAGCATGTATATGATACATATTATGTATTTTGGTGATTGGATTTGTATATGTATATAAAACCAAATCCCTCATTAAAATATTAAGTCTTATATGCCTTCCATTAGAGGCACACATGAAAAGCTCGATCGACCAAGTGTAGGTTACGCCAAAGCGTGGTACGCCGTCTATCTTGTGGAAGTGTGAAGGGTAGACATGTAGGTTCTGCCAAAGCAGGCTGCATCTTTACCATGTCAGTTTTTGGGTTAGACTTAACTGGTGATTCTTAGAGCGTCTAAGCCCAGAGGCAAGGAATGTTTATGGCAAGGTGTTGTGCATGTTCATTCAACAAGAGTTGCATATGATGCAATTGGCAAGAGTTGCCTACCTGAGAGATCTAAGTTGTGGGTGATCAGCCAAAGCTGGTCCATGACTTAGAGGATTTCAGGATCTTACCCACTAGAAGGTTGTACGCTGCAATCTTCCAAATTGATGGTGAGGGCTATCAATTTGAAGTAAAATAGTGGGAGTGATAATTAATTAAAGGCCTAATTTTATCGTCAACTTTTCAAATCAATCAAATAAGTCAAAAATGAGTTTTTGGACTAAAATTGCATATATTTCCTTTTGTTGAAATAAATGGTTAATCAACAATAATCACTTTATTTGCGATCGGTCTTTGAGACCAACAAATTAAATGGGAATAATTCCACGAATGGTTAGGATGATGAGAAGTGTTCTCAAAGAAGTGAAAGCTCCAAGTCCTACCAAGACCAGATAAACTCAATCCCACCACATCAATGGCAGAAGGTATGCTTATGGAAGCATACCGAGGATGACATTGATGAGGAGTGCTTGATGATGTTGCAGAGACAACATGAGACATATGATGTCTAAAGGACAATGTCCTAGTATGTCATGACAAAAGGAGATCCACTAAGGTATTCACACACTCAATGTGATTGGGTATGTTGAAAACCTAACTAAGAAGGATTCCCTCTGAGCCAAGAGTTGGCTATTGGTATGATACTGCAAATGTTGCGAGGATCATACAATTCATGATAAGCTACAACATGAACAACTTTGACAAGCGTTGACAGAGTTGTTGGACATGTTGAGGATAGTAAAGGCAAAGATGAAGAAAGACAAACCATAATCTTTGATGTGATCAAAGAAAAAGGTAATTCTTAAGGGCAAGGATAAGGGCAAAGCAAAGAAGTGTTCTGATGCTAGCCAGCAATCCAAGCTGTCTTCAGCCTCAAGGCACATGGGGAAAGAGTGTATGAGGGAATTTCCCTCTATATCTGGAAGAACAAAAGAAGGAGAAGGAGGGGATGGCGATCTCCACCTAAGGTATCATGAAATGAACCACTTCTTTATCTGCGGTATATGATACCAAGATATGGATCTATCATATATGATATGCAAGATCCACAAAGAAGTGATGGCCTTTGTGAAAGGACCAAGAAAGGAGTACCCATCATTGGAGCAAATGGTGTTGCCATAGATAGGAGTACCTTTCAGTTTATTTCAGCCTAAAGGGCACGAAATAGAGTTGAGAACTGCTATTTCATATATTGCCAATAGATAGAAACACTTTATTTTTCCATATTGTATGACAATGATGGCAATTAATAAAGTTGATGTTTCAATCTTAAAGATATGATCTTTGTGGCAATGCCTTATTTATCTTGTGATACACGGTATGCATAAGATAAAATCATGACTAAAGTTATTGATAACTCAAACAATCAAATTAGCATCAATCATGAGAAATTCATTTCTAGTTTCCATATGATGGATAAATCTAGACTCTTTTGGTTAGAGAACCAATAAGAGACATGAATATCTTGGACATGATTAATCAATCTTCACTCAAGGTAGTGAGAGAATGATTATCCTATTAGGTATAATACATGTGATGTATTTACATACCTATTGGGACAAATGCTAATACTTCAAATGGTGTTTAGAGAAATACCAATATGAATATCTTGAAGTGTTCAAGATTATCATAGATGAAGTGAAAATTTGGTAAAGTGTTAATTCTTGATGAGATCAATGAATGAAACACTTGAACCAAATGTTTGATATCCATACGAGTGATTATGATAATGTATGAACTCATGATTAAGGCATGGTGATGTCTAAATCAAGAAGGAATCATACTCTAAGGAGTTAGAGAATGATTATCAAATAACTGAATTCTTCTTTTTAAAAGAATACCCCACACTAATAAAAGAAATTAAGAATCACAAGGGTTGTGAGCTCTTATATCCTTAACAGATACACCTCAATTATCTATGTGATAAATTGTTCATGTGATGAGTCAACTATCTAGATGAATATGAGGAACCGAATTTTGAGTTATGGTTTATGACCATTACATCCTAAATGACATCCATGTGAACCATAAGGTATGACCTTGATGGTACCACTCATTGGATGAAATACATAAGTGCAAATGAATCTTAAGTGTTAAGATACATGAATAACATTTTGAGAAGGATGATGCTTGTTGATTGCAACTTAATGACTAAGACATTTGGCATATGGATACTAAAACCGCATTCATATGAGGAATAAAACAAGGATGTGTATGTGACACAACCTATAAGGTTTATGAATCCATAAATGCAAATGAAGTCTATAAGTTACAATGGACTAATCAATGTGATTGATTGAGTACAAGCAACTCAGAATTGGATCTTTACTTTGATGATATAGTCAAAGGGTTTGACTGATATGTCAAAGATAAAGAAGGGATCTGTGATTTAGTGGGAGTGTGTTCACATTCCACATGTTGATGTGAAATGGAAATCCAAAAGTGGAAATTATCTTTGAGGAAAATAGAGATGTTTCATATGTGATAGGAATAGAGATCTATAGAGATAGTTCTCGAAAATCTCTTGACCTGAAAGAGAAATCATACATTGGAAATCTGTACTGAAGGGCTCAGTATTCACAGATTCAGTGGGAGAAAACTTGTCCATGTTTCATGGAGTTAATATCTCAAGGCCAAAGTGTCCAATTCTTATGAAGAATATGAACACTGAGAATAGATATGATCTATCATGTATGTAATCATCCCATTATCTTGCATGTATGACATGGCAAGAATAACATGCATTCATCATTTTGCATGTAGGACATGGAAATATGATGTGCTCATCCTGATAACTCGTATGTGGAACATGATGAGTGGATGTCTGTCTACTTCCAGTAAGGGTTACTGGAATACCATGAGAACTTGATAAGTACTTGGGAAGTACTAGTTCTATGGAGATAAGGAAGAATTCGATGTAAAGAGTTACATTGATGCGAACTTCCGAAAGGACAGAAAATTAATCGCAAAATATATATAGGATATATATAAAAGTGAAAGTTTGTTGATAATTGGAAGTGTTCCAATAAAACCATTCAAAAGGGAAATGCCGAGTATCTATGTGTTAGTGAACAACAATAGATACTATATGGATCGGGAAGTTCATGATATGAACTTATAGATATTCTGCTCATTGATGACAAGTCTGGAATCCTTGATCATGCAATGTGGCTAAAGGTTAGCAAAGGAATACTAGATCACATATTACAACAACTCCATCTCATACGTATGACGTACAATGAAGAGATGAGAGACATGCAATTTAAAACTGACTTTGGCAAGGTGTTGCCATTACTCACTATGTTGGCACTAGAGCAAAGTGACATGTGGGACATGTTTGAAAGATCACTATGAATATGATTCAAGGGTGATTGCCTCACAATGCAAGTGGGAGTCTGTTGGTGTGTATGCCCTGAGAGCCAATCATGGGATGATTGGTGGGATACATTAAGATTGATTTGATTAACATCAAAGGCAAGCTTCCAATTCTTTCTGGTTCAGTCATATGAGATAGTGATAGAACATATTGAATGACTAGAGAATGACAATACTCAATGAAGTATGCCTTCAGGTTCATGACCTGAACGATGAGATCATACAGATGCTAAGAGTTTGTACATTCTTGTTTTGTCCCTAGTTAGATGTCATAGTGGAAGGTAGATAGACAACTATGACACACAAGACTAGATTGTGGTGTTGTTTGATGACAGAATCTCATTAGTCATGATATAGAGATATCAAACCAAACACATAGGTACTTGTTAGAGAACAAGTGTACCGGACAGACCCACCGTGAGTTTGACACATGGAACCATAAGATGGTAGTCACAGTCAGTACTCACAGTGATGGTGGTGAGTGTGATTCTTTAACCTGAAATCACTACACTCAACACATGTCGTTGGGCACACTTTGACATCATCAAACGTAGTCCTGAAACATGGGTTGTTATAAAGGTGATGATTGGGTGGCTTTGACACATGGGGCTTTTGAGGGGTGAGTGATAGATATGGGATTTGTCTCTCCTAAGGGAGTTTGATATCAATGGCCACTTGATGAGTAGGATTGAGATAGATGTGCGCACACATGTGTGAATCAGTATGTGATATTGATGTCATACATATCTCCTTCAGTCTACTCTGATATCAAGAAAGTGAATGAACGTTGACAGGATGACTGTTCCATGCCTCGAGTTCATTCAGGATATCAGTGACAAAGGAATTATACATTCGCTGTAACACCATTCATGGATTGTAGGATGAAAGTTGTTCTCCAACTTTCTACTTTCACTTGGGTAGCACTGATGTGTGACTAGGCACCACTCTTTGCTTGTGAAGTCATAAGTGTTATGGACTTTCACTACCAACGTGAAATGGACCTACATGGTCACACACATAGGATTTAACCTAGAAGAGGAGTTTTGTCCACAATCAATGTTTATATTGATTACTAAAGGAGTTTAGTAGTTCAATTAAACACTCAATTGATTGATCACTCAATATCATACTGTTCAAGGTGTTGGGCATGTTGATTGGAGTATCAGATTGATTGAAATTGCATTTGACTGATTCTGCACAACATGTACTCCCAACCGATCGGTTCAAGTGTTGAACCGGTTGACTGAGGTTGCTGAACTGGTCGGCTCAAGTGTTGAGTCGGTCGGCTCATGATCAGAGGAAACGAGCAGTTCAAGTGTTGAAATGATCGGTTCAACTGGTGCAACCGAGCAAGTTGGGAAAGTCAGGTCGGTGAGAAATTTCCTTGCGTTTCACTTGCCCAATTTGATTGGAACAAGGATTGGTATTCGATACCAATTAGAAACAAAAGAAGGAAAGTCAATCGGGAACTGATCAGGACCACGAACTGACTGGTTCAGAAGTGAACCGATCGGCTCATGGGTTCCAACCGATCGGTTGGTGCTCCAATCGACCGGTTCAGGTCCCCAACCGACCGGTTCACTTGTGAACCGATCGGTTCAGGTTGCGAGTTAGTTGTTTTTGTGGAAAATCTCGAACCCTTCTACTCCTACTTTTAGTCCCGCATTGCCGGGGACAGAGAACCCTGTCCCATGACCCTCCAATATATAGGGGTATTGGGGGCTTCTCAAAGTACAACTCAATGCAACCAGTTGCTCTGCAAAGTTGTCATTCTCTCTAGTTTTTGTAACTGAGAGAGAGCCCGAGCAAGTGCTTCCCGCAATGGGAGGTGCAGCAAGGGAAGGACAACTGCAGTTGCAACTAGAGGCAGGAGAGTGTCTTGGTGACTAGTACATCAACAGGAGGGTGTGACTCCTTCAACTTCCTTGTGGGACAAGGAATGTGAAGTTCCAGGTGGTCTGTGTGGACTACTACAGAGGCGGGAGGACACTGCCTCTCAGGAGGACAACTGTCATCCGACAGTCCGGTAGGAGGAGGAGTCAGTCCCAGTGCGACCAGGAGATGCACAGACGCCGTCCAAGACCGGAGGTGAAGACCGCGCAAGGTACGAGGTATTGTCTCCGAGCAAGCCTCGGGACAAGGTATGATTCCACAAACCATCCTTTCCTATTATATACGCGTTGACGCATTTCCTCGGTATGGGTTTGGGGGAGAAATTTTTTTTTGTTTCTGCTGCCTTCTCTGCCTCCCCTAAAACCCAACATAATGGTCATAAACCATTACTCAAAATCCGGTTCCTCATATTCATCTAGATAGTTGACTCATCACATGACCAACTCATCATATAGATGATCGAGATGTATCTGTCAAGGATATAGGAACTCACAACTCCTTGTGATTCTTAATGTCCTTTATTAGTGTGGGGTATTCATTATTTAAGAAGAATTCTATTATTTGATAATCATTCTCTAAATCCTTAGAGTATGATTCCTTATTGATTTTGACATCACCATGCCTTAATCATGAGTTCACTATGATACATTAACATAATCACCCATACGGATCTCAAACATATGGTCCAAGTATTTCATTCATTGATCTCATCAAGAATTAACAATTTACCAAATTTGCACTTCATCTATGACAATCTTGAACATTTCAAGATATTCATATTGGTATTTCTCTAAACACCATTTGAAGTATTAGCATTTACTCCAATAGGTATGTAAATACATCACATGTATTATACCTAATTGGATAATCATTCTCCCACTACCATTAGTGAATATTGATTAATCATGTACAAGAGATTCATGTCTCTTACTGGTTCTCTAACCAAAAGAGTCTAGATTTATCCATCATATGGAAACTAGAAATGAATTTCTCATGATTTATGCTAATATGATCGTTTGAGTTATCTATAACTTTTAGGTATCATTTTATCTTATGCATATCAAATACCACAAGATAAATAAGGCATTTCCACAAAGATCATATGTTTAAAAGATTGAAACATCTCTTTATTGATTCCCATCATTGTCATACAATATGCAAAAATAAAGTGTTTCTATCTATTGGAAAATATGAAATAGCAGTTCATAATTGTATTACATGCCTTTTAGGCTGAAAATAAACTAAAGTACTCCTATCTATGGCGGCAACATTTGCCCCATTTATTGAGTGCTTTTACACTTTACATCTTGGTATCATATAATTCAGAAAGTGTTATAAGTTTACTTTCCTGACACCTTTAAGTAGAGACGTCTGTCACCTCTTTCTTCTTTTGTTCTTCCAGATAGAGAGGACAATTCCTTTTCCAATGTCCTGGCTTTTGACAATGGTGGCAATTTCCTTTCTTGGTCACACCTCCCTTGGCCTTGAGATCTGAAGACGACTTCGGCTCCTAGCTAGCATGAGAACCTTTCTTAGCTTTTCCCTTGCCCTTGCTCTTGGACTTGACTTTCTTGCTCGTGATCACCATCACAGACTTAGGCTTGTCCTTCTTCATCTGTATCTCAGCTGTCCTCAACATGCCAATCAACTCTGAAAGTGGCCTATCAAAGTTGTTCATATTGTAGTTCATCACAAACTGACTGTAGGATTCTGGCAACGATTGCAGTATCACGTCAGTAGCCAACTCTTGGCTAAGTGGAAATCCCAGTCTTGTCAGGTTCTCCACATACCCAATTATCTTGAGTGTGTGAGGACCAACTGGATCTCCTTCTGTCATGACACACTTGAACAGTGCCCTTGAGACATTGTATCTCTCTTACCGTGCTTGATATTCATACATGTTCCTGAGATGCCGAATCATCTCAATGACACCCATGTTCTCATGTTGTCTCTGCAACTCGTGGTTCATAGAGCACAACATCAAGCACTTTGCATCAATGGCATCATCAGAATGCTTCTTGTAAGCATCCCATTCTGCCTTTGGTGCATTAGGAGCAGGTTCCTCTGGAATTGGAGTATCCAGGACATAGAGCTTTCACTCTTAAGTGAGAACAATTCTCAATGTCCTATACCAGTTGTGGAAGTTTGTCCCATTTAGCTTGTCCTTTTCAAGGACCGATCGCAAAGAAAAGTGATTGTTGTGTGTTGCCATTTGTACTACAAAAGGAAAATATGAAATTTTAGTCCAAAAACTCATTTTTGACTTATTTCATTGATTTGAAAAGTTGATGATATAATTAGGCCTTTAATTAATTATTGCTCCCACTATTTTACTTCAAATTGATAGCCCTCACCATCAATTTGGAAAATTGCAGTATACAACCTTCTAGTGGGCAAGATCCTGAAATCCTCTAAGCCATGGACCAGCTAGGACTGTCACCCACAACATAGATCTCTTAGGTAGGCAACTCTTGCCAATTGCATCATATGAAACTCTTGATAAGATGTCATCTGCCACTCCTTGCCATGATCATCTCCATGCATGAAGGTGCTAGATCCTATCTAGGTCACCTTGTTAAGTCTGACCCAAAGCCAAAACAATGAATATGCACCCTACTTGGGTAGACCCACATATCCATCCTTCACGCTTCCACGAGATAGACGGTGCACCACGCTTGGGCGTGCCCACACTTGGTCGATCAAGCTTTTCACGTGTGTCACATTTGGAAGGCATCTAAAACTTAATATTTAATGAGGGATTTGGTTTTATATACATATACATATCCAATCACCACAATATATATACATGTTATATCCCACAGAAAACATGCAAAATGATAAAAGCGATGATTATGGACATCCTAATGTGATTCCTCGAGCCAAGAGGAATCACAACCATCTAGGTCTACATCACATGCAACCTGTATAAGATGAACTCTGTGCTTTGCCTTTCCGGGTTTGATCAACTCATCACATGAATGATCGGCTTGCCTCAGACTGGTCGGTTGGGTGCCATCAGCCGATCAGTTGGATCCTCCAACTGATCGGTTCTCTTGGTCGTCATGCATCTCAACATGGCCGCCACCCGCTCGTCTCACTCCTCGAACCGGTCATCAACCGATTAGCTCACTCTTTGAACCGATCGTCTGGAACATCAACCGATCGGTTCACGCCTTGAACTGATCGTCTCAGCTGTCGTCAGGATGTCCTTCGTTCTTTGACATAACAGGAAATAAAATCCATCCTATTTTACATTGTAAAAAGAGAAACCTTGAGTTACATTTGAGGGGAGAAAAGGTAGGAAAGAAATCTTGAATTATTTTGAGTTACATCAGGAATAGGAGAAGGAAGATCAGTGCACAGACCGAGATGCAAGCAACCACATACAACCATACACAGATAGGGTTTATTGGCCATAACCACACTATACATCCACCACAAAACTCGTTTAAAGGTGACTCGTATCCAGTGCATTCATAATACATATCATATATGTAAATTGGGATTTGTGGATTTAGGATTGGATATGCATAAAGCCAATTTTATTCACATCGTATGAAATAAATAAAGGTGACAAACCAAAATCGATCATATCGATAATCCTAAATTATAGAGCAGTTGACGTGCCTCTGATACCACTGTTGGGTTTTAGGGGAGGCAGAGAAGGCAGCGGAAACAAAAATTTTCTCCTCCCCAAACCCAGAACAAGGAAACACGTCAACGTCTATACAATAGGAAAGGGATGGTTTATGGAATCATACCTTGTCCCGAGGCTTGCTCGGCGAAAATACCTCGCTTCTTGCACGGTCTTCACCTCCAGTCTTGGATTGTGTATGTGTAGCTCCTGGTCGCACTGGGACTAACAGGATTGAAGGTTTTCCTCCTAGCGGTAGAAACCTCCCGCCTCTGAAGTAGTCCACATGGACCACCTAGAACTCCAATCTCCTTGTCCCACAAGGAATTGGAAGGAGTCACACCCTCCTGTCAGTGTACTAGTCGCCAACACACTCTCCTGCCACCAATTTCTTTCTACAGTTGTCTTTCCCTTATTGTTCCTCCCTTATCGGGTAGCACTTGCTTGTGCTCTCTCTTGGTTATCAAAACCAGAGAGAACGACAACTTCAAAGAGCAACTGTTTGCACTGAGTTGTACTTTGAGAATCCCCCAATACCCCTATATATAGGAGGGTCATGGGACAGGGTTCTCCATCCTGGGCAATGTGGGACTAAAAGCAGGAGTAGAAGGGTTCGAGATTTTCCACAAAACAACCAACTCGCAACCTGAACCGATCGTTTCACAACTGAAATGGTTGGTTGGGGACCTAAGCCGATCGGTTGACACCTCAACCGATTGGTTGGGACCCATGAGCCGATCGGTTCACTACTGAACCAGTTGGTTCGTGGTCCTTATCATTTCTAGATTGACTTTCCTTCTTTTTGTTTCTAATTGGTATTGAATACCAATCCTTTTTCCCAATCAAATTGGGCAACTGAAACGAAAGGAAAATTCTCAACAATCCTACTTTCCCAACTTGTTCGGTTGCACCAGTTGAACCGATCGTTTCAACACTTGACGCAATCGTTTTACCCTGTCCATGAGCCCATCGACTCAACACTTGAGCCGACCGGTTCATGAAGCTCAGCCGATCGGTTCATCACATGAGCCGATCAGTTGGGAGTGCCGATTGTGTAGAATCAGTCAATTGGAGATTCAATCAATCTGATACTCCAATCAATTTGTCCAACACCTTGAACAATATGATTTTGAGCTATCAATTAATTGAGTGTTTAATTGAACTACTAAACTCTTTTAGTAATCAATCTAAACATTGTTTGTGGACAAAACTCCTCTTCCAGGTTAATCCTATGTGTGTGACCCTGCAGGTCCTTTTCACGTTGGCAGTGAAAGTCCATAACACTTATGAATTCACAAGCAAAGAGCGTTTCCTAGTCACACATCAGTGCTACCCAAGTGAAATAGAAAGTTGGAGAACAACTTTCAATCCTACAATCTGTGAATGGTGTTACAGTGAATTTATAATTCCTTTGTCACTTATATCCAGAATGAACTCGAGGCATGGAACAGTCATCCTATCAATGTTCATTCACTTTCTTGATCTCAGAGCAGATTGTAAGAGATATGTATGACATCAATATCACATCATGATTCACACATGCGTGTGCACGCCTATTTGAATCCTACTCATCAAGTGGCCTTGGATATCAAACTCCCTCAGGAGGGGCAAATCCCATATCTATCACTCACCCCTCAATAGCCCCATGTGTCCAAGCCACCCAATCATCACCTTTATAACAACCCATGTTTTAAGACTACGTTTGATGATGTCAAAGTGTGCCAAATGACATGTGTTGACTGTAGTGATTTTTGGTCAAAGAATCACACTCACCACCATCACTGTGAGTACTGATTGTGACTACCATGTCATGGTTCCAGGTGTCAAACTCACGGTGGGTCTGTCTGGTACACTTGTTCTCTAACAAGTACCTATGTGTTTGGTTTGATATCTCTATATCATGACTAATGAGATTCTGTCATCAACCAACACCAGAATCTAGTCTTGTGTGTCATTGCTGTCTTTCTACCTTCCACAATGACATCCGACTAGGGACATAATAAGAATGTACAAACTCTTAGCATCTGTATGATCTCATCATTCAGGTCCTCAACCTGAAAGCATACGTCATTGAGTACTTTCATTCTCTAGACATTCAATCTGTTCTATCACTATCTCATATGACTAAACCAGAAAGAATTGGAAGCTTTCCTTTGATGTTTATCAAAACAATCTTAATGTATCCCACTAATCATCCCATGATTGTCTCTCAGGGCATACATACCAACATCAATCTGGCAGCATATGGTGTCTTGCAATATGTATGCTAGGGGAGATATTCTATTCATTGTGATTAAGAAAAATATCAATTGTATCCTTTCACCTTCATAGGTAAAAGTGCAACTCCATTTGTTCACCTCCTCAAATCACATTGCAACCTAATGGTCATCCACTCAGTTGATTCATGGAGAGTCGAACAACACATGTAGGTCATTCTAGATATGGCCCTTCAAGTCACTCATGTTGTAGCAGAGCAAGAAGTTGACCATGCCTTCTCATGTGCTTGAGGCATCTAAATCCAAAATTGGGTTTTTTTGATCAAGTACCATTTAGAAAGATGCAACAATCAATTCTTATTAGGCTCTTTAAGCACCTAAAAATTTCCATCTAGTATCTATTCATGTATTAAAAACATAATGGAAAAATTGCATCAGTAAGTTCTTGTTGGACTCAAAACATGATGATCTACTTTTCTTATACTAAATACATAGATAATACTCTTAAATGTCCCATATCATATCATTAACTTATAATTCAATCGAATGTTCTATGTATGCTTATGTGAAATCAGTAATTTTATCAAGTTCCAATTGACAATGAAGAAATGTTATGGACCGTT
Organism: Alisma plantago-aquatica; assembly: GCA_963693085.1. Classification (NCBI taxonomy): domain Eukaryota; kingdom Viridiplantae; phylum Streptophyta; class Magnoliopsida; order Alismatales; family Alismataceae; genus Alisma; species Alisma plantago-aquatica. Next base: position 998,741,256 of record OY856411.1, on the reverse strand, counting down.
TAGAATTTCAAATATGAAATACAAACATGTAAATATTAGGAATTAGAAAATTCAATGAAAAAATATGTGAATTGAACTATACAAAAATTGCTTTGTGTTACTCACTAATGGAATGTGCTAAAAGGTAATCAACTTTCTTGGTTATAGAACCTAGATATATATATGAATGAAGTAGGAGCTTCTCAATCCATACAAAGTAACTTTGTCTCTGATCTTTTACAATGGGATATTACTATGGGATCCTTATAGGGGTATTTGATGGTATGCGTTGGCATGCCTTCATTAAGTGAAAGTGGTTATGCTCTAGAAATAGTCTATGATTCAAGATGTTCATTTGTTTGTTTTCTTCCTAAATTTTTGTTCATCATTTCATTTCCATACATTCTTCTTTTTTTATTCATGGATGTGCGATCACATTATTTAAATATTGTTATAATTTCATCCATTTCAAGACTCATGTTGCTTAATGTGAGGGAACATATTTAGTGGCATCCTTCATTGGTTCTAGCAATATGATAGGATTGAGTTTGTCACTGATGTCCCCCCCCAAAAAAAAAATAATGATATCTAGGTTACTATGAGGTGCTGCAATGGGTGACTATGGCTTGAGGTATTTTCTTTAGTATATTTGTGTGTCTAGGACATTGAGATTCATTAAAGATAATATTGCTACTTCAATCAGAGTGAATTCATTTTCAAATAGTGTATTACATAAAACATGACTAGTGAACCATTCATATATGCATTCTCCTTCAGTTTTTCTATGTACTTTCAATATGAAGTTGTTATATGTTTGTGATATAAATTATAATAGCCTTTTCTTTTATGAGTATGTTCCTTCTAAGCAAGAATTTTAATTTAACTATACACTTCTACACAGATCAAATTGAAATGCAATTTATATGCATGATACATAATATATTAACATGTTTCCACTTCTGACCATGTTGTTTGAGTGTAAGAGTTTTTTGTTACCACGATCTTCACTTTTTAATATATTGAACAAAATCTCAATAGAATTCCTTATCCTTTACAGGTTGTTCCGTGGATGTTTACCTCTGTCCTTGATTGACTGTTGGTAGTGATAAAAATATGTAGTGGGTACTAAACAAACATAATGAGTTATCTCTAGTGGAAGCAATAACCTATTAGACAGGATGACACATCAGGCTTTCATGGTATGTAATTGTATGTCTAGTTTTATTGTGTGCTTGAACATGATTGTTTCATGACTTACATGCTATATTTTTTTAGAAATGGTAGGATTCCTTATGCATGGAGACAAATATGGAGGAATTTACTAATTTCTTAGGAAATACGCTTTCCAAACCTCCTCTTGTTCTTTCATTCATCTAGTACAAATACTTACGTAGGTCATGGTGATCGATGAAGATTTTCCTAGTTTGTTCATATATTCTCCATAATTTGTTTCATGTATGTTAGGAGCACATGTCCCAGTCACATTCTTGGAGCATAATATGTATTACACAGTTTTGAAGTTCCTTATTAAAATAGGTATAAATCAAGTTTTGTGATAATTAACATTCCTCTTGATATTATGACAAATATTTTTGACATATCACCAATATCTAGGTAGGTTAGCAATTCTACTAACATGTTGGATAGTAACATTTTAGTTTTTTCCAATTCTTCTTTTATCTTCATATGCTATCTTAACAAGGTGGTCCATATTTTCATTTCAAGCTATCTCAAAAACTTCCAGATAACCTATTTCCATAGCTATTTGCTTATAACCTTATCAAATGTTCTGCATAGCATATGCCATTGTAGTATTTTTTTTTCATGCATTGAATATGTCTGTATGACACTCCCTTCAACAAACTTTCATGTTCCAATTAGGTCTCAATTAATCATCTCAACTGCTTATTTGGTCTTCTTGTAAGAAAATATGCATTTGAATTCATTCACCGTTGCTCTGTTGGTATCCATGTTGTGATTATGTTAGTTTCTTTCTTCTTTTCTCAAATTAGAAAAGCTTTTCTGAGGGACATGGATCTTGCACTACATGCATTATTTTTTCTTTTCAGATTGGTAAGTGTGGCCTAATAGGTGGTTTTCTTTATCTTAGTGTTGAAATTGTCCACACCCATTATCTTTCCAAGTCATTGGATGTGTGGATGCATGTGTAGTTACATATTAGGGTTATAGTGTTACTACTCACACTTCTTGAGAAGCCAATCATCGATTTTTTTTATTTTGATTTGTTCAGAGTTGGATTTAACAAACATGATCAAATCATTATAAAAACACAAGGTGTGAGACTCATCTACTCTAAATTGGTGTTGTAATGGATTTGCAATTGTTAGAGTTTTGAGTCTAGGAGAAGACTTAAAACTCCATCTTTTTAGGTTAAGGTACCCAAAAAGTGTTATTCGAAATTGGTTGGCAAGAAATATGGTCATGTTTCTACCTTCCTAATTAGATGGTATGGTGTCATGGGATGGGGGATATTGAAAATATACATGGACACTTGGATTGCTATTTCCACGTATATCAATCTACGTTTCACCTTGAAACTATTGTCAAGATGAAGGTTCATGATTGTTTTTGTTAACAAGATAAAGATATTGCTTGATTTACTCTCTTGAAACATCAAGGTGGCTGATCATGACTTTCTTTTCACATGATTTCTTAAAGACTGGCAACATGTCTTTTTTTACAGTAGATAATATGGCATGTAAGATAGAAACCCATTTTCTGTATTCAGTCTTCACATCTGAAATAGTGTTTCACCTTGATCTTTGAGCTAAATAAGGGAAAATGATACAATGCTCTATGTTTGGAGTGATAAGGTAGAGATATTTTTTTCTTTGTTTGATTTGTGATGATTAATAGGAAGTTTATGTTCCAATGAGAAACCCACATGTTGCATACTAGATCTTGGACCCTACCCTACAACTATGACCTTATGGACTTTGACAAATAAGGTTGAGGTTAGATCTAAAAGATGTTTAGTATAACCAAAATGTGATAATGCATGTATAAATCAACCTAATGTAACTTAATGTTCTCACATTAGTATTAGGCCGATAATGGACACATAAAATATATCACATGAGGTAATAATGTATTATATTAAGTTTTGTGCAGTTAATCACACAACTCTTTTGGTGATAATATTAAGTTATGGAACATAGTTTAATGAATAACAATGATAATAGAGAATTAATATGATAACATAAGTAATCATGGCCACAAACATTTAATTGTGTTAAAACTCATTAAAAGAAACCTCAAAAGTGGAATCTAGGTTAAGAATCGTGTTCTTTGGGTCCCAATTGCCTTGGGAGTCAAGTTTCACATTCTTCACATAATAATAATTAAATTAATTCAATTTGGAAAGAGAAGATCTGAGTTTTCTCCAAAATATCAAATAAAATATTAAATGACTCCAAAAGAGGAAAATAATCTTGGATTCATAATCTACATAATAAATATAGCCTTTGGGTGAATTTTCATCCAATTTGGAAGATGCTAGATTAAAAGATGAAACCAGGAGAGAGAAAATGTGTAGACTCTTCAAAATATTAAATAAATGTACAAAGAAGTCCTACATGTAAAATTGATGGTAAATTCGTATGCAACACATTAAATATGACTTGTGGGTGAAGTTTCATCAAAATTGGAGAATCTTAAAGTCATTAATGCTTGAGGAAAGAGAAAATAGTATTTGGTTTATTTAAACATTGTCAAAAAGTAAATCTAATTGCATAATCAAAATCTACATGCTTTAATTAGCCTCTATGAAAAATTTCATCCAATTTGGGATTCATCTTCACCATAAAAGAGGAGAGAGAAAAAGTTAAATAATCAAAATAAATCACTTTATTCCAAAAAAAGATTTGGAATGGCATTAAATGTCACACATGTATCAAATTCATGTGCAATGCTAGCCATCAGACTCCTAATCTGATGGTTTCCAATCATCTCCTACCTTGCGTTCACATGGAACAGTACCCACAGCCATATGGCCCATTTTTTGGGGTTTTTTCGATCATTTATTGACGAAATCGTGTGATTTCTTCTCAATTAGCTTCCAAAGAGGACTCTACCCAGCTTGATCTGTAATTTGCATTGATTTGACAAATATTCACAAAACCCCCAATACTTGCCTCCCAAGGCAACTTGGCCAAGTTGGAAAACCATAATATCCTACCCCATCTATATATACATATGCCCAATGCTTCCCTAGCTCCATTGCAACTTTCCTCTCTTCCCAATTTCATTATTGATCGCATTTTTACCCTGACGAATGAGATTTTCCTACGAGCTAGCGGCGCCTACGGCTCTCTCTCCTCACCACCTTCGACCGAATTATAGGTATGGTTGAGTTCAGTTTGGTCTTGGCTTTCTTTCGGTACCCTCAATTTTGAGTTTAATCGCGATTTGTGAAATTTCTTAATTTGGAGTTGAGCTCCTCAACACCATGGCTAGGACCGAACTATGGAAAAATCCCCTTGGTGCATTTACCGGTTTGCCCTCGGCCTTCTCCTTCTTTTCTCTCTATTCACTTGGAGGGGTATTTTATTCATTAGATCTTTTGTTTTGCACCCCAATTTTAGCCACGCGGGCTTGACCAGGTGATGACTTGGTGATTTGGCCGCCTCCTAATGGGACAAGTCACTAGTTGGCCCGCTCTCGCTCTTTCTTTGCTTATTTCGACCTGGTTGATGATGTGATAATTTCCTATTGGTCAGAATTTGAAAAATCATAACTATTTCCCTAATTATTCAAAACTTACAAATTAATAGTCGTTGGATTCGAAAAAATAAAGTCTATCTATTGGTACATGTTTTGTCACCTGAATCTGATGTTATAAATTGGTGATTTTAATGAATTAACCTAAAAAGATATTAATTTGTAAAATTCATAACTAAATATATATAAGACAGAAAAAATATAATAAAATATGTTTGGACTCAGAAAAAGTTAACCTAAACTATGGCATGGTTTTGATAACCTAAATTTCATGTAAACAAAAAGGTGATTTAGGGTTTGAATAATCAATGAGAAAGTGACCTAAAATCTACATATATGCTTAATAGGTTCTTTTGAGGCCTAGACATGGACCTAGACTTGACTTTGGATAGAGCAGACTCTGGAGTGAGGTATGTTTGCATCCTCTAATTTTCCTTTTGAGCAATTAACATATTTTATTCTTTCTCTTGGTTCTATGGACATTAACCTACATCTTATCTTATTCTTTTGGAAAATATGCTTCATCTTCAGTACATTATATTATTATTAATCTTGTGATCATATTTGACATTGTCTTAGACTCTTTATTATACAATGCTCATGGTGGGATATTATATGGTGTTATATGTTATGTTTCCCACTTCTATGGTGGATGTTGATTAGGATCATGTGATCCCTCTTATTGTATTTGTTGAATGTTTTCATCTTTCTTATTCTCTTTTATTATTACTTATTATTTTGTTATGGATCAGGTGGTAACTGCTAGGTGGTTATAGTAGACATGGATGAGGGTGAAGACAATGAGCGAAAATGGCAAAACTCGGTATTTTTGGGGAAGAGACCATTGTATTCTATAACCACACCACCTTCAGGCCTTCATCCAGCGTGTGTCCAAATTAGTTGTGGGGAAGGATTTTTATGTGGATGTGAACATTCCCACATATGAGTGCAAAGGTGATAATTCCTACATATCAAATTATTTTGAGCAGATGTGTATCATATCTTATTCGTTTGGATGTATACAGTTCCTAACCACTCCATATTTAGAGCGGATGTATACAGTTCCGGCTCACCTCACATTATTTTTGGTAGATGTGTTATTTCCTACCTACATATTTATATTATCTAGTATTGTAACAAGTGAAACACATGGATGGTTTATTTGTTATACTTTGCTCTTATTTGTCTCTTTTGTTGAGATACTTTTCTTTTATGCCCGATTGGGTAGTAATTTTCTCTTTGATGGGAATCCTTTTATATTTGTTGTCCTTTATTCCATATATTGCTCAATTTCCTTTTTAGTATGCACATACCAGCCTTTGTTGATGTCTTCTATTTTTCTCCTCTTGCTGGGATATTATTCCAACCCTTAATGAAGAACATGACATAAAGTTATGGACATAGCTTAAGAAGTTAAATCTTGGAGACAAAGTACTTATGGTTTACATTTACTCTATCTAGATCCTTATGTTGAATCATGTAAACCCTTTGTGGGAGATTATTATGTTCTTTTGTAACCTTTTTTAAAATTGATTATAGTCATGAAAATCATATTCTGGTGCTTTACTTTGGTCTTTTGTATACCATTATTATACATTTGAAAATTTTACACCTATTCCAAGCATACCTTTTACGTGTGTTTGGAATGGATGTTTTATTCTTCAAATTTTAGTAAAGGGGTGATCTCACTCTTTTACACCACCATCCTAGAGAAGGTTGTTCAGTTCCAAGGTGGAAATAGTAGTGTGAAATCTTCTTCCTTCAATGATCCATTCTTGGAATTTGCTTTCTTATAAATCTTTTTCATCCTTTAAGTATGTTCCTCTACTAATTTGTGGGTCTATATTTGAGTCCCACCTATTTAATATAAAGTTGGGTCTCTAGACCATCCTGTTTGTACTTGCATCAATGAATGATATGTTGATTCCTACAACTAGTTTTGATTGCTTTCTTCTATGACTTGCTCATACATCTAGTTGTGATATACATCTGGATGTAGATTATGAATATGAATGCATTCTTTTGACTATAGAATATGAATGAATTCCTACTTAGTTCTTATTATAGTGTTATTTGTGTGTTGATTCTAATAGCTGCTATGGAATTCAACATCAAATAGAACACCTCACATGAAAAGATGAATAACAATTAAGAAATGTGGTGGAGAGGTACAATATGAGACCTCTGTTGGACCATAGGTGGGTTTATATTTGTTCTAGTTCCATGAAGGTACTACTATGCTACTATAACTGATATGGGACCTTTAAGTTTCACTCAAGTACTATCTTGTGCTTTTATATTGTGGATGCTCAACCATTGCTTACTCATTATACAAAACTTCAGCTCTGTTATTTAAATTGGATAAGGAAGTTATTTATATTAGTTTACTAATATTTGATCACCTTAGTTGTTAGTTATTTACATGACTATTGTTTGTTTCTATGCATGATCACCATTTTTAAAATGGCTATATCTTCAAATATATGAATGTAGATGAACTAGACATATGTGATACACAACTAAGATGCAAATTTTATTGATTGTGATACTTTACTTTTAGGATAATCGAATGTTCCCATGGTTCTCAATGGTCATTCTCGACGGAGGAACAAATTAGACTAGCTTCTATAGAAAAAGAAGGCAGTCAAAATAGGAAATCAACATAAGATATAAAATCAAAAGGTGCATAAAGCTTTCACTATTTCTTCTTAGATCATGAATATAAGTACAAAAAAAGATCTTGCAAAGCAAAAAAAACTTTATGATGGTTTTTACAAGATTTAAAAAAATTGGGAGCTATATCATGACATGGGGTTAGACTTTGAGAAAGTTAGAAAATTATATTCGCATGGGTCATTCTATACATGTATCTTTTTTCCATGCATATTGTATAATCATGTCAAGGTCAATGTACTTCCCATATGTATTATTGTTTAAATATCACAAAAAGTAAGACAATTGACATCATAAGTACAGATTGATCTATTTCAATATAGATTTTTCTTCTTTTGAAAAATGCTTTTGTATTGGTAAGTTACAAAATTGATGCTAATTTGACTACATAGGTTTGTGAAGTATAGGATATTTTACACTACAAATTAACTACATTTATAATTGTAGTAAGTGGCATTTTTTTCTAAACATGAACTCCATAAAATATAAAAACTCTATTATACAATCCTTGTGCACTTGCCTGTATCCTCGGGGTTAGGACACAAGGTTGGGCGTCCTATTTGGCTTGTCCAGATAGGATGGACCATGTTGTTAAAATGGTTATTTCTTGGAGATGGTGTTGATGTCCCTCTTGTAGAAAAGGGTTAGCTAATCTTGAGCATCCTTACAGACCCTTCTGACTGAAAGTTAGTCAAAGGCTTTATGATATATGATGTTGTTGGTATAACTAGAGTAAAATGACATAAAAAATGGGCTCTCATTATGCTAAATACTTAACTTGATTATTCTTGTTCATTACTTATGCAATTATTTTCAAATTATGCAAATCTTATATATATATACACTAAAAAAAGGGTCATTAATTATAAAACAAGTTGTAGTGAAAACCCCATATATTGTAGCTAAAGGCATTAATTACATATTTCTTTACACATACAAGTTGTAGTATATGCTCGTATAGCTAAAGACTTTAACTATATATTTCAAATATGTAGTTAGATAATCCATTTGCTACAAATTCATATGTATCCAAAAGCATAGATAGATATTGTCCTTACATATTTAAATATTAGTGTAATTATAGCTAAATGTATGGCTACAATTGCATATATAGTCAGTATGTAGCAAAATCATGAAGTTAATATATTTTATATGTATTTAGTGTGTAGGGAAAGGCAGAAATTACTATATGCATATATATGTAGTTTATTATGCATCTAACTACATATGTAGTGCCATTTAGTACACATACATATATATATATATATATGTATATATATAGTGTTATTTGTTAGTACACAAGCTCTTTTAGTAACAAAGTTGTAGTATTTATAGCAAGTTATGCTCATTATTCCAACAATCTTACTTTCATTTATAATGAAACGTCGAATGTACATGGGGAGGATGTATACTTTTCCCGTATTACACAATGTGTACAAAGAAAAGTATATACATATATCAATGATTCAGTGGTCTACTAACATCTTTGTGAAAGAGTTGTCTTTCTCAGCCAGTTTTGACATGCTTATTCTCTTCTTATTTTGTTCAAGCTCTTATTCGACCAGCATCGTCTAAAAGCACCCGAGATAAGAATATGAAAAGAACCTTCTAAGCATAGATAGAAGGAATATCCTCCCTATGAAGTTGGTCTCTATGTTTGTAGATGCTGACAGTGGCTGTTCAAATATATACATAGGTCTATGAAATGCAACCTTCCCATATAAGCAAAGAGCCATATCAAACTGCAATATATAATGATACATTTTTGCGTCTGTGGCTATTGTTGCAGATGTGATCGGACGAGCCTGTGCTTCAAATGGAAATGCATCATCATGCTTCATAGGAGAGCACATGTTGCACTAGGGCTATCTTAGATACTTATTATACTCTGTATCTAAATTCTTGGCATTATTAAGCTCAATCTCTAATTAAGGTAATGGAAGTTTCTATGATGGTGAAGCTTGTACTTCTCCTAATTCTGAAAATAAGGTTTTACAAATGGGGAGGCATTAAAAATAAGGTAAAGATGATCCAAATAGTTTAATAAAGATATATAAGCATTCATACATGGCATAAATGAAGGTTTCTATTAGAATAAGATGACAGAACTAGTACCTTGAAGAGACGAGAAGTATCTAGGTAGCTCATCCATGTTTTGTTGCAGCCCAAGCATTGTATGGGAGAGTTGTAAGATAGTTCACTTGTACCATTTAGGCTTGCCATGTCCAGAATTTTCAGTCTATAACATGCATAATAAGGTCATTCATTTAGACCATTTGAAAGTAAAACCCAATAACATTATTAGTTCTAAATTATACCAGATGTACAAACATCATAGTACTTTGTCATATTCAATTTAATATGTAAAAGGCCTTTTCTTAACATATTACAAAAATACTTATAGATTTAATATTCATAGTTGGAAGAAAAAAGAAATTGCAGATCTGAACTTGGCCTTTCTTTGATTTGTGGTGGGTCAATTGTGTCACTCATCCTACAATTTGAAACCTAACAAAATTGATTTAATGAACATAATAATTTAGTACATACACCAATATACAAACATAAGAATATATGACCATCCAGCAATCCATACCATATATTGTGCAATTTCAGTGGCTTGACAGAGATCACTGCATGTGCCAAAAGCATCTAAGTGAAAATAGAAGGATAACCAAAAGCATCTGAGTGAATCAGAAATTAATAACTCATAACATGTGGCATATTATCAAAAAATATCTTCTGTGGTACCTTAATCTGAATGATAATATCTAAGCACCACGTCCTCCCATGCCTCTTCTTCTACTACCCCACATCCTCCCCTTATTATTACTCCTCTCATCTACCCTCAACCCCAACTACTACTCCGATCTCCAACCTTCCCTAACATCTACCATTGGGACTGCCCCGAACACGGCTTCTCCCACATCGACATCACTTCTACCTCAAAAATGACCTCTTCATCTTGGTGGCCTCATCATGGTTATTCAGCTGGCTGGGAGCTTTGAGAAAGACAAGTACATAAACAAAATGACAAAGATACATGCAGTACATGGAGCATATATAAACATAACAGTAACTGAATTCAACTTTAAGGAGATTATGCAGTGGGGAACTGAGAACACAACATCAATATGCAGTTGTTCAAATTAAAATGTGTTTTGTTTTGACCCATTTTAAATTGAGTTAAATAATAATTGAAGCTCAAAGTAGAATTGAAAATGTAATATGCATTTGCTGTGGAAATTACTAAACCTCTCTCAAGTTGTGGAGTACACACACAGTTACAGGTGCAAAAATCCAAGTAGGGTCCATCATTTGATATGATAAAAGTCATATCCCAGCCTACAATGGTAACAAGATAGTTCCCAACATATGCATAAATAACTAATTTAATAAAATAAATCATCTTAGCCATAGGCTTACCACCAATCTGCCTTTTATTGTAGCAACAACAAAAATGTGCAACAATATCATAATATTTCATAAAAGTGGGAAGAGAAGAAGGATCAACTATAGAAACAAACCCCTTCTTCTATTAATGTTGTATAGGTTTAGGGAATTTCTTTTTTAAATTGGATCCTACATTAAGAAAGTCATTAAATATCATGTACGACTATAATTCTTTTGAAACAAATCAAAAGACGTGTAGAGAGATAACAATGCTCTTCTTTTATTTAACCAAAAGCTCTTAAAATGAATGTAACTCAGTAAACCATGTGAATTTAAACTAAAGTATCTCTTTTAGTTATGATTTAGGTTTCTTGCATTGGTAGAAAATAATAAGTAAAGCAGACACATACTATCTTCAGAAAACAAAAAAGTGCAGAAATTTGGTTTTTACCCAACTGGCACTTGTGTAACATGCAAGATGATAGAAAATTTATATTTTTTAATGATTACAAAGACTATTGATGGTCTAAGAATCAATTGTAACCATATGAACATCTACTTTGGACTGTTAGTAATGGATAGATAGTAGTCTAACCAGATGTTGGATGAAAATATATTCAACTTCTGCTTTACAATAGGCAAAACCTACTTTACAAGATAGAAAGCAAGGGTTATCTTTTCTTATATGAGAATTCTCAGGAAGTTGCAAAACATGCTTATGTAGATCTGTAAAATACGCAAGTGATCTTAAATATGACTTCAATGATTCATGGAACAAACTTATTGCAATGCAATAAGTGTCCTACAGATATGGTGGGTAACCTGTGATGATCGCTAAATGTCGGTGTGGTTGCAATGATGCTTGGGTTATTGTACAATGCATCAGTGTTGTGGTTATTGGGTGAATGACGAGCTATTGTGGAGGTGGCACAACAATGTTAGTTGGATGAGATGGGATGTGTAAAATAGTGGTGGCATATTGGTCTTAGTGGTGAGAGAGGAAGAACAAAACATATGTTGTGACTATTGGACTGTGTAGGTGGGGGTGGCTAAAAGTGACACAACAAGGTTGATTTCCCATCCCAAGGAAGGAGAGAAACAATATTGACAAATTTGGTTCGTGATTGTGCTTTAGCAGTCCCACTCTCCACCATGAACCTGAAAATTTTAAACAAGCATCTCAACCCACAAAGCATCTCTTTTCTCCTCATCAATAGATTTTGTTTGTTTTGGGATTCCCATACTACAACATACATGTCCAGTTGAATTAGGCAGTTTTAAGATAGGTAGTTAATTGAATGCAATAGAATTGCATTCTCAAAGGAGTCAGAGTGAACTCTTACCGAATAAGCACAAGGGCCAAGGTGGCATTAAAATGGTTGGTATAGGGAAAACTTGCAGCCAGTTCTAGAAATCATATTAGGCCATTGAAACAGATGGAAAGGGGAAACTTGCAATCAATAAGGAGGCGGAAGAAATTCTCCATTCAATTCAATCTATTTGACCAGCTAAAATATAATTCAACAAGGAATAAATCTAGACTTTAGTGTGCTATAGTTTGAAATGGGAAGGATGTGGCCTTCATAAACATGAAAAGCCATTTCAAAATCAGAATTCTAGGTACATTAATTAATCAGAAATATATTTTATACCTAAAAGGGACATTTATCTATTTTTTTTTAAAAGTGTTTGTGAGGTTATGTTTTCAATATGTTCCAAATTGAAGCTTATAGATACCCACACTTTTAAATGGAGCCAACCACATATGACCTATAACTTACAAAAATGCCATTATGAAGGATACAAAGATATCACTTAAAACCTCTGCCCATGAAAAATAATAGAGTTGCACTAACTAAGCACACTAGGAGATATTTGTAGAAATGTAGACTCCAATGACACAATGACGGTGGATCATTGAAGGTGCAGTTATATTTACAATTGCAAAAGTTGGACTATATGTGAGACTGTGACTCAATTGTGGTTGTGCTTGGTACATGTAAGAAGCAACAATAGATGTCGATGATGACACCAATGGATGTGGGGGTTTGGTGTTGTTTCTTATGGTGTTAGAATTTATATACTTGCATGCAAATCACTATGATGATAGGGGTTATCTTGCTTACATATGTGGAACAAGTTATCTCTATTCAAACTACATTGATCAGTTGAAGAAGGTATACATGAAAGTCGAGATCAGTTTAGGTATTTTGAATTGGCCTTTGTATGATAAATTCCATGTTGAAGAACCAGCTTTTCCATGACTAAAGTAGTATCCACATGATAAGATAAACATGCTACAGTATGAACTAAGACATCTGAAAAGAAATTACCAATCCTGATAGATCTTTCAAAGTGTAACTATGCTCATATCTGGGTGAGATACTCAAGACAAAGAGTTCACATGCTACATCCCAATACACATTTGATTCCTGGAAGGACAAGGTCTAGACAAAGTCAATAAAGAACTGAAACGAGCCTCCATCACCAAAGTTGAGGTGGCTGGGTCCAAATATGACATGGTAGATATGTGTTCAAGGTTTCAGTTCTAGTTATGAACCATTGATCGTGCACATGGACTGCTAGTGGTGAATGTCTCAAATTGGCACAAGAAACTAAAAAACTATATCGCATAACTTTTCACAAGAAATATCAAACATCATATGATGGTAAATAAGCTATTGCTAAATAGATTCAACGAACTGAAAAATAAAAATTATTTGCACCACATACTTTTTCCAGACTAAACCATTGTTGGATGACTGTAAGAGTTTCTATGTCCCTCAAAATTCTCGGACCCTTGTTCAACCAATACTCATCGTATTCATTTATATTTTATCCATTCTTTAGCGATCATCCAATTACAAGATATTGTAATATCCATGAATCAAATATAGTGTGGACTATATATATTAAAACTAGCTTATCTTGAAAAGGTCATAGAACAAGAAACTCATGTTTTGCATAACCTTACAATAGTGGAAGGTAGTTCACCTATTTCAAGGACCCTTCTAACAAGTGGGCAAATTGAGGCCACAAAGAATCATGGATTCACAAATTGTATTGCATCAAGTCTAGGAGAAGTCATAGCCACAATAGCTAAGGAATAGCCTTTGGATCATTAATAAATGTCATGATTCAAGAAAAAGCACCAAAGAGGCTATCAAGGAAACATATAATGGTCATTGAGGATCCAACAACCTCATCCAGATAGGATGATGCAACTAGAACATAGACCTAGCCATAAAACATTTGAAGATTATTACTCATATGTATGCCAAATATAATCAAATGAAGATTATGCATGAAAGAAAAAGAAAATGAACTCATTAAAACAAAATTTCATCCATCCAAACAACATCCCTTAAAAGAATTACTAATCTAAGAGTAGCACTAGGATGTTACTGAGGATTTTAGTTAATCCAGGTTATTTGTTAAGAACTTAACCTGAATTGTTGATGATATGGAACAAGACTTCTTATAAAATCAATTATCAACCCAAAATCCTAAACAAATTGAATGTAATAACTATAAGATGACCTGCCATTAGTAGTGGGATAAACATTTATAGTGGAGCTGAATGGTGGGGTTGGATCTTCTGGAAATAGATTGACATAAAACTAATCGAGGTGTTTGCACCAAAAAATTGAGCAATAGTACCTAGCGCAACTCAAAGACATAAATAACAGATCAAATGCTGCCAGTTCTACTGCTAGACATTACACTTCTTACAAGTGATCCTTATTATGATTTTTCACTTAAATATATGAGATCCTTGTTGAATTGTTAAATTGATGATAATGCTTTGACTGGCCTAAATCGCGCGTCCTAAATTTGGAGGTGGATTGGAGGTAGTCGAGCTTTCATATTTATAACCCAAATCCATCTAGGCCCCCACAACTTTGTTTACGGGGTCGAAGTAGATATATGGGGTCGAACATAGGGACAAGGGTGGTAGTGTTGCGAACCCAGATTCGACACGCTACTCTCCAGCAGGTGTAAAGAGATAATAAATTCCCAAAAGGGAAACAACAAGTTGTCACAAACAAAGTAAAGAATACTATCTCCAACTGGAGATACTAAAAAAATTTAAGGTTTTAGTCATTTAGCAGTTTTTACGGGTTTTCATGCAACAGAAATAGAAAGATAAAACTAGAGCTAGAGCAAGGTATGAAGGATAAAACTTTAGTAAAACAAGCGGTAGCAGTAACATCCTGCACCCCTCCTCTCAGAGCGGGTACCTCTAACCAAGCACCAACACCCCTCTCGAGGTTGCTGGACGTCAGTTAGAGTGAAATGTTACTGAAACAACTCCGTTCCAGGCACTCTCGTACTCCAGAATCGGACCAAACACTAGAGCCACAACACAACTCTCGAAGTTGTTGTGACGGGAAAACATGATTCGGTAGCTAAGCGAAACGCGATCCAAACATGCAAACTAGAGTTCAGATATCGAACATAGTAGTCATCCAACAATTTGCACCAAGCATAAAGCAGCAAGTAGTTAAGCTTTTCCATTTCCATAAACAATAAAGGTCTTAATACATTGCATAAGTAAGGAATTAAATAATAGAATTAAAGATAGATGTCGCCTTCTTGATGTAGAAGGGCGAAATGCTATTGCGGCTCTCCAGCACGATATCGGTCAGGAGCCTAGCCCGATACAACAGTGTCGGGCGGCACACCCTCTCAGGTGACACACCGTGACGGTCGACTATATCGCTCAAGGACCCTGGCCGATACGCTCATGTTGGGTGGTGGACCCTCTCGGGCGGCACGCATGACGGGCGAAGCGTATCGGGTTTGATATCGTGTCGGGCATGGAGCAACGCGTTCTACTGTCAGATACTTGTGTTGCTCATCAACGTTGGGCGATATCGGCCCGCAGTGTCGCCCGGGATGGTCCTAAGTGAACCATCCCCTCCCTCTCGGGATGAGGAAGAGCTCGCCTAGAGTTGCCCGACACGAGCACTGGTGCACGATACTCATGCTCTCGCAGTTTTCCTCCGAAGATCGCTCAATGTCTCCAACTGTCCAAACTGTCTTTTCGGCTTCCTGTAGCTGCTATTTATAGGCAGCGGTTGAGGGAAGTTATGGTTCTCGAAGCGCCACGTGTCCTCCTTATTCGCGGTTCGGTGGACGGCCGATACTGGTATCGCTCGGTACGGGGGTGTCGACTATCGGTCACGTGACGGGCGGCGTGACTGCCGGTGAGTGGCTGTGTCGCCCGACAAGCTTGGGTTGTCATGGCGAGTTTGGCTCTCTGTCGGGTAGAAGACGTGTCGTCTGTCAGTTTCTTCTTGCGCGACATCCCTTTGTCGTGCGTCATTGTGTAGCTCCACCCTGTCGGGCGGAGGTCGTATCGGGCGCCAGGAAGGCCGAAGCAGACTTGGGCTTATTTGTGGGCCGGGACGGCCTTATTGTACCAAAATGAGGAGAAACTCTACAAAAGATGGAAATATTGGATTAAGAGTGTTGTTTGGCCAATTATTGCGAAAGTACTAATAAAAGAGAGGAAAATAGCAGAAAAGGGCAGTTTTGATAACAGAATAAAGGGCAAAATCATCACAAAAATTGGTGTTATCAACTCCCCCAAACTTAGCGTTTTGATTGTCCTCAATCAATATTTAAACTTTGTTTAGTGATGCTTCTTCTGCTCGGAGTAGCTTTCAGGCCAAGAGGTGAAACAAGAATCACAATGCCTTAGAGATAATGTTGTCTTACTACAAACTAAAGACTTTGTTTTTCCTGCCTTATTGTTTAAGTAAGATGTTTCTCTACAGCTTCGACGAGACTTTGTTGTATGATTCTGAAGTTAGCTTACACACGAAACAGCTTTATTTTTGGGGCAGAGAGTTGTGTAAAGGGTAGGCTAAGGATTTTTTGGGGTTTTTCTTGTTTCCCATCAGTCCATCCACGTAAGGGTCCGTTAGCGGGCAAGTGGTCCCTGTAGTCCAAGCCAGTTGGCTTTAGAGCAGTGATTTCACATCCTACGTACCACTGCCCCAGATCTACCATGCCTAAAGATGGGTACTTTTGGAAAACAAGTGTGTATATATATATATATATATATATATATATATATATATATATATATATATATATATATATATATATATATATTATTGGGCACAACTCTCATGCTTTTATTCACACTCATAAGGCTGCTTTCTCTTTTTGGGATTTTCGTTGGATAGGGGAAAACAAAGAGATTTCTGCTGTTTGGGCAGCTTTTTCCTTCTCCATACTTGTCTCTTAGCTGTTGTGAGATTATTATATTTTTTGAAATTTTTGGCATGGAAAAACATAATCTTTTGTTCGTTTGAAGCAGCATTATAAGAAAGATATAACAATATTTGCATTTCATTGGGCACATAGAAAACAAACTTGGCAAGAAGTCGCATCAGGTTTTTTATATGATCATGACATTTTATGCGAGCATGGGTACATGTATATACACATGATAAAGAGCAAGAACAAAATGGCACAAGGGGTGGAGGTGAAAGAATTTTTATACCTCCTTCACTGGTACATGGGTACCCCCCCCAAACTTAATCCACACTCCGTCCCAGAGTAGCGAAGGATACAGGGTGAGGTCATGTTAGCCCAGTGAAGGTTATCTAGCGGGTTCGCTTGTGCCTTGGAGAAGCTGCAATATGCTTCTTTGCTGCAGCCATTTTATTTCCCTAGTTGGAAGTAGCCGGAACAAGTGCAAAGCTCTCAAGAAGGAAGCTCGAAGCTCGTACATAGTTGATAGAGAGCTCTTGAAAACACTTGTGGATACTTCCCCCTTTTTAAGAAGATGGAACCAGAATGCCCAGATTCCATCCGGAGGCCACCAGCAAAAGACTCGTGTTGTCTCTGTAGATGGTCCTAAACCATCGTAGAAGATAGACTATGATAATGAAGTGATCCTCCTCCGGAGCTACCAAATCAAGAAAAATCAACCCTCTCTTTATCTTCAGTTGTTGATGGCTAGCTGCCTCGGGATTCTGACGTTTTTGTCTCACAGATGTTGCTTCAGCTCGGCTATAGGTTTGCCTTTTGTGAGCCATCCCTGTTATCAAGTCCAATTGTCATCTAAATGTTAGGTTGTGAAAAACTGGAATCACGATAAGACTTAACTTATTTCTAAATATGGGTATCGTCCATCAAAAAAGAACTCGAGATGATACAGGTTTGGACGATACGAGGGGAGCTACGCGACACACCCACCGCCCGACATGAATATATCGGGTGATAAGGTTGCTCAAGAGCATTTGTCCGACAGGTCGTCACAAAAAGAAAAATGTGTCGCTCGGTATGGTGTATCGGGTAAACACAATCGGTCATTATGTCATGCTTAACTACGTCGGGCGATACAAAAATTGACTAGGCTCGTTAGCCCGATAAGTAGCACGCGATATGAAAACTCATGTCGGGCGATAAGCTTGTCGGGCTATACCTTTTCTCATTGGAGCCATCACCCGAAACAAAGGTGGAGGCAAGCTGGCTGAAACGCGAGCGAAAAGGTGGGCTACTGCATGTGGTACAAGTGGCAAAAAGAGTAAGCGTAGAGTCCCTACACGTTGAGCCCTCCTTACTATATATAGCAAACTCAGCTGGTGGTAAATCGGGCATTCCAGGGGCATGCGTCGGGCGTTTAGGCCGTCCGTTCCCGAGACGCGTAGTTCCATCGGTCTAAACGAGTGCAAAAACTAAAACTAGGAAAACTCTCACGTACGATACGGGCGCACGTCGAGCTGTCGTTTGTTGCTGCCTTTGCGACCCCCGGGAAACCACCGCCCGATACAAGTGGTTATGTGCCTAGCTGAGATGCTGCCCGGTGCGGTAAGCAACAAAAACTAAAAACTTGGGGAAGAAAAAGCTACTGAAGGGTAAAACATCATTGGCCTGGGGGAAAGTCCCCAACCTCAGATGGTATTACTCCTTAATAGAGCAGTGGCCCATAAAACAGAAGAGTCGGTACGCTCGGCGCGTGCGTGGACTCGGGCCTTATTACAATCCATAAAGTTTGTTTTTTCAAGTAATAAGAAAACTGCATCCTACTCTAGGAAAGAAAGAAAAACTCCAAAGAGCGCTGAAGTTTGCGTCGCCAGCTCGACTCGTGTAAGATCATCTTGTTCAGCCCTCGACTGTATTAATGTCTTGCAGGTTGGTCTCTGCTCTCCTGACAAAAGCTTCATCCTCATAGAACCTTTTCACCCTATGCCCATTCACTTGAAAGACTTTGGTCGGGTCGTCCTTGTCGTAGAGCTCCATCATTCCTGATAGGTATATCTTCGACACAGTGAACGGTCCTGACCACCTTGTTTGTAGCTTCCGAGGAAAAAGCCGAATCGAGGACTTGAATAACAAGACCTTATCTCCTTCACTTACATCCTTTCTCCTGAGGTGAGCATTGTGCCATGATTTTGTCCTCTGTTTGTAGATTTTTGCATTTTCGTAGGCATTCATTCTCAGCTCTTCGAGCTCTTGAAGCTACAAAGACCTCTTTTCTCCTGCTTTGCTGAGGTCCATATTTAGGAACATGATCGCCTAGAGGGCCTTGTGTTCCAATTCCAAAGGCATATGGCAGGACTTTCCGTAGATAAGCCGGTAGGGGGTGGTTACAATGGGTGTTATGTAAGCAGTATGGTAGGCCCAAAGTGCGTCGTCAAGCTTCATAGACCAGTCTTTCCTCGTTCGGCTGACAGTTTTTTCCAAGATCTGCTTGATTTGTCTGTTGGAAACCTCTACCTGTCCTGACGTTTGTGGGTGGTAGGGTGTAGCAATCTTGTGTCTCACTCCGTACTTCCACAGGAGTGCTTCTAACTGTCTTTCTCCAAAGTGCGATCTTCCGTCGCTTATAACAGTGCGCGATACACCGAAACAAGGGAAGATGGTCTTCTCGAATAGCCTGACGACCGACTTGGCGTCGCATGTTTGGGTGGCTACCGCCTTTACCCACTTCGATACATAGTCCACTGCCACAAGTATGTATTGATACCCCCGGGATGGGGGAAACGGTCCCATGTAGTCGATCCCCCATACGTCAAATATTTCTACTTTGATCCAGCTCATCATTGGCATTTCATTCCTTCGCCCTATGTTCCCTGTAAACTGGCACTCTTTGCAAACTTTTACAAATTGTGCAGCGTCTTTAAATAAGGAGGGCCAGTAGAAACCTGACTGTAGCACTTTTGCAGATGTTCTTTCGCTACCCAGGTGTCCACCGTAAGGGGAGGCGTGGCACTCCTTCAGGATGTTCGCGGTTTCTTCCTCTGGGATGCACCTTCTGTATAAATTGTCAGCGCATCTTCTGAACAAGAGAGGATCATCCCAGTATTAGTTTTTAGCATCGACGAATAGCTTCTTTTTCTGATTGTACGTGATGTTCGGAGGAAGTTCTCCACAAACAAGATAATTGCAGATGTATGCAAACCAAGGTAAGCTTTCTTCTTGAACCTCAACCAACATAAGAGCCTCGTCGGCATAGTTGTCATTGATTGGAGGCCCTCCCTGTCTCTCAGCCACGATCCTTTATAGGTGGTCGGCGACCACATTCTCTACCCCCTTCTTGTCGATAATTTCGTGGTCAAACTCTTGGAGCAATAAGGTCCACCTCAACAGTCTGGGCTTCACGTCTTTCTTTTGCATTAAGTATTTTATGGCCCCGTGATCTGTGTATACCTTGACCTTAGCTCTGACAAGATACGACCTGAACTTATCGAATGTGAAGATGATCGTGAGCATCTCCTTCTCAGTTGTTGTGTAGTTTACCTGAGCCAATTCCAACGTGCGACTAGCGTCGCAAATCACATAGTGCCTTTTATCTTTCTTTTGCCCCAGGACTGCTCCAACCGCGTAGTCGCTAGCGTCGCACATCAGCTCAAAAGGTAAACCCCATTATGGCGCTTGGAGGATAGGTGGTGATATTAAAGCGTTCTTCAGGGCCTGTAAAGCACTGAGACAATCGTTAGAGAAAACAAATTCAGCGTCTTTTACCAGAAGATTGGACAGCGATTTGGAAATCTTCGAAAAGTCCTTGATGAATCTTCGGTAATATCCAGCGTGCCCAAGGAAGCTTCTTACTCCCGTCACGGATCTCGATGGAGGAAGCTTGGATATTGCTTCAACTTTGCTTACGTCCACCTCGATCCCACGCCTTGATATCTTATGCCCTAGAACGATGCCTTCCCACACCATGAAATGGCACTTTTCCCAGTTTAGAAATAGGTTGTTCTCCTTGCACCTTTGAAGCACCAATGGCATATTCTTTAGGCAACTATCGAAGTCCTTTCCATAGACTGAAAAGTCGTTCATGATAATTTCTACGATGCTTCCAGAAAATCTGAGAACATTGATATCATGCATCTTTGAAAGGTGGCAGGGGCGTTGCAGAGTCCGAAGGGCATCCTACTAAAGGCATAAGTGCCGTAGAGGCAGGTGAATGTTATTTTCTCCTAATCGTCGGGCAAGATGGGTACCTGGTAAAATCTTGAAAATCCATCAAGGAAACAAAAGAAATCGTGATGCGCTAATCTTTCAAGAACTTGGTCAATAAAAGGTAGTGGAAAATGATCCTTTTTGGTAGCCTAATTTAGCTTTCGGTAATCGATGCACATCCTCCATCCGGTGACGGTCCTAACCGCCACCTCATCGCCCTTCTCACCCTTAACCACTGTCATCCCGCCCTTTCTGGGTACTACATGGATCAGACTCACCCAATTTCTATCACTGATTGGGTAAATGATCCCCGCATCCCTAAGCTTTATTACCTCTTTCTTGACAACCTCCTTGAGCATCTGGTTCAGCTTCCTCTGGGGTTGAGCCAGAGGCTTGACAGATCCATCTATGTTGATGTGATGCATGCTTAAGGCAGGGCTAAGGCCTTTGATATCATCAACTGAATATCCTATAGCCCCCCTGTGGAGCCTTAACTTCTCAAGGAGTCGGCCTAGCTGATTGCTTGAAAGATTGGCGTTCACGATGATAGGGTTTCCATGCTCTTTACACAAGAACTCATACTTCAGGCCTTCAGCCAATGCTTTTAACTCAGGCTTTGGTCTGTGTGCCTTCTCTTGAGGCTCCCCCTCGAGAGATGCATACTTTGCAGACTCCTCCACCTTATCCTCTTCGTGCAAGCTTTCGTCAGAAAGGTCGAAAAGGTTGAGATACCTCGCGACTTCAGGATCTTCGAGGTCGGGATTCTGACTGCTCATAGCCCTCAAGAGGGGGTCTACTATCCGGATATCCTCCTTTATTTCTTCGCAGAATTTATTGTAGCTATCTGCAAAACATGCTGATTCAGACAGGGACAGACTTCTCATGATCTCCTTCAACTTGAAGTCCATATGGTCGTTTCCGACCCTCAAAGTGATCATCCCCTAGGAGACATCAGTCAATGCTCTCCCTGTTGCCAAGAAAGGGCGTCCAAAGATGATCGGGCAGCGGGGGTCTTCAGCTGTGTCGATGACGACTATGTCGCAGGGAATAGAGAAATTGCCAACCCTGATCGGCACATGTTCGACAATGCCGACGGGTTTCTTAAAGGTGTGATCCTCCAGTTCAATCCTCATGTTGGTTCAAACCATGTCAGTTAAACCTACCCTTTGCGCGAAACTTAGGGGCATGAGGCTGATGCTTGCCCCCAAGTCTGCTAGACCCTTTCGCTCGACATTGTCCCCTATGGAGAATGGGATTGTGAAGGCTCCGGGGTCCCTTCTCTTGTTTGGCAAGTCAGGCTACACAAAGGCAGAGGAAGAAGAAGCTATGTGCACTGTCTCAACCCTTCCTCCCTTTTTTTTCTTTGTGATAAGATCTTTGAGGAACTTGGTGTATGTCGGCATCTCCTCCAATGTGTCAAGGAAGGGCACTTTGAGATGCAGCTTCCTGATCGACTCCATGAACTTCTCATGATGCTTCTTCAGATTCTCCTTTATCAACTTGTACGGGAATGGAATCCTAGGAGCGTAAGAATTCCTTCCGCCAGGTAACTCTTCAGGGAACCTTTGCGCAGACTCTCGAACGTTCGCCTGTCTTTCCTCCTCCTCTGCTGGGGCTGCACTCTCGGGCCTTGGCTCGGGCTCAGGCTTGGCTTCATCAGGGCGCTCCAGCATTCTTCCAGACCTCAATACTATCATTTTGGTAGTTTCAGGGTATGGAAGTGCTTTTCCTATAGGATCCTTCATCAAAGCAGTCATCTGGGTCAGCCGTTGATTGACCTCATGCTGGCACGCCTGCAAGCTTGCCATCTGGTGTGGCATAGAATTCAGAGCTCCAAGGCTAGGATGCGCACCCTGCACCAGTTGGCTGATGATGGTGTCCTGCCTTTTTATGTAGGCGGCGAGCTGACCAACCAAGTTAGGTTGGCTCAACCTCTCACCTGGGCCCAGACATTCACCCTTAGAAAGAGACCGCTCACAACGAGATATGGTATCAAAGCTCGGTGGAACAGGTCACAGTTTTTCAGGGTTCCTGAAATGGCATGAAAAACCAAGATTAGAAAATAGAATTATTTATTTTGTGAAAAGAGTAATGATAATAATAAAATAACAAAAGCAAAGAGTGTTGTGAAACTCATTTCTAAGCTTGAGTCACGGGAGTGTAGTTAGTGGATTCAGATTCGTCAACAGTTCCGTTGTGCCTTGTCCCCAGAAACAGATCCAGAAAGTTGACCGGCCTAAATCGTGCGTCCTAAATTTGGAGGCGGATTGGAGGTAGTCGAGCTTTCATAATTATAACATGAATCCTTCTAGGCCACCACAACTTTGTTTACGGGGTCGAAGTAGATATACGGGGTCGAACACAGGGACAACGGTGGTAGTGTTGAGAACCCAGAATCGACATGCTACTCTCCGACAGGTGTAAAGAGATAATAAATTCCCAAAAGGGAAACAACAAGTTGTCACAAACAAAGTAAAGAATACTATCTCCAACTGGAGCTACTAAAAAGATTTAAGGTTTTAGTCATTTAGCAGTTTTTAGAGGTTTTCATGCAACACAAATAGAAAGATAAAACTAGAGCTAGAGCAAGGTACGAAGGATATGACTTTAGTAAAACAAGCGGTAGCAGTAACATCCTGCACCCCTCCTCTCAGAGCGGGTACCTCTAACCAAGCACCAACACCCCTCTCGAGGTTGCTAGACGTAAGTTAGAGTGAAATGTTACTGAAACAACTCCATTCCAGGCACTCTCGTACTCCAGAATCGGACCAAATACTAGAGCCACAACACGACTCTCGAAGTTGTTGGTACGGGAAAACACAATTCAGTAGCTAAGCGAAACGTGATCCAAACATGCAAGCTAGAGATCAGATATTGAACATAGTAGTCATCCAACAATTTGCACCAAGCATAAAGCAGCAAGTAGTTAAGCTTTTCCATTCCCATAAACAATAAAGGTCTTAATACATTGCATAAGTAAGGAATTAAATAACAAAATTAAAGATAGATGTCGCCTTCTTGATGTAGAAGGGCGACAAGCTACTGCGGCTCTCCAGCCTGATACCGGTCAGGAGCCTAGCCCGATACAGCAATTTCGGGCGGCACACCCTCTCAGGTGACACACCGTGATGGTCGACTATATCGCTCAACGACCCTGGCCGATACGCTCATGTCGGGCGGTGCACCCTCTCGGGAGGCATGCATGACGGGCGAAGCATATCGGGTTCGATATCGTGTCGGGCATGGAGTGACACGTTCTATGGTCAGATACTTGTGTCGGTCATCAACGTTGGCCGATATCGGCCCGCAGTGTCGCCCGATACGGTCCTAAGTGAACCATCCCCTCCCTATCGGGATGAGGAAGAGCTCACCTAGAGTTTCCCGGCACGAGCACTGGTGCACAATACTCTTGCTCTCACAGTTTTCCTCCGAAGATCGCTCAAAGTCGACAATTGTCTGAACTGTCTTTTCGGCTTCCTGTAGCTGCTATTTATAGGCAGCGGTTGGGGGAAGTTATGGTTCTCGAAGCGCCACGTGTCCTCCTTATTCGCGGGTCGGTGGACAGCCGATACTGGTATCGCTCGACACGAGGGTGTCGGCTATCGATCACGTGACAGGCGGCGTGACTGTCAGTGGGTGGTTGTCAGGTAGGGTTGTCATGGCGAGTTTGGCTCCCTGTCAGGTAGAAGACGTGTCATCCGTCAGTTTCTTCTTGTGCGGCATCCCTTTGTCGTGCGTCATTGTGTCGCTCTACCCTGTTGGGCGGAGGTCGTATCGGGCGCCAGGAAGGCCGAAGCAGACTTGGACTTATTTGTGGGCCGGGACGGACTTATTGTACCAAAATGAGAAGAAACTCTACAAAAGATGGAAATATTGGATTAAGAGCGTTGTTTGGCCAATTATTGCAAAAGTATTAATAAAAGAGAGGAAAATAGCAGAAAAGGGCAGTTTTGATAACAGAATAAAGGGCAAAATCATCACAAAAATTGGTGTTATCATGCTTATGTATAATTATTAGTTTGTAAGAACTGATTGATTAAGTAGTTGTAATAATAAACCTTACATATATACTTACTGGGAAAGTGTCTACTTAGCTAGATTCTACTCTATTATTTTCTCACTACTGAGTTTAATTAGTTTCACCACATGCATGGAACTAGATTCTACAACCAAGTGATTTGATTGCAATTTTTGTTTGGAATTGGGGATGCATATAAATACTTTAGCAGTTATTACATGCACCAGCACTAACACATTAAACAAAGTTAGTACGAATGATACACAAGTTATCTCATAGTTGTTGTATCAAAGGAGTCTTGACAATGATACAGTGGTTACTTATTGTATCAAACAATTCCTCAATGAGTTACCATCACAGTCAGAAGCATTACGACCATAACTGATATAAATGACCTCACAGTCAGCAGCATGACAACCCTAACAAAAAATAGAACACCACCTTTATTCTACATTGTTAGGATGCAATAACCAATGACTCATCCACACATGGGGTGCCACCATCCATGGAAGCTAAACCTGATAGATGACACTTGAGTTGGAGACAAAAAAATAGTGCACTCAGTCTTGCTATGGAAGTCCACAGTCTCATCTTAATTGAGCCCCAAATCATGTTAGGATGTGAGAATCCACATAAATTTTATCCTTATATTTGTTCTTCTTGTATTTCATGTAGTGATAGATGAATAGTGCTAGAAGAATAACTAACATTTCTACAGCGAGAATATCGGTGGAAATGAGTACTCACAGGGGCGCTGGGCACATGACTATGGTTTTTCCACTACTGAAATTTGAGGCGCACAGAATAGAAAATGAATACAACTAGTGTGATGCACATGAATAGGCAAAGTACATGTGAATACAATCATGAAATTGTATAAATTTTTTTTCATACCCTAATTTCCATGTACCTCTTAAAAAAGAGATGAATTAGACTTCAATTCTACTACACCAACCCCCATTGTGATGTCCTTTTTAAGGGTATGGTGTAGAACTTCATGTGTGTTACTTCCATACCCAAATTAGTATGTACCAGTTGTCCCTTATGAAAATTGTATGACATATATATCTATATGCATATGTTAGTCATTGTTGTCATATATCCCTGCCAACTATGGTTTAAAGTCTGAATTAAAACTTCAATGCACTTCCCCTTGTATTTCTTAGATCCATATCTATCAAATCGTAATGGTGGTTTTATAACCTAATACATGATGATTGATTACAAGGGTCAATACTATAGTGGCGAAAAAACATCTTGAGTCTTCAAACACCATCTATGAAGCTTTCATTTCTCCACCAATGATTAAGGAACTATAGTTGCCAATAATTCAATACAAGGAAACCAGAGTTGGAAGAGGATTCAACATCCAATATGGCAACACTGTAGCTTAACCAATAAAGCAGAAGCCATAGCAACCTTGTCCATTTTTGGCATATCATCCATATAATATAAGCCATCAGATCCTTCATGCCCCCCACCAATCTTCATCCGCATGCGAAGGTCCTAAAAAACACACAAACTAGGTATGAATGTCAAGCTATAGTTTAGGCTCCGCAATATTTTGCTAACAAATAATAAATTTAGCGGAAAATGAGGCACATATAAAGTTGATTTTATAAGAAACTCATAAACAATGTCTCCAACTCAAGAAATCGTAGACTTGGAGCTAATAGAGAAATTAGTAACTGGTCTAGATAGATTTCTGAATAAAGATTGATTCCCAGAAATATGAGACGATGCGCCCAAATCTATAACCCATTTTGCATTTAGCAGCACTAGAGGATGGAGTACTGAGGAAGGAAGTGTCACAACCCAAGTAAGTCGTAGCATGGGCTCCACTGGTCGTAGAAATATAAGAGGAGCCAGTATGCTCAAGCAACATGTGTTCCACCTCAGCGCGAATGTAGTCAGCAGTAGCAGTACCTGAGGTATCAGACTCAGCAGGATGGGTAGCTATCTCAGAAGTAGCAGTAGTATCAGTGGACACATTGGCCCACATCGGTTTACCATACTTTTCCAAGTATTTTTCCTCTATATGGTTCGACCGGCCATAGAAAGTGCAAAAGTGTTATCCTGTCTGAGGACGTGCAGCAGTAGAAGTGTGATAAAGTGGATTTTTGCATTATAATGAAATAATTACACTTTTGTCCTCATTATACTCACTTATGATCCTTAATCTTTTTCCTCAGCTTAATAACAAATTTTAATACTCAAATCCAAGATATGGTGACCAATGGTGATTTTATACAAATTATAACATCACAAAATGAATTCATTCATCACTTTGTCCAAAGAATCAAATTGGTCAATCAAACTTTGTCTTTTTGTTCTACAACTTTTTATAAAGTTTCTCCACGTTTTTGTGAGGCTTTGGTCCAAATTTGAGGTCAATTGGACATTCCTATAAGTTTCTATGAATTTTTGAAGTTAATGTGTTGAAAATCCTTTTATTTCCCTTTTATTTGCTCCTTTTTTTTACTTGTACAAGTCAGCGATCCGTGGCAAGGGATCGGGGGCGAGTCTCAGCCCTTGGATCTCCTTCCCACGGATCAGGGCCGGATCCAGCGGCCATTTGGTCATCTTCTACATCTGCAATCAGCGGGGAGAAGTAAATGAAGACCGAAGAGTGAGATCTCGCGCCTATGAACCCAATTCAAGTTTCTAAGCGAGCCAAAATGTTCCTCTCGTGAATTCGATTTGATCCAGCCCTATTTTGTCCACTATTATGGCTCTGTCAAGCCACCAAAATAATCTCTTTGCCTAGCCATCTCACTCCGGCGGCCATGGCTAAGAGCAATATTCATTTACCCTAAACCTAGACTCGAATCACTATTTAAACCTGCCATGGACTTCGGTTTGCCCCCACGAAAATGAGCGGCACATCGCTTTTCCATCTCATGCTCCCTCTCTAGTTTTTCCCCTTTTCTCCGGCCACCTGCTCTACTGCGGCACCACTGCCTCCGCCACAATGGGCTTCGAGCCCTAGATATCCCCTTGCTGCACTTTCTCGTCCACTACCTCTACAAGATCAAGAGGATGCCCCCTAGCCATTAGTTGGCCTCATTCCACGGGCATAGCTCAGGAGTCCTTTTTGCTCCAAGCACCTTCCCTCTAGCTCAGTAGAGAAACAATGCTCGCACATGAGCTTCAGGCACAAGAACGGGTTTCAACCCAGGCCGTCAGATGCGGCAAGGTCAAGGGTGGACCACGAGTGAAGGGCCCAGATCGCCACTCTCCCCTCCTCTTCTCCCGTGCATGTGCCCTGGGAGTGGGGCCCCTCTAAGCCACCGATCGATCAAGGTGGTCAAGAGCTGACCAAGATCCAACGGCCCTGTATTTTTGCAAATAAGGTAAATATCCCCTCTCTGCTTGGAAATTCATATAAATGTTAAGATCTTATTTTAATGGTAGAAAATACATCCTAGCTCCAAATATTATGAGTAAGTAGTCCATCTTGATCTAAAACATCCACTGAATCATTTAAAAATGATTGTGAAACCTGATTCTAAACAATTCGCACTGATACACTTAAATATAGATCTCTTGCTTAGTTAATTAGTCTAAATGACTCAATGTTGTGATTAGACTTTGGAAACCATATATCTTAACTCTGATGATTATCTTGTGACCTAGATCTAATATATTTTGACTCATCTACTCTTGGAAAATGAATCATTAGTAATCTAGATCTATTTACTTGATTCAATCTTGATTATAATCTTTTTAATGAGTAATCTTGATCTTGCAAAACAATTGATATAGTTTTGACCCATCAGTTTGATCTTGAATACAAATGATGTTAGAACTTGATAATGATCTAAAGACTTGATTTTTTATTTGCATATTGACCAGGATAATTAGGGTTAACACATGTACCTAGAAAACCTAGGTAGTTCATCCACACTCGAAATACTTGATATTTGAAATAATGTTGGACAAATTGAAATATTGGTTGATTATAAGTGGATGACCTCACCCTAAGATTGACATATGAAAGTGTAACCCTAATAATGAATATTGACACATGATATTCTGAACATCATGATGTTGACCCTTGGTCCAATCTTGTGAATTAGGATCTGACTCGAAGGGTCTACACATTACTTGTTGATTTATACTCAAAATCCACGGTGAAAGGTACGCTATTATATAACTCCTCCTTGAATGTATGAAGATACTTTTATGTATCTCTTGACTGTATACATAGCTATTTACTTGGATGAGCTATTGTTCCCTATGATTAGTCATCTATTTTTCCTATACTATATTTTGAAAAACATGAAAACATAAATTGCATGCCCATTATGACTTCCCGCATATTGATAATGATGATGATATTGATAATGTTGATAATGTGGATATTGAGGACAACAACCCCCCTCATTTGAAGGTGGGACTTGTACATTGGCTTCCTATGTTCCTATGGTGAGAAGGAGCCTAGTGACCTTCCCCATCGCGTTGGGGTAATAGAGTCACAAAATATATACGCATGCTTCTCGAATTACAGCATAATGGGAACTCAAAATAAAAGTTGAATTTCTTGAAAAACTTGTCGAATAAATGTTGGATTTGCAAATTGCTTATTATTCTTTGAAATATAAGTCCTGCCAAGTATACTTAATTTCCTATAAACTGTTTTACTTGATTTTGATAGCGTACCGTGCAATTGCATGATTGTGTCTCGATTTTCTTGATTTTAGGCAATACAATGGAATACTGAATAAGATCGCTTCCGCACTCATACACTTTGATGACAAAAATAAATCGGATAAAACTCCATATAGGGTTAGTTTGTTCTTTAATTATCCAATTTTTGAGTTATTTATTTCTTATTGTATATGCCTGTGTGATTGATCCTATTGGGCCACTCAGGGACGGGCACTTCAATCCTTTTTCTACTGTCTAGGCAGTGGGATTGGGATTTGGGTAAGAATAGTTCTGTGACAGTTGGTATCAGAGTTCTTTCACACTCCCATATACTTTAAGTAAATAATTGCTCAGGTCTCTTACACCCAAGAAACCCTAAAGTCCATAATGGTGAAAATTGAGGTGTCTAAGCTCGGGGTCCTGACATAATTTCTCCTATCTATTTTCATAGTGGCTGAGATCCCCCGCTCTACCTAGCCTTAATTGATCCATAATTGAACCTAAAGGTTCTCTTGTGAAACCTTAGAGAGTCTTCTAGCATCTCATCTCTTCTTTAAGGACAATCCTAAGCCACCCATATAGATGAAGATTAGGTGGTCTTCTCATCCCCTCATGTGGTCCTTCTTGTGACCTTTTACCACATGATGTCTCAATTATGGGTAGCATGGGAAAAATGAATATCACATAATCTTGGAAGTCGATACAATGATCTAACCTTAATTTGAATACTCGATTTTGATCAATAAAACTTGAATACGCTTGTATGACCCCTAATACCATTCAAACTCGATTTAACCAAACTTGAGTACATGTTTGCTATGTTTGAGATAAATATTGATAATTTTGATTTGGTGAAATAAGGATGACTTATACCTTATACCTCATTATTGATGAGGTCTCGATTTGATTTATTTCCATGTTGCCCTATTGTTGATAAAACCTCAAACATAGTTAAGAAAACTTGTATCCTATTTTATACACACCTTGACCCTACTATCAAATGACTAAGTCTAAAACTCACAAAATCATGATATAAGACTATTATGCAAAAACAAAATAGTTTTCCTATTGACAATTGATGTCTGTGGAAATCACAATTTTGATATTATGCTCTAATTCCTTTAATGCCAAATTCAAATCCTCGATTTTCAAATTTTGTCACTACCTTGATATTGAAAGAAAGAATTGCAAATCTTGACATTATTGCCCTATTATGTTGAATTTTGATGTTATGACCTTGTAAAACATGCTTTGATAATTGGTACTCTCCCTATTTGAATAAGCTTGATTGATAATGACTAATGTAGGTAATGTGCTAGATTAGGGTAGTAATTGACTCATGACTCCCCTAACCTAGGTCACATCACTATTTTGACTACCTCTAAATTTTCGTATTGTTGATTATTTAGAGTTGGAAAGGTATTTCCTTCCACCCTATTTGGATCGGTTGACCTAAACCTAATAGGTTAAACCCATGGTTGATACTCGATCTTGAATATTGATTTGATAATAACCTTGGAATATGGCAATATTGACTATAGATTGAGGTTGATTTCCTAGATAGACCTAGGTCTAAATCATTCATCAACCATGGAAACCATGATAATGAAATTTTGACATGTAGATCAAATATTTCGTATATATTGTTGCTCAAAATTGGATATAGATGAGTGATCTCCCCTAAGGTCTAAATAGGAATCTAAACCCTAGCTTCAAAATTTTAGACCTATAACTTTTGATGCTTAAAAATCTCGACTCTTGATACTGATATATAATATTGTGACTCACGATTATCAAATCTCAATAATGATACAAATCCTATGACCACACTATTTGGGCATTGATATATATGATTAATGACTTCCAAATCCCAAATCTTGAAAATTTTGAAATGACGACTATATTGACTCACTCGATTTATGACTTAGTGTTTAGCTCTCATTAGGACTAGTGTGGGACCTTCCCATTGATTTTGAGCTTGAAATAATGATACTAAGAGCATGATGTTGTCTCAAAATGTTAAAATTTGAAATTTGAAATCTCAAATCATGGATATATATAACCCCACCTAGGCCAATGTAGAGGCTAAGACCCTGAGATATTGGGATTGAAAGTCACCTCATACACTTAATTCAAGAAACTCTATTTGTTTGACCTAAGATATGATCTCTCTAGAATTTGTGATCAATAGGATCATTTCCATATTTGCGACTCATATGATGACTTTGGACAATACATGATATGAACTTGATACTCAATTGCTTGATTATGAAAATGGTGTTAGTACCAAGTTGATTATGATATGGAACATGGAATCCCAATTATGATGTTTGCACTACTTGAACTTTGAGGACATGATTTTAATTGTATAGTTGAGGATACACCAGTATTTGAGGATATGATCTAGTTTTTGAATAGTCTCGGTTTTGAGGATGTTTTTGAATTTTGAGGACAAAATTCCTTTTAAGGAGGGAAGGATGTGATAAAGTGGATTTTTGCATTATAATGAAATAATTACACTTTTTCCCTCATTATACTCAATCATGATCCTCAATCTTTTTCCTCAGCTTAATAACAAATTTTAAGACTCAAATCCAAGATATGGTGACCAATGGTGATTTTATACACATTAGAACATCACAGATTGAATTCATTTATCACTTTGTCCAAAGAATCAAATTGGTCAATCAAACTTTGTCTTTTTGTTCTCAAACTTGTTATAAAGTTTCTCCACATTTTTGTGAGGCTTTGATCCAAATTTGAGGTCAATTGGACATTCCTATAAGTTTCTATGAATTTTTGAAGTTAATGTGTTGAAAATCCTTTTATTTCCCTTTTATTTGCTCCTTTTTTTTTACTTGTACAAGTCAACGATCCATGGCAAGGGATCGGGGGCGAGTCTCATCCCTTGGATCTCCTTCCCATGGATCAGGGCCGGATCCAGCGGCCAATTGGTCATCTTCTACCTCCGCAATCAGCAGGGAGAAGTAAATGAAGACCGAAGAGTGAGATCTCGCGCCTCTGAACCCAATTCAAGTTTCTAAGCGAGCCAAAATGTTCCACTCGCGAACTTGATTTGATCCAGCCCTATTTTGTCCACTATTATGGGTCTGTCCAGCTGCCAAAACAATCTCTTTGCCTAGCCATCTCACTCCGGCGGCCATGGCTAAGAGCAATATTCATTTACCCTAAACCTAGACTCGAATCACTATTTAAACCTGCCATCGACTTCGGTTTGCCCCCAAGAAAATGAGCGGCACATCACTTTTCCCTCTCGTGCTCCCTCTCTAGTTTTTCTACTTTTCTCCGGCCACCTGCTCTACTGCAGCGCCGCTGCCTCCGCCACAATGGGCTTCGAGCCCTAGATATCCCCTTGCTGCACATTGTCGTCCTCTACCGCTGCAAGCTCAAGAGGATGCCCCCCTAGCCATTAGTTGGCATCATTCCACGGGCATAGATCAGGAGTCCTTTTTGCTCCAAGCACCTTCCCGCTGGCTCAGTAGAGAAACAACGCTCGCACGTGAGCTTCAGGCACAAGAACGGGTTTCAACCCAGGCCGTCAAATGCGGCAAGGTCAAGGGTGGACCACGAGTGAAGGGCCCAGATCGCCACTCTCCCCTCCTCTTCTCCCGTTCATGTGCCCTGGAAGAGGGGCCCCTCTAAGCCACCGATCGATCAAGGTGGTCAAGAGCTGACCAAGATCCAACGGCCCTGCATTTTTGCAAATAAGGTAATTATCCCCTCTCTGCTTGGAAATTCATATAAATGTCAAGATCTTGTTTTAATGGTAGAAAATACATCCTAGCTCCAAATATTATGAGTAAGTAGTCCATCTTGATCTGAAAAATCCACTGAATCATTTAAAAATGATTGTGAAACCTGATTCTAAACAATTCTCACTGATACACTTAAATATAGATCTCTTGCTTAGTTAATTAGTCTAAATGACTCAATGTTGTGATTAGACTTTGGAAACCCTATATCTTAACTCTGATGATCATCTTGTGACCTAGATCTAATATATTTTGACTCATCTACTCTTGGAAAATGAATCATTAGTAATCTAGATCTATTTACTTGATTCAATCTTGATTATAATCTTTTTAATGAGTAATCTTGATCTTGCAAAAAAATTGAAATAGTTTTGACCAGGTAGGTCATCCACACTCGAAATAAAGACTTGATTTTTTATTTGCATATTGACTAGGATAATTAGGGTTAACACATGTACCTAGAAAACCTAGGTAGCTCATCCACACTCGAAATACTTGATATTTTAAATAATGTTGGACAAATTGAAATATTGGTTGATTATAAGTGGATGACCTCAGCCTAAGGTTGACATATGAAAGTGTAACCCTAATAATGAATATTGACAATTGATATTTTGAACATCATGATCTTGACCCTTGGTCCAATCTTGTGAATTAGGATCTGACTCGAAGGGTCTACCCATTCCTTGTTGATTTATACTCAAAATCATCGGTGAAAGGTACGCTATTATATAACTCCTCCTTGATTGTATGAAGATACTTTTATGTATCTCTTGACTGTATACTTGGCTATTTACTTGGATGAGCTATTGTTCCCTATGATTAGATTTCTGTTTTTCCTATACTATATTTTGAGAAACATGAAAACATAAATTGCATGCCCATTATGACTGCTCGTATATTGATAATGATGATGATATTGATAATGTTGATAATGTGGATATTGAGGACAACAACCCCCTCATTTGGAGGTGGGACTTGTACATTGGCTTCCTATGTTCCTATGGTGAGAAGGAGCCTAGTGACCTTCCCCATCGCATTGGGGTAATAGAGTCACAAAATATATAAGCATGCTTCTCGAATTACATCATAATGGGAACTCGAAATAAAAGTTGAATTGCTTGAAAAACTTGTCGAATAAATGTTGGATTTGCAAATTGCTTATTATTATTTGAAATATAAGTCCTTCCAACTATACTTAATTTCTTATAAACTGTTTTACTTGATTTTGATAGCGTACCGTGTAATTGCATGATTTTGTCTCAATTTTCTTGATTTTAGGCAATACAATGGAATACTGAATAAGATTGCTTCCGCACTCATTCACTCTGATGACAAAGATAAATTAGATAAATCTCCATATTGGGTTAGTTTGTTCTTTAATTATCCAGTTTTTGAGTTATTTATTTCTTATTGTATATGCCAGTGTGGTTGATCCTATTGGGCCACTCAGGGACGGGCGCTTCAATCCTTTTTCTACTGTCTAGGCAGTGGGATTGGGATTGGGGTAAGAACAGTTCCGTGACAAGAAGACACAGTAGCAAGAGCTCCACATCCAGAAGAGGCTCACCCCTACCCTGCACCAAGAAGAGGGACAGATATCATAAAACCAGCCACGACCACGGCCACGACCAGACATTGCAGCAAGAGCAGTGGATTCTCTAGAGTCAGTGGGCAGTGTAGATGAGGAAGAAAAGCAGGCGTTGAAGTCTCTGAAAGGCACTCTATAGTGATGGAAGTGGGTAACTAGTAAGGATCTAGTCAACAACACTAGAATAGGACTCTGGTAAACCACACATGTCCTAGACCAACTGCAACTCCTGATGTTGACGTTGCATGGTGGCCAAATCAATAGACAATGGTTGGTAGGTCTCCAGCTCCCCCCACAATCCAGTAAAGGTAGAGAAGTAGTCTGCAATATCTGACCACATGAAGTGAAGATGATCAAGCTGCTAGGTGATGTCAAACACCTTCTTGGGGTTCTGGCTATGCGAATAGGTACTGGAGAGCTGATCCCACATCTACTTTGTCGTAGGAAAATAGAGCAAGGTGACACTAATTTTTGGCTCACTGTTGTTGAGAATCCATGTCATCACCGTCGAGTCATCCCGGACCCAGTCATCATAGGCCTTCACATCTTTGGAGTCAGCATTCACAGCAGGTTGTGCCAGAGCATCACGTGTTAGATGTGAGTATTTTCCTTAAGATTTTGCATAAATCACCATGGAACATACCCAGTACTGATAGTTGTGCCCATCAAGTTTTACAATTGTAACTTGATGGCGCAAATCATCACCGGAGGACTCCATGTGGTAGTAGAAGATGGAGTCCCGAAAGCACAGCTACACAGCAAGGTAGTCACGAATAGGAAATAGTAGTTTGCCTACGTTGTCAGGTAGGCAGCAGGAGGCACAGATTTACTGAAGGAAGGAACCTCTCACATACGGGCTATGCTAGAGTGCAGTAGGAAACCCAGTGGATCAACTGCCTACACGGGCAGGCAGAATCAAGTGTCAAGGTTGTCCCTCTATCCAGAATCAAGCCACAGACCCCCGAATGGGTCGGCTAGGCGGCTAACAGCCCCGGAGGTAAGCTGCCCTGGTGGCGAGGTTACCAAACAGTGGTTGGGCCACTCAGTGGTGTGCCTGTCGTGGCAGAATAGGCAGCAACCCGCACTGGGGTGCACTGCGGTTTCCGCCCGACAGCCTGCTGACGGCGCACGGGGCACACAACGCTGCGGGAAGAGTCGGTGATGGGGTGGGGGCTGTGTGGTGGCAAGTTCACGTGGGGGGTGGAGAGGAGAGAGAAGGGAGGGAGGGAAGAGTGGTGGTTGGATCTAGGCCTTCTCTGGTACCATGAGAAACCAGAAAAGAATTGGAGAGCTTAGCCCATGTTTGGTTCCAGACTGAAACTAGACTAAAGGTCGTCGCGTAACGACATGTCAGCATTTTTGGATCTGGATCGGCACATTTGGGCATTTGGTTCAACATCACAGAACAGTCCCATTTCGGGGTTCCATAATCCCAAAACCCAGACCAACTCAGTCTCGGTCTGAGCGGGATTTCATTTGCAACCAGGTTTCAATCTCCCCCTCTCCCCGCTCCCGACATTCCCATCCTGACACTCTCCTCTCCTCTCCCCCACCACCTGCGCTACTTGATACCTCCCTTTACTCCGT
Organism: Alisma plantago-aquatica; assembly: GCA_963693085.1. Lineage (NCBI taxonomy): Eukaryota > Viridiplantae > Streptophyta > Magnoliopsida > Alismatales > Alismataceae > Alisma > Alisma plantago-aquatica. The sequence continues at coordinate 998,704,424 of OY856411.1, read as the reverse complement.
CTGAGCATAGCTTCTCGAGGAATATGATAACTGGGTTTAGGAGTAGGTCTAGGTGGGCTTTACCTATTCCCCATCCACTCGGCTCTGTCCCGGCGCCGGCGTGTGGTGGTAGCAGGTGTTTTGAGAATGCAGTCGGTAGAAGGGTGTCGCCAAGGCAGTGCTGCTGGGAGGAAGTTCACGGGGTGAACAGGAGGGTGTAGTAGATGGCGAATTGAAAGCAGGTAAGGGCATTGTGTTATCCAATCTCTTCTTCCCCCTACTGCTATCACGACGCTCATTAATTTTGCAGGACATTGACCATCGTGGAGCAACCCCAATCGAGGAAAAGGCAGCTTTGCTATAAACTTGGGGCAGTGGTCGTCTAACTCCTCCCGTTTCACCTTGTGAGTGTCGTCAACCTCCTCGCAGACACCTTCAGTTCCAACAATTTTTGTAGTTGCTCAACAACCTGCTCGGATCCAACACCAGTCCTTCCATGGTAAGTGCATTGTATTCTTCCATTGTACTTCCGCTGTTATTCATTTGGAGTTGTGTCCATGTTTCTTGTTATTAGTAGATACTAACTAACCAGTGTGTTTGGTTTGTGTTTCTATTTTTTTGCTCATGTGGTGTGCGTGGACGGCAACGGCACTGTGGTGTGCTTGGACGCCGACGACACTTCCGGTGTTTAGGTATGCTCTCTGACCCTCTCACACCATGATCATTACCACTTTTTGTTGTTGTGGTGTCCGTTTGAGGGGCACGACATCCCTTCCTTCTTCTCTTTTTTGATCCTAGCCCATTCCACCTTAGTTTGAATAGTGATTTTTTTTTCATTGTTGTGAGCTTTGTTCAAACTGAAATACAATTCAACCTTGATAATTTGATTGTCCATTGGTTTCTGTTTAATCATATATACTATTTTGGATTCGTGCAATAGTGTTTATCTAAAATGAATTTCCTGTAAAATGTAAATGTAACAAGATTGGAAAAGCAAATACAAAGGAACACTATGTTTGATTCAAAAAAATATCTGCCTAGCTTGGGCAGTCAATTGACATCTATTCATTTTTTAATTTTTCATATTTCTTGGATAACTATTTCGGTGTATGTATCAGCCGACTGTCATTGATATGTAGTCGAAAAAATTGTTTTTGTTCCCCTATTTGAATATGAGCTCATTGAATGTGAATATATAATTACTACTCACTGAATGTGAATATATAATTACTACTCACAATTGTATTCATGCATGACTTACTAATTTTGTTTTTATACAAATATGCTTAAATGATATCATCATCATTTTGTTTTTACTTGTCCTTGAGAGGGCCTTATGATCCATGTCTGCTATGTGTTCTAAGGAAGAACAAGAGTAACTGTTTTTTGTTGTGGGAGAAAACTAGGGTTTAATTTGGATACTTGAGTCTTGATTCGGTTGGGATTGGTATCACTTGTCGATTTGTATAATAATATGGGGTAAACATGAGAAATCAAGGAAAGGAAAAATTGCAAATGATTTGTATAATAATTTGGGGTAAACATGATCCATTCCCTATAGTTTGTACTCACAATAATAATTACATATGGTTGATGTGTTGAAACAATGACCATTATATATCAATCCATTCCCAATATCAATGACACCATTATATAATTATAGCATGTGATTATTAATATTACATGTTCTTGCTTATTAACCGCTAACATATAGTTCGTACTCACAATAATAATAACAAAACTTATTAAAGAGTCAACTCAATTAACTTCTTCAGACTTGTAACACATGATTATTCAAATTACATATGTTTCTTATTCTAGACATGTATCTGTTGATGTGTATGTATAAGTAGAAGTACTACAAAATTTACATGCAACTTGCTAAAAACTTGATTGAATTATCACTTGACTCCCTTCAATCCTTGTCGATTGTTAATATATTATCAATAGTCACACTATATTAAACGAATCTGGTCTCCTGCCTTATAGGTAAGTAAGATAATATACAACTGAAATAGTTTAATTAGCTATTCAGTAAGCTTGGGAATTGAATTGACATGTGTAGAATAATATTTGAATTGTACAATGAGTTAGACGTCTATATTGTTCAATATTTTTGAAATTGAGTATGATATATACATAAGGATTAATATGAGGTGGTTACATTCTATGATTAGGTAAAAGGTGAGAATGAGTAGATGAATATAAGAACCTAACTGTAACACTGAAATGATAAGGTAGATGATGCTAATAAATGCTAACTCAATTCAATGATCAGAATATGGTACATGTATGCTTTATAATCTGTATGTGGGCTGTCAGATTTTTTTCATAGTAGGATGCATGCTATATAAAATGCATCTTAATTAGGCTAATAATGTAATGAAGGTATACTTGCATAGGCCTGTGTTGTTGCAATTAGGACATTCCCCAAGTCTGAAACCTGAATTTCAGACATTTTTTTATTCCATTTATAGAATGTCTGGACATAATTGATCAAATGTAAATAGGTAAATGTATAAGTTAACATTGATGGTATAAAATCCTACTTAAATGAAATGGAATATTTATATATTGCTTATTATATATTTATACATGCTATAAACACCCCTCACATTATTTATATATTGCAGCACATACGGGAGTATGTCTTCCACTGACCCGAAATTGTGTTTTATATGGTCGAGAGACAGTGACGACGGTTTAGTTTCAACACTGAGGAGGCAGTATGATATGGGTAGGTACATCAATGGATAGTTTACTATGGATGCATGGAGGGAGACGGTCCGTGAGATGCAAAATAGGATGTCGAGGTCAGACTTAACGATGGACCAGGTGAAAACTAGGTGGAAGAACCTCAAGAGGGACTATGTCAAACTTAAGCTTGTAATCAACAAGAGTGGCATCAGATGGGATGAAGTTAGGAGCAAGCCAAGTCTTCCTGACACCCCTGAGTGGAAGGAGAGCCTTGCGGTACGTACAGTAACCTTACATTGACCCAAAACTAGTCCTTGCCACATTTAAATATTGGTATCGTAATAAACGTTTTTTTTCAAATTTAGGTAAACAAAGATCTTGCTACGTTGGTTAATCGGCCCTTTCCCCACTACTACAACATCGAGCTGATGGCGAGGAGGAACATTGCTAGAGGAAATCATTCAATGTCTTCTACGGATAGACAAATACCATCTGACGTCACCTCCGAGGAAGAAGTTGTTGTCGACCTAGATTCATCTAATACACCAATGCCCTCAGAAACGCCCATTGTGGAACTGGACTTAGGCACACACGAGATGTAGAGTGAGGCTGACACCAGGGGAGGTGGCACAGATTCCCAGGGTGTTGGGGGAAGGACTCCTCATAGCCACAGGCACAGGAAGCGGACATCCTTGCCACACAAACGATGTGCCCTTTCTAATGAAGTGTTATCTGAATTCACACAAGTGTACACAAAGGTACACGAGTTGGTCACAAGTGTCCCTAGTAGAGCCATTGAAAAAGAGGAGTTTGCAACAATTTTACAACATTTCAATGCCAATGTTCCTGAAGCCCCTACACAAGTGTTTACAACTCTTGTGAACGCCATCAAGGATTCGACAAACTGTATGATCTACCGCAGCCTCATCGACACCCCAAAGAAACTAACTATATGGTTGCATGATCTTTGGGAAAGGTCCCACATAGGTAGTGCACCACCCCGACCTTCAATGGCATCCAATTGTGTGCCATCTCATTAGGGATATGCTTCACAGTCACCATCATCAAACTTCAATGGAACGACAAGTATACCATCTATGTGGTGTACTAGAAGCAATGCCGGTGGCACAAGTGGCAATAACACAGGTCCTTCAGCATCATAACGTATAGGAGGGTTCGGGTTGTGGTTTGCTTTCCAGTATCGTTTATCAATGAACTTTAAGATTTTAGTTTGTGATGATGGTTTATTTGATTACGATCAAGAAAACCATTTCTTTGTTGTAATAAATACGATGCATCATTACATTTGTAGCACGTGAATTTTATTCGTATTTAATGTTCATGTTGTTTAATTTCATTCACATATATCATATTATGATCATGTTGCTACTCTTTTTAATGTACGAATCATGAAAGTTTGAAATTGTTTTGGTTGTAGGAATCATGTCTGGTAGTGGGCATACAGATCAATAGACCTCCTACCATAGATTATAGATATCATGACTAGTACAAAAAATCATGATTTTTCTAATGATGATGCAATAGCTGAGTCAATAGCTAACTCCGTCATGGATGATATTTCTAATGATGATGACATACCTCCTTCAATACCTAGATCAGTTAGTATTAGGAGTGGGCACCAAAAGGTGCTCGAAATAATGTTTGGTCATGAACAGAGGGCTTATGACCTATTCCGAATGCGTCCACAAACTATAAATACGCTTGTAGACAAGCTTGAGGTTTGTGGCTTGTTAAAGAGTAGTAGAGGAGTCTCATCAGTTGAGGCTGTATGCTACTTCCTTTAGATGGTTGGCCATGGCCATAACAATTGTGCTTTGGCGGAGGACTACATCCACTCTGGTCAAACCATCAGCATAAAGTTCAACGAAGTATTGGACGCAGTGTGTGCATTGTGCAATGACTATATTGTCATGCAAACCACAAACACAAACACACATCATTGTTTATCAGAGAACCCAAGGTTCTACCCTTACTTCTAGGTAGTAACAGTCATCCCATGTAGTATTTATTATTTTTTAGTTTTTTTTGTATGTTGAAACTCGATTATGGTATTGTAGAATGTCATCGGTGCTATTGATGGGACACACATCCCAGTCTTGGTAAGACATGACCAGCAAAATCGTTACTGAGAAAGAAAACAAAATGTCTCCCTCAATGTCATGGCTGTTGTAGACTTCTCAATAGAGTTTACATATGTACTCACTGGCTAGGAGGGCTCGACCGCTGGCCAAAGGGTCATACAAGCAGCAATGACTACATGTGGTTTTAAAGTCCCTACGGGAAAGTATTACCTAGTGGATGCAGGATACACAAACACTATGCAATTTCTTGCACTGTATCACAACACAACTTACCATATATCTGAGTATCGGGGTAACAAACATTCCTACAACAACAAGAAGGAAATGTTCAACCACCTCCACACTCAGTTGCATAATGTCGGGGAAAGAGCATTCAGAGTGCTTAAGAGGCAGTTTGCCTACCTTAAAAAGGGGTCGACTATTCCTATTCTTTCGCAGTATCGCCTCATAATGTCTTGTTGTATCCTCCACAATTTCATACGTCGCCAAAATGATGGTGAAGATATTATGGAAGAAATACCAGACAACAGTACAACATCTGTCGTCCCACCCAATGGCATCGATCTATGTTCGCTACACCGAACAAATGCGACAGATGCAAGGGAGGGTGATGTACAACATGAAACTATTTCCTCTTTTATTTGGGATACTCATTGAACTGACATTGTAGTTATCCTCATTTCTGTAAAATATGAAAACTCATGTACGAGTTGACATTTGTTGTGCCCCTCTTTGTTTAATAACAATATTAGCGTTTGACTACTGATGTATGTTTTACATGTGTTCTCTAATTATTCTAGCCCCACAACATTTTATATGCCCCGTAATAAAAAATATCACATTTTGTTTGATGAGGTTGTCAGTCTTGAAATGGAGAATGGAATGCCATAGTGTACATGTGGGATCCAGTACACCGTACGAGTGTACATGGATGCCACAAATGTGGCAAATGGCCGGTTTGAAGACAACAACCCCCACAAGACATATTTTACATGTGGTAGGGGAGTTGTTCCAAACAGATATCACATGATGTTGCCCGCGCACCGGGTACAACATACACTTGCCACGTTAACTGCAGTTAGGGATGCGCTGGTAACACAACTTGCATATGCACGCAATGAACGCAAGACATGGTCAGAACAATGTGACTTTGTAAGTTCCACTAGAGCAGACATAGACCGGCTAAGAGCGGAAATTGAAGTGTTGCGGGTGAGGCATCTATATGTATGTGAACGACTCCACCTCCCGAGTGATAATGACTCTTCAACAGAGGAAGAGGGATACAATACATCATAGATGTAATATAATTATATGTAATGAAGTGTGGCTTCACTACATGTTACAACATTCAACTGCGACTAACGAACTACTTTCAAACCTAAGTCTCATATAGAGACATATGTTTTGAAGCCAAGATTATGTTACTAATCATTAATCAAGTTTTAGATGTTGATGAATCTATCTGAAGTTCTGAGGTGTGATTGCGGTCTAGTTGCTACATTGCGAGTTAACATAGAGGATGCAGGGTTATATGATTTTGGCATTCTGAGTCAAGGCCGAGAGAAATGTATTATATATGTCCTTCTAGAGAGGTGCGCTAGTACAACCACAAATACTCAATTGCACTAGCTAAGTAAATGGTGAATTTGTTGTTTTTAACTCGAATTTGGGAAATATTTTTAGGGAAAAGACCGATGCAAATACTTTCATTGGGTAGTCGATCTCCCCCCAACAACTAATTCACTGAAGGCTGAAATTATGTTACTAAATTACGAGTGCAAGTCAGTATGGGGCCAGGCGATGAACATGAAGGACTTTGTTGAAATCCATCACGACTTCCAACATGTTTACACCTCTAAATAGTACGAGTATGAAGTTTTACAAGCCTCCGTTCAGAGGTTGGAGGACAGTTGTACTCTACTTTTGGATACTCCTTCACCCCCGATGACTTCATAAAGTTGTTGTTACACTTACATCACAAACTTTGTATTTTTCTTAATTCTATTTGATTCTTATGGATGTATCACATTTTATGCCATATTTTATTTGATCACGAAATCCTAATATTTGAATTATATCCGCAATTATGTTATTTTCTTAATTTTGTTCAATTCTTATGGATGTTAATTGCAATATTATATACATATAGAATTTTGTACTATAGTTGCACAATAAACTAAGACGTATGTTATATGGTGCAGAGAGCTTGATATGGTTCTCAGAGGTTTGATGAGAACCCAATATCACATGGGGAGATGTGTGAATGGAGTATATACTACTCAGGCTTGGAGGGAGGTGTGGCGTCACTTTCTGCACATAACAGGGGGGTCTTACATTTCTTTGAGTGAGCTACAACTACGGTGGTAGCACATCATGAGAGAGTTCATAACAGATAATCTTTTCATTTTAGGAGATTTCGTGCCTCCCCCACCATTGGCCGAGCAACACGGCGTTCAACGCAACTTTGAGACTACTCGTCGCAGTTATCCACCAGCACTTGCTGAGTACCTTATGAATGACGAAAACAACAATAACGCATGAAGTTGTAACATAGTAGCTCAAAAATTGTATTTGTTTATGTTTGGTTGTCTCCAATTTCTATTTCTTTATGTTGTACAACTTATGGGCACAATCAGTTTTTTTTCTCCATTGTTTGATAAAACATCTACTTTACGCTTTTGAATACAAGACTTACATCGCATTAAAACTTGCATTTGTGTATGTTTGTTTGACAACTTATATTCTTAATTGTGTCATTGTGTTCTCATATTTTTAATTTTTTTATTAAATATAGATGCCACCATCGAGATCAATGTCACTGGCAAAGTACGAAAATATATTGATGTCTCCATCAAAGATAAAAAAATATGTTAAAGAAAACCTTGTATGCAAAACAAATGTTGCGAGACTTCACTTAATGGGGGAAAATCTGGGAGACATGAATAAGGAAAGGTAGGGGTCAATCACCATGTTTTTCATCTACCATTGTTGTTTGACTGGCCAAAAGATGATGTCAAACAACAACCCATTTAGCCTGTGCAGGAAGAATGTCCCATTTCATGGGACGAATATGATGAGGCCCTGAAGTGGGCCAACTTGGATGGTCCTGCCAGGGATCAACATAAATCATTGTTCACACTGCCATCTTAGCATGTCTGTATGGATGTGTAGAAGTAGGCCTAGGCAATGCCGCTCATGTTTTTTCCGCTCATCCTTCGTTCATGATGCATTTGTCCAGGACAAAAGTATGCTATTATCCCTTATTTTGGGTGTTATTTAAGTTCAAATGAAAACTTCTTCACTTTGTCATTTATTTTATTATTATGGAAGAATTATATGTAACTGTGGTATGGACAAGTTTATATTCAAATGGTTATTCTACATGTGTGTAATTTTATGTTCTATCATTACAATTTCAATTATCTTGTCAGTTGCAAATTATTGGATCGAATACGCATAACTATATACATAAATAAATATGCCACACAAGACAAGACAGGATTTATATTATTTATTTAAAATAAACATATAAAAAGAGCATACTCATCTTATATCCATACCACTAAACAACAAATAATATCATCCACATTGTGTATGGACAATTTTTTTTTCCAAAATTTTTACTTGTATTGTAGTGCCATCACAGCTTCACATATTGTGTAACTGTTAAGTCATTTATGTTAGAAGAGGATAGAATAGATAGATCCTGACTAGGTTGCCAAACAAAATCAGACTACAATCAGAATGATAACCAAATAGAATCAGACTGAAACCAGACTCAAACCAGATCAGCTGACCAGAATCAGACTAGGTTACCAAACAAAATCAGACTGGATCCAGACTACACCAATCCAGATCTACTGACTAACCCCGCCCAGTTCAGTCGAGACTACAGAATCTCAGTCCCAAACCAAACAGGAGCTTAGGGTTACACAATGTGTGTACCCTTATATTTATAATAATGGAACAATTAAAGATAGGTCCAAATATAATGTAAAATAATAGAATAGTAATAACAACACATATATATTAGCACCCCTACTCTTTGAAAAATACACAATCAAATAATTAGTGATTCACATTTGTAGTGTCTCTTCTAAAAATAATGCACCAAGAGCAGCAAATGTACCAATTTTACAAAAACAAATCAAGCTTAACATTAGGACCAGAAATACTACTGAACTTGAGAGGTATTTTTGCTAAATGCTTCACATTATCAACTTTTTCTTCAAGGAAAATCTTTAAGTCATCAGAATTGAGAGATGGGGAGCATTTTGGAAGCTTTGATGGCCTTAAATTGCCATCATCCACTTCATAATCAATCATGGCAGCCAGGCCCTACATCCCTGCCACATAGAAATATGGATCTAGTAGAGCCCCTGCCTGACTTCATAGTTGTTAGTGAGCTCATCTGTTTAGTTAGCTTTTTTTTGAGGTCAAACGCTGTCTTTCTATTACTATTAGCTCAAAGATGGCTCAATCCAGTTTGATACAAAATGAGGAAAAGACTCTGATAAGAAAAAAGAACTAGAGCTAATGATGGCTTCACGAGCTAGCTGGTGTGCTAGTCCATTTGCCTGTCTTCTATAGAAAGAAAAACTAATAGACTGAAAGAACGACTTTAAGCTATAAATGTCTTCTAGAAGAGTTCCAAGAAAGTCCGGCCTTGTAGTTCCTGTCCTTATGAGATGGATGATTGTTTCTGAGTCTGATTCCACCGCCAGTCTTGTGATTTGTTGTTCCTTGGACTGCCGCAAACTCTCCCTTACTGCACATGCTTCCGCTAATGGTACATCATGACTAGTTGGACGCCTACTCCCAACTACGTGTAGCACTCTCCCTTCATGATCCCACCACACAAGACCTAAACCATCAAAGCCTTGCATGTGCACAGCTGCATCACAGTTAACCTTGATCACGTCGACCTCAGGCGCCAACCAGACCTCCGTCCGCTTCACCTTTGTGGCTGGACGGATGCATGCTTGTTGCTGTGCTTCATGGTGTCCTTCGAGAAGGGCTAGGAAATGGAATTGAGTTAAGAGTGGTGGCTTCGGCTGCTCCTTGAAAATGATTGCATTCCTCCTAGTCCACACCGTCCAAAGCGTTGCTATCATAACATGGTTGTCTTCTTCCCATTGTTGGGTGATGAGGCTCTTGATTCTTCTTCCCACATTGGACCTCCCCGCTTCTCGGATCCTTGCTTGCACTACAACTGGGCTTTCTTTCCAAAGCTCCCATGCCTGAGGGCATCTAAATAACATGTGCGTAATGTCTTCTTTCTCACTTCCGCATATGTTGCATATTCCGTCTGGATGATAGTGACAGTCATATAGACGTCCCAATGTGCCTAACGCTCCAGTCATGCATCTCCAAAGGAAATGTGCTGCCTTCGGGGTGAGATTCTTCCTCCATACTAGCCTCCAACGTCCAACCTCCTCTTGGTTTCTATACTCTTCTCTTGTTTCCGGTTCTTGGATTGCCATCCAATAGGCTGATTTTACAGTGAATTCTCCACGTCTATCTGGTTTCCAGTAGATACCATCCTTTTGATTGTTGAGACCAAGTGGTATTGCCATGATCTTCTGTGTTATTTCTTGAGTGAAGAGAATGGAGATGCCTTCCTTATCCCAAGTGGTAGACTCATTCATCATTAGTTGGTTCACTCGTTGGACGTTGGTGCTTGAGAAATTGTATGTACACTCTATGCTTCCCCTTATTCCTGGGATCCATGGGTCCTCCCATATATTGATATTTGTTCCATCTCCCACCTTCCACTATATCCCTTCAAGAATGATAGCCTTTGCATTCCATATACTTCTCCAGGTGAAACTTGGATCATACTCCCTTCTGGCATTGAGTGTTGTCCCCCTAGGAAAATATCTTGCTTTTAGCACACGGTAGACTAAAGTGTCTTCTCTATGAAAGAGCCTCCAAATTTTCTTTGCCAACAGCGCTTGGTTGAAAGTGTGTATGCTTTTGAATCCCAAACCTCCCTGGTTCTTTGGTTTACACATATTGTCCCAACTAACCCATGCCATCTTCCTCTCCCCATCTTTAGCCCCCCACCAGAATCTCGCTATAGTGTTGTTTATGGAGTCGAGAAGGTATCCCGGAAGCTGAAAAATACTCATGATATACGAAGGTATGGCTTGGATCACTGCTTTGATGAGGACTTCTTTTCCTACTTTGGACAACAACTTCTCCTTCCACCCTTGTAGTTTTTTCCATGTCCGCTCCTGTATATAAGAGAATACTTGTTTTTTTGACCTCCCTACAGCCGTGGGCAGCCCAAGATATTTTCCATGCTTGTCTACTTCTTTGACCTGTAAGAGTTATGATTATGTCCATGAACGGACGCAACCTGCTTGCTATGACTTTGGAAGCTATCTTGTAGACGACATTGCATAAACTGATTGGTCTAAACTCACCAATCTCCACGGGATTCTGAGTTTTTGGAATAAGCACCACCAGTGTGTCATTAATATCTGCTATACTTCTTTCAGATTTCCACCACCCTTTTATATAGTTTGATACATCATTCCCTACTATGTGCCAGTACTTCTGAAAAAATAGAGCTTTCATACCGTCCGGACCAGGAGCTTTATTCGGGTGCATATTCATCAGTGCCATCTTGATTTCCTCGAATGTGACTTCTTTCTCAATCTCCTTACTCTCATCCTGACTGAGCTTGTTGTTGATTCCTCTCGTAGCCTCCTCCCAACCGCAAGGATTACTTGTCTGAAAAAGATTTTGAAAAAAATTCAGCACTAGGCCTTCTATTTCTTCATCCTCCTCCTTCCACTTCCCATCTTCATTTTTTAGACCTTCAATCCTGTTTCTCTTCCTTCTTTGGGATGCCTTATGATGGAAGTATGCCGTGTTTTTGTCTCCTGACTTCATCTCATTCACCCTTGCTCTGGCATGCCAGAATGCCTCATCCCTTCTGTGCCATTCGTTGAGCTCTGTCGTTATGTGAGTGCACCTTTCTAAATTTGTCCTGTCAGCCGGTAGATTTTTTATTTCCCTTAGTGCCTCTTCCAACTATTTGATCTTTTTCGTTCTTTCCCCGAATTTTCCAGAAGCCCATACTTTCAGTTTACTTTCACAGTGGCCCATTTTTCCTTGAAGATCTGAACTATGCCGCTCATCCCAAGCAAATTTTATGATTTGTTCACAAGCATTGTCCTCCGCCCACATAGGCTCAAAGAAATAATACTGTTGATTCCTTGCCTTTTTCCTGCTTTTATACTCAGTATTGATGATGATGGGTACACGATTGGACTCATATTTAATGCAGTGAATCACTCTTGCCTACGGAAACTTGGCCACCCATTGTGCACATCCCAGCGCTCTGCCAAGGCATTCCCTTACTAAGGTTTCCGGAGTGAGACCTCTCTGCCATGTGAAGATACTGCCACTGTATCCCACGTCCGTAAGATTACAGTCATCAACCACGTCCATGAAATCCTGGATGAACCAGAGAGGTTTTGGAGGCCCTCTGATTTTTTCTGAGTTGGATGGGATCTCATTTAAGTCTCCAAAGAAAATAGTAGGCAAATTCGAGATTCCTTTTTGTTCTCTCATTAAATCCCATGTCTTATGTTTATGTTGTTGAGCTGCCCAACCATATATGCCAATAGTTCTCCACCTACTGTCACTGTTATTCTCCTTTACCTCACAACTACAATGGTTTTGTGAATATGATGTTACTGTGAGATCGACGTCCCTCCACCATAGCCCCATCCCTCCAGCTCTTCCTATACTAGAAAGACAAACTCCTTGAGTGAACCCGCACTTCCTCATGACCACCTCCAAATCAGCACTAGAAATCATAGTTTCCATCACGAAAACTATACTCGGGCCCTCCCTCATGCATCTAGATTTGAGGGCAGTAATCGTGTCAGGGTGGGCTAGTCCCTGACAGTTCCAACTTAAGATTTTCATTTCTCTTTGCGGGGCTGGCACCATCCAGCCTCCGCTACTTGGGTTGTACACCCTCCTTCCTGCTGCTCTTCTCGGTTCATGTTCCTTGCTTTTTTCCCTGCCTCCAACTCAGTATCATACGAGTCTAGTTCCATGTCATAGTACTCGGATTGTCTTCCTCTTTTCCCTGCGATCGTGCTCCATTCTACTGCCTCTTCTGGAATACCCAATCGTTGGCCCTTACTCATCTTGTAGACCCATGGCGAGTCTCTCTTTTTGTGTTGGTTTTATTTTGTCTTCCTCCCTACTTTCCTTCTATCTTCCTTTTCTCGTTGTGCCCTTGTTTTCACTGCTGATATCACCTTCTTTTCGTTGTTCCTCGCTTCTTCGGTCTCCATTGTTTCCTGCTGCTCGGTTCCTCCTGTTCCGGACTCGACGTCCTGCCTTTCCACCTCGAATGTGGCATGCAAGATATTTGTATATGCTCCACTTCTCCCTATTGCTGCAGGTACTTCCCTTCCGCTCTGAGTTTGTTGTTGTTCTGTTGTCCGCCCATCACCTCTCCTCTCTTACATAGCAGTTAGGTTTTGGACTTCATTGCTTCCTCGTATCCTCCTCTGGTCGGACTGAGAATTTTTTCCGGGAACAACTCATCTAGATTATATTCCACCTCCTCATTGTCTTCCTCTTCATTCTGCACCTGCACTTGATCTCCTATTAGCCTGAGGTGATCTTCATCAAGCTCTGGTCCTGTCCTTCTTTCCCCGTCTAGGTTTGGTTCCTTTTGCTTTCCCTACTCACTACTTCCTTTCTTCTCAAAAACTGCTGTTGGTTTATATCAGAATTGTATTTTCTTGCTCAACCTGTTGTTGCCATAAACGTCCTCCTACAGAGACCGCCTTGGCTTCCTCGGCGACGCCCTAAGCCGTGCTCCCCACTGCTGATCCCGCTCTTCACCTTCAACACTGCCCTCGCAATCTTTGACGACGTGGCCAAGACGACCGCAGCCGTGGAAGAAATTGGAGAGTCGTTCATATTTCAACTTGATCTGGATCACGTTGCTCTTGCTTCCTCTCATCCACATCACTCTCTTCAGAGACTTCATTACATTGAGGTTTATTCTAACCCTCACCGACGTTTCCCACCCCAACTCATCCAGGTCCGTCGCGAGTACTGCGCCAACCCTGGACGCAATCTCTTCCACACTGCTTTTGTTTCGAAACCCTAGGGGTATACCATAAAATCGGACCCAGAAAGGGTTGTGGGTTATGGAAATTTCCCCCAACTTCTCCTCAAACTCGATGTTCTTGAACAATAGTAGCTTATTATCAAAATTCCACGGGGAGCCTTCTTCTACCTTCATCTTATCTCGCCAGTCGAAGAATTGTATGATGAATTGTCCTCCTTCAACCTGCTTGAATACGACCTTCTCGTGGAGACCCCACGCTTGGGTTAGGGTACGCTTCATTGCCCAAAAGTTCACCGGCCTGTCCGATAGGATCCGTGCAACTAGAGCCAACCTTAGATGGTTTTGATATTCGTCGACCGCCGGTGTCGCTATCTCTATTAGATCTTCTTCCTCCGGTGTCAACTGCAACTGTGCACATCTCTCCGCCAGTTCGTCTGCCATCGCTGGAAGAGGACCAGAAGGATCAACCGCCCTTGGACCTGCAAGAGAAAGACCACGGTGGTGGAGGTAGGTGTCCCACACATCAAACCCTAATCGCCAGAGTGACGGGTCGACCGCGGGGAAAGATGATTTTATCTGTTTAGTTAGCTTATATAGGCTTTTCATTACATTGTTATAGACTCTAATATGTTGTTGTGATCGATTTATATAGGTTTTGAAAACACATCAGTCAGTTACCAAAATTTACTATAAAGTATGTGGATTTGCATGTTGAGTTTCAGATGAAGTTTTAGTCAGGACCCCTGTTAGTAGCTCTATCCTTGTATTTTTAGAACTTCAAACTTTGCTTGGATTATATAATACTTGGGTTGTTTTAATCAACTTACGGCTATGAACATGAACAGTCTAGCTGAAACAGTATGTGACAGTGATGGCTATATAGGAGGGTGAGAAGGCAACTAAGGTTTTTGAAGTTTAAAAGATCGTCTCTCTTTTAGAATATTTCCATGGTGCTAACTTGTTTAATATTTCTAAGTGTGTATAATCATGGTTGATATTGCTAACATTTTCTTATCCACACATTGTCTAAGATGTTATCATAAAGAATTCGAATAGGCTGGTCACAATTTATGTAAATATTGAGATAGATCTAGGATATTCTCTTACAACTAGAGAAGGCCCAAAGGATTTTATTTTTGAGGGAACATTATTCTACAAATAGAGACAAGAAATGAGACTTGTGATACATACTAGTCGATTTAAATTTGTATGATTCTTTATATACAACATGGTTTGACCCAGGAGGAACTACATAGAAAACCCTCTAAGGGTATCCAATACTTGTGTAATTTTTTTTTTTTATCTTCTGGTAACTCCTCGTCCATTAACCACATCCCTTTAGGATCAATCACAATTAAAATGGACATCAATTTCATACATCATAATGATTTAGTTCAAGATAAGTATCACTGGTAAGTGGCCATAAAAATGATCAGGTCAGGTTCGTTGAGAAATTGTATGGGATTTGAAGAATTGTCTATCTCAAAACCAACCCGAACCTTAATTTTGACAATTGACGCCCTAGATAGATGAGAGGATGAAACAATACATACTATCATAAGTGAGATCACAAGAACATAAGTTTTGGTGTCAAAAAATAAACATAGTAACATTATCAAGTCAAACGGAATCAAAAGGCAAAGACGTGAAACCAAAAGATAATGTTTAAGATAGATAAGGATGATTTAACTATAAAATTTTGAAGTCCATGACATTGCACAAAGAAAAAATATTTTGTAGTTAGCCAGCTCAGAAAATGTCAACATGCCATGCTACATATTTGACCTTCTATTATATAAAACTCTAGTATAATCAGATGGAATTACTATATTGTGGTTTGTCAAATGATGATGCCATTCATCCTAGTAATATTCTAAAAGTTCTAGCAGGAAAATTAACTAGTCTATAATAAATAAATATAACTCAAGACAGTCATACCTCGGTGTTGAAGTGAATAGAATCCAATTGATATAAGTATTTGTTGAATGTTTTCTTATTATATTCACTATATTTGAGAGTTGTAACATCTTTTGGGTTCAAAAGCTGAAATCAAAACATTCACCAATCACCATCCATAAGACACAAATAAATGGTTCAACATATATACACACATACATTTCTTAAGAACCAACATAAGTGTTAATCCATCATTGTTTGTAATAGTAAGAGTGCAACTCTGCATATAGATCTTCAGAATTTCATGTTAAAACACATGCTATTACTTTTTAGATTATAAGCATAAGTGAGAAAACAAGAAGAACCCGTAAAACAAAGCACAAAGAGTTCATTTATAAACATTTATTTACTAATTCAGTAGTGCTCTTTCCAAACCTAATTATTGAAATCTTTACCCTTGCATTCCCTGAACTATATTTAGAACGTATTTAACTCACTATTAAGGTTTCCAGTAATAGTCAACTAAGGGAGAAACTAAGTCTGACAGGGTGCATTTTATCCTAAGGCTATAACAAAGCACATTTCGAACTATATAAATAGAGTCAATAGGTCATTTTACTACTACATTGGTTTAATTTGTAGTATGTATATCGAATTTTGACAAGAAGCACTTCACATGGTTGAGGGACATGGTTTTTGGACTAACAACATGGTATATCTACACTTCTTCTCAAGTAATACAATTAGTTGCTTAATTAAAAGAGAATATTCACAAATCACAAATATGAAATGCAAGTAAATGAAGTTATAATACTAACTCAAGTAATAAAATTGAAACATGCCACTAATATTACAACTAAAAATGATAAATGACAAAACGGATGGTATTCTAGTTTACCTGAAGTGCTTCTTATTGAGTGACCAAGATTCAATTTTTTTTGGAATCCTTGATTTATCTCCTTGCATAACACCCTAGGGTCTATGCGGCACTGAGGCAACATGGAGGTCTCCTCTTGTTGTTATTCTAGCAAAAACATGATAAATTATTAGTCACAAGAATCAAAGAAAGATAAAATCAACAATTATATAGTAAATATCATTGAGAAAATAAAGATAACCAAGGGAGGGGCGACTACCGCTTGGGGGAGGGAGCACCAACCCTGGTGCTTTCCTCCCCTGGCATCTGTATTTCCACGAAGAGGTTTTGTAGGTTGTTGCTAGTTGTGGCTCTCTGGAGAAAAGTAGTGAGTCGAGTCCTAATCGATGGGTCCTTCTTCACCTCGGCTGTCTTGGAGAAGTGGGTCGACGTTTTTGTATTGCACGGAAACAGATTTGACATTTGTTTGGTGTTGTCGACTTCATCGACTCCTACTAGTTCAAGAGAGACTTCTGGAGTGAAGTTGTTCCTACCAAGATCCAGGGCTTCGGGAGCACTCAATACGTCATCGCAGGTGAAGAAGTGTTTCATCGCCCTTATTCTCAGGCACCCCTTCTTCCGAGCTGAGACCTGGGCGTCCAGGGGGCTGAAGTTTTTCCCTTCAATTTCAACTTTTGTTCCTCCTTTGGTGGATTTAGAGGTGGACATGCTTCTCTCTAGTCGGCCTGGGATCCCTTCTCTTGTCCACCTGGTGGTGCCCCATCTGATGATTATTCCTGGAAGAAGTGCCTCATAGTTCTGGTTTCCTTTCCCAGCTCAGCTGCTAGGGCTGATTGGCAGATGGTTCCTTTGATTGGGGACTTGAAGTGTTAGCATATGTTGAAGGGATGTGTGTGCTCTGCTACTCATTGGCAGTCTGAGTTACTCTGGTGTCGATATTGCGCAAGCCTTGTTTCCCATCGGCTCCTAGCACTAGATGATCATGCACAATGTTGGGTTATGGGGGGGTCTCTCCTCCTTGGTGCCCTCTGTTGCTGCACAAAGGAATCCCCCGTCAAGTGCTTGATCCGTGGATTCTAGGCTTCCTGATGCGTGGGTGAATCTCTACTTTCCACTGAGTTGTTCTCTGACTAGTGTGCTGCTCGTGGGCAAGGGAACGACTGAGTTGAAGAGGTAATGGGAAGAGGCTGCAGCCTCCTTGAATTTCCATCTTCTTGGGATATACAAGTTGTAGTCCAGGACACCTTTATGGTATTTGACGATATGCTAGTGAGACCAAGGTAGCAACTCAAGCTGTTTGGGTGATGTCCCCTTCGGGGGCCCTGGACTTCAGGTTGTGTTGTTGCTGCGTGCTTGTGAGTTCTTCCAAGTTTTTTGCTTGGATGACTGAAGCCAAAATAGGTGACGATTGGTAAGAATCACTGCAGGTTTAACAGAGTTGGTTGTGAAAAGTCTTCCTGATTGTTGGTGCAATGCGACACTCTGTGGGTGCGGTTACTGTTAGCTGGTTTTGTGCTAGGCAAGAAGGTCAGGTTTGAAGCCTTGCTCGTGCTGCACTATAACATACTGAATCTCAGGGTCTTCCCTGCAATTTACCCATATTCTATCTTTTCATTTCTTTCAAGTCCTTTTGGACCAATTTCATCAATTTCCCTTCTTTTATATTCTTTTTGGAATCCTTGCACAATTTGAGCACAATTCAATGTTGAAATTACCTTTTTCCCTCATTTATATAAATGGAGGGGTGTTTGCACAAATAACCCACTTAAGGTAATAATTAAGGACTAATAATGCAAAATGGAGTTTTATGAGAGATGATAAGTGGATAATGTTTATTTGGAGCTTTTTGGATAAATATATCAGTAATAATGTATATTTGAGTTAATGTATGAGAACATTAAACTTAATTGTTTCTCTCTCCTCAAAATATGATTTTAATTCATGAAAATATGTTATTTTGTTGAGAAATTATTATTGAAATCTTAATGTGTTTAATATATCGAAATTTAATCACATGTTTCATAAAAAGAAGACTTTTCATATAACTCTTTCATTATAATATATTAATATACACTTTAATGAGTAATATATTTAATTATTGCCAAATAATGAGTAAAACGAGAAACTAATTGCATAACATTGTTCTAGACATTAATGTGAGCTAGTCGTTCAATTTTGGTGGCTATTGGAGTTGATTTGACCCCTCAAAACTATTTTATACACTTTTAATATAGTGTAAATTAAAATGGTGAATAATAACCCACCTTCATACCTCACTCTTAATATGGGTTAATAAAATTTGCAAATGCATGCTATTAGTGAGTGGAGGACTCTTGGACTCCAAATATCGGATTTGAGAACCAAGGGTTGCTTATAAAAGCAACACATAATTATTTGTTCAAGCATTATATTAATATATGCTTTAATAATCAAAATAATTATTGGAGGCCAAAGATTGGGTGAAACGAAAATCAAATTATATAGAATGAATCTAGATGTCATTAGAAACTTGGGTTTCAATTTTGAGGACATTTGGAGTTTGTTTGACCTCCCAAATGTATTAAACAAGTTTTTAATATAGTGTGACTTAATAGCCATCGATATATCATTGATTTGCATCATTTAAGCCTAAGTTCGACCTTTAAATGACTGTCACGCGCGCTTGGCCTACCATGGCTCGCCATCCAACGGTCCAGGTTGGACGAGGATCCCATCCAATGGTAGGCGCTTTGTCTCCTACCTTGGATTAACTGAAACAGTAGTCGGGAAGACGCGGCTCGCTTCCTCTCCACCGTTCTCCCTCGTCTCTTCACCTTTTCCGGAGATTTTTTCACCCACGATTTTGTGAGGACCTCCCGCATCGAACGAGCCAAGTCACTTCACATCCTATGCACTGTAGGCAAAATTCCATTCATGGACGGCCGTATCTCCTCACCTCCACCTTCTCTTTGACTACTCTGACTTTCCCATCTATATATGACCACCTACACACATCCGTCGGCCCCTTAACAACTTGCACAAACCCTCAATTTCATCCTAGATCACTTTTGTAGCCAACGACGTTTCCAACTGTGCTTGCGGCACCTCTCCCCGGAGCTAGAGTTCTCGTGCATCAAAATTTATTGGTCTAGTGAGTTCGTCTTTCGATTCTCTTCGTTTCGAGTACATGCACGACGATTTTGGTGGAGAAACGCAAAAATGCCCAAATTACCTAGCTACACCCACAATGCCATAGCTGCGCCCCGAGCTTGAAGAAGTTCGGATGGTTTTTACCATTTTGCCCTCGCGCGCCGTTCCTTCCTGATCCTCTCACCAAGGGCAGATTCGTCATCTGAAACCTTGCTTTTTGACCCATTTAGCAATTAATTGGTCAGTTTTGTTTAATTCATAGTAAATCACTCAGTTATCAGAAAAATATAAAAAAATTCTTGTTTGAAAGATAAAATCATGTACAATCCGAATTTTTAAGTTTTGAACCCTTTTTTCCATGCTAAACCAGATAATTATTTCAAACTCCAAATTAAATGTATAAAGTGTTATAAAATGATTATAATAGTGTTTTAACTCTGTTTTTGAAAAGAAAATATGTTTTCCTGAGTAGAAAAATATTAGGAATCGTTTGGCCCTATTTCCAGACCCAAAATCCAAAGTTTTAATCCATGGTTTATAAATGTGGACATTTTACACTTAAAGTACCTTTAAGTAACCTAATATATGTGTAATGTTTGCAACTAGGGAAATATGGAATTAGATACAATCAGATTGGTGAATGTGATGGTAATGAATATAAACTAAGGTATGTGACATCTATGATGAATGTGAAATCTATGTGGAATGTATAATTTGCAAATCACACCTATCCTTATGTTGGGCTTTTATCCATCCCTGCCTTCATTATGTGCTAGCCTTGTTATCCTTCTAATTGCATTTATTGGATCTTTGCTTAGTTTATGCTTCTAAGGCCATTGTGGCCCATTCCTTATATGAATCTTGCTACTACAAATGTTGGATCATTTACTTGGAGTTCTTGGATAATGTTGTGGCCTATGATGGCCCATTTATTGATATTATTCCTTGGGTTTTATTCCCACATGCTATGATGCTAATGTTACTTTTATTTTCACTACTGCCAAGTGAACTATTAAGCATGATGTATTTTAGGCCAAATGACAATTTAGTGTACATGAGTACAAACCATGCACAGGGAAATGATGTTTTAGTCCTCCTGACGGGCACTGGGGTTTTAGTCCCCCAGCCATTTTATATTAGGCACTGGGGTTTTAGTCCCCCTGCCACTTTATAGGCACTGGGGTTTTAGTCCCCCTGCCACTGGTGAGGTCCGGTAGGTGCCTCACCCTACATTCAGATGACTTTTTGTCTTAATATATTCATTCTATGTGATTATTATTGTGGTGATTGATTATGGAAGTTTTCTCTCTCTTATTCATATACTTACCTCATTCCTTTTGAAATCTCTTAGTGTAGAGAATCTTTTATACTGCAATGCTTTAGATTATTTAATTGTCCTATTTCTCATGAATAACACATACTTTTATCATTCTCTTGTTGGATGACCCCAACCATCCAGGCTATGATCAGAGTTGCGCATGGAAGCTTGGTGACCATAAGGCTAAGGATAGGACAACAAGAAAAGGAACATATAGCTTACATGATCATATTTACCTTTATAAGTTGTTTTGTTGGGAGACAATATTGGCTTAGTCTAAGTTTTCCTCTACCTAGATCCTATGTTTTGTATAAAGTTGTACTTCCTTTATGGAAATTTTGTAATGTACTCTTTATACATTTTGAATAAAGTCAAGATTTATTTCTTCCGCTGCCACACATTTGATGTACTTGCTTATCATGTTTAATAGTAGAGACATGGTCTTTACAGCCTGGTATCAGAGCATTAAGGTAGTCAGATTCTTGACTAATTCAAATTATCTCCTAGGTAGAAACCTTGCCATATATAGTCCCTTCAGTAAGTTTTTCACCTTAGAGTTGACCTAGCATGAAAGTTTAATTTAGGATCATAATAATTTCATATTAAAAATAAAATTTGTTAACTTTTTGGTGAATTGTCTATTGAGAAGCTACTAAACCAAGAAGTTGAAAGTGATGGTGTCTAGAAAGGGTCAGAGCTTGAGGGCTGGAAATATTTTCCTCCACCCCACTAGCTTGGTAACGAGGACTCATGAGATCATATGACCTGGCCTGGCCTAATCTGATATAGACAGCTCAAAATAGTCTATCTTTGGGCATGTTGCCTAATTGTTGAATACATTAGGAAAACCATAAGTGATGATTTGATCTGTTACACAAAAATTATCATTAAATACCTTATACTCCTATGTTTAGGGTTTAGTGTACCCTATGTTACACACTGAAGCTTGGTTAGTAAATCCTTTTAGTGTTGAGTTTTATGTACCCTTTTACACTTAGCTTAGTTTGACTTAGTTGACCCTTTTAAGGGGTGGAGTGAGGGTAATGGTGTTAGTACCCTATTTGGTTTTGCAAATCTGATTTTGAGGACGAAATCCCTTTTAGGGGGGTGAAATTCCAATTAAAATAAAAATCAAATACCTTTGGAGTTAGAAACCCTATCCTTGTAGACATATGTACATAATAACTTATGTGAACAAGAATTTACCAAAAACATTATATTTGTAATTCAACTTGTTTGTTTATACACACATGAATATGTTGTAAGTCAAATAGAGATAGTTCATATGCTTGAACCTTCACATATTATTGATCCACATAATAAGGAGTTACTCATTACTAATGGCAAATATACATAACGTTGACTATGCCACCCTAATGGTAAAATGTGTATGAATAATGCACCCTAAGGATGCTTTAACATGTAATGATCATGTTGACCTAAACCCTAATAGGTAATCATCTAGCTTTGTCAACATATACATATATATATCCTTAAAGCCTTTCATGATACATTAGTGACATTAGGTGTCATCATCACATAATATACCTTAATGCATATAAATGAATTATAGTCACAAAGTTATCAATATATATAAGGTATATCACCTTGTTCTCTAATGAACACCTCATAATAACTTGATATATGAATTAATTCATTAATATTTAATGTCTTACATCCTATTCACTAAAATGAGTATAATGACTCAAACATGATAATGAATAATTGGATTCACATAAATATTCATAAAATGCCTAATGTGAAGTAAAATATGTATAATTTATAAGATGAAGTGTAATGGACAAAAATGATTAATGATGTCATTAAAATGAGTATGAAAGATGATATGAAAATGTGCAATATGGACATTATTTGGAATTATTATAGGCTTAATAACTTGTTGGATAATATTAACTTTTTCTACAAAATAATTTTTGATAATTCTACATGATAGTTTTATGACGATAATGGAAAATGAAATCATGTTATTAAGGTTTTTGACCTAATACATTAATTAAAGTTGAAATGGCTTAGTAAACCCTAATTGTGCTTAAAACCCTTAATGGGATTAATAAGGGTAATACATATGTGTATAATGTGGAGATAAAATCCTCGTTAAACAATGTGAGAATAAAAGGTGACATAAGTAACATAATAATAAAGATGATGAATTTTCATGATACAGATAGTGCTAGTGAGCCTAAAGTGTTAATTAAGTGATGTTTGATAAAAGGTTACATGTATGGTGGAAACCTTAGTGAGACTTGTCTTATGTATAGAGCTTGTGAAGTACCATAGATTTGAAGTAACACCTAGTTACCTAATATTGGGATGTTACATACTCACCTTCCTCTCTTGTTGTGATTTCGGGGATGAAATCCTATTTAAGGGGTGGTGTGTTGTAACATACTTAATCTCAGGGTCTTCCCTACAATTTACCCATATTTTATCTTTTCATTTCTTTCAAGTCCTTTTGGACTAATTTCATAAATTTCCCTTCTTTTGTATTCTTTTTGGACTCCTTGTGCAATTTGAGCACAATTCAATGTTGAAATTACCTTTTTCCCTCATTTATATAAATGGAGGGGTGTTTGCTCAAATAACCCACTTAAGGTAATAATTAAGGACTAATAATACAAAATGGAGTTTTATGAGAGATGATAAATGGATAATGTTTATTTGGAGCTTTTTGGATAAATATATTAGTAATAATGTGTATTTGAGTTAATGTATGAGAACATTAACCTTAATTGTTTCTTTCTCCTCAAAATATGATTTTAATTCATGAAAATATGTTATTTTGTTGAGAAATGATTATTGAAATCTTAATGTGTTTAATATATCGAAATTTAATCACATGTTTCATAAAAAGAAGACTTTTCATATAACTCATTCATTTTAATATAATAATATACACTTTAATGAGAAATATATTTATTTATGGCCAAATAATGAGTAAAACGAGAATCTAATTGCATAACATTGTTCTAGACTTTAATGTGAGCTAGTGGTTCAAATTTGGTGGCTTTTGGAGTTGATTTGACCCCTCAAAACTATTTTATACACTTTTAATAAAGTGTAAATTAAAATGGTGAATAATAACCCACCTTCATACCTCACTCTTAATATGGAATAACAAAACTTGCAAATGAATGCTATTAGTGATTGGAAGACTCTTGGACTCCAAATATCAGATTTGGGAACCAAGGGTTGCTTATAAAAGCAACACATAATTATTTGCTCAAGCATTATATTAATATATGCTTTAATAATCAAAATAATTATTGAAGGCCAAAGGTTGGGTGAAACGAAAATTTAATTATATAGAATGAATCTAGATGTCATTAGAAACCTGGGGATAAAATTTGAGGCCATTTGGAGTTTGTTTGACCTCCCAACTATATTAAACAAGTTTTTAATATAGTGTGACTTAATAGCCATCGATATATCATTGATTTGCATCATTTAAGCCTAAGTTCGGCCTTTAAATGACTGTCACGCACTTGGCCTGCCATGGGTCGCCATCCAAAGGTCCAGGTTGGATGAGGATTCCATCCAACGATAGGCTCTTTTTGTCTCCTACCCTGGATTAACCGAAACAGTAGCTGGGAAGACGCGACTCGCTTCCTCTCCACCGTTCTCCCTCGTCTCTTCTCCTTTTCCAGAGATTTCTTCGCCCACGAGTTCGTGAGGACCTCCCGCATCGAACGAGACAAGTCTCTTCACATCCCGTGCACTGTAGGAAAAACACCATTCGTGGCCGGCCATAGCTCCTCACCTCCACCTTCTCTTCAAATCCTCAGACTTTCGCATCTATATATGACCACCTACACACATCCGTCGGCCCCTTAACAACTTGCACAAACCATCAATTTCATCTGAGATCGCATGTTTAACCGACGATGTGGAGTTTTTCCCATCTGTTCTTGTGGCACCTCTCCCCGGAGCTAGAGTGCTCCCGCATCGAAATTTATTGGTCTGGTGAGTTTGTCTTTCAATTCTCTTCATTTCGAGTACCTGCACGACGATGGAGAAATGCAAAAATGCCCAAACTACCTAGCTACACCCACGGCGACATGGTTGTTTCCTGAGCTTGAAGAAGATCAGGTGATTTTTACCATTTTGCCCTCGCGCACCCTTCCTTCCTGATCCTCTCACCAAGGGCAGATTCGTCATCCGAAACCTTGCTTTTTGACCCATTTAGCAATTAATTGGTCAGTTTTGTTTAATTCATAGTAAATCACTCGGTTATCGAAAAAATATAAATAAATACTCGTTGGAAAGGTAAAATCATGTAGAATCCGAACTTTCATCCTAAACTTGATAATTAATTCAAACACCAATTTAATTGTATAAAGTGTTATAAAATGATAATAATAGTGTTTTAACTCTGTTTTTGAAAAGAAAATATGTTTTCTTACGTAGAAAAATATTAGGAATCATTTGGGCCTATTTCCAGACCCAAAATCCAAAGTTTTAATCCATGGTTTATAAATGTGGACATTTTACACTTAAAGTACCTTTAAGTAACCTAATACATGTGTAATGTTTGCAACTAGGGAAATATGGAATTGGATATAATCAGATTGGTGAATGTGATGGTAATGAATATAAACTAAGGTATGTGACATCTATGATGACTGTGAAATCTATGTGGAATGTATAATGTGTAAATACACCAATCCTTATGTTGGGCTTTTATCCATCCCTACCTTCATTATGTGCTAGCCATGTTATCCTTCTAATTGCATTTATTGGATCTTTACTTAGTTTATGCTTCTAAGGCCATTTTGGCCCATTCCTTATATGAATCTTGCTACTACATATGTTGGCTAATTTACTTGGAGTTCTTGGATAATGTTGTTGCCTATGATGGCCCATTTATTGAGATTATTCCTTGGGTTTAATTCCCACATGCTATGATGCAAATGTTACTTTTATTTTCAATACTGCCAAGTGAACTATTAAGCATGATGTATTTTAGGCTAAATGACAATGTAGTGTACATGAGTACAAACCACCCATAGGGCACTGAGGTTTTAGTCCTCCTGTCGGGCACTGGGGTTTTAGTCCCCCTGCCATTTTATATTAGGCATTGGGGTTTTAGTTCCCCTGCCACTTTACAGGCAATGGGGTTTTAGTCCCCCTGCCAAAGGTGAGGTCCGGTAGGTGCCACACCCTACATTGAGATGACTCTGTGTCTTAATATATTGATGCTATGTGATTATTATTGTGGTGATTGATTATGGTAGTTTTCTCTCTCTTATTCATATACTTGCCTCAAATCTTTTGAAATCTCTTAGTGTAGAGAATCTTTTATATTATAATGCTTTAGATTATTTAATTGTCCTATTTCTCATGAATAACACATACTTTCATCTTTCTCTTCCTGGATGACCCCAACCATCCAGGATAGGATCAGAGGTGCGCATGGAAGCTTGGTGAACCTATGTCGAAGGATAGGATAAGAAGAAAAGGAACATATAGCTTCCATGATCATAGTTACCTTTATAAGTTGTTTTGTTGGGAGACAATATTGGCTTAGTCTAAGTCTTCCTCTACCTAGATCCTATGTTTTGTATAAAGTTTTACTTCCTTTATGGAAATTTTGTAATGTAATCTTTATACATTTTGAATAAAGTCAAGTTTTATTTCTTCGACTGCCACACATTTGATGTACTTGCTTATCATGTTTTATAGTAGAGACATGGTCTTTACAACATGGTATTAGAGCATCAAGGTAGTCAGATTCTTGACTAATTCAAATTGTCCCCTAGGTAGAACCCTTGCCATATATAGTCCCTTTAGTAAGTTTTTCACCTTAGAGTTGACCTGGCATGAAAGTTTAATTTAGGATCATAATAATTTCATATTAAAAATAAAAATTTTCAACTTTTTGGTGAATTGTCTATTGATCGAGAAGCTACTAGAGCAAGAAATTGAAAGTGATGGTGTCTAGAAAGGGTCAGAGCTTGGGGGCTGGCAATATTTTCCTCCGCCTCACTAGCTTGGTAACGAGGACTCCTGAGCTCAGATGACCTGGCCTGGCCTGATCTGATACAAAGAGCTCGAAATAGTCTATCTTTGGGCATGTGGCCTAATTGTTGAATACCTTAGGAAAACCATAAGTGATGATTTGATCTATTACACAAAAATCATCCTTAAATACCTTATACTCCTATGTTTAGGGTTTAGTTTACCCTATGTTACACACTGAAGCTTGGTTAGTAAATCCTTTTAGTGTTGAGTTTTATGTACCCTTTTACCCTTAGCTTAGTTTGACTTAGTTGACCCTTTTAAGGGGTGGAGTGAGGGTAATGGTGTTAGTACCCTATTTGGTTTTGAAAATATGATTTTGAGGACGAAATCCCTTTTAGGTGGATGAAATCCCAATTAAAAGCAAAATCAAATACCTTTGGAGTTAGAAACCCTATCCATGTGGACATATGTACATAATAACTTATGTGTACAAGAATTTACCAAACACATTATACTGGTAATTCAACTTGTTTGTTTCTACACACATGAATATGTAGTAAGTCATATAGAGATAGTTCATATGCTTGAACCTTCACATATTATTGATGCACATAATAATGAGTTACTCATTAGCAATGGCAAATATACATAACGTTGACTATGCCACCCTAATGGTAAAATGTGTATGGATAATGCACCCTAAGGATGCATTAACATGTAATGATCATGTTGACCTAAACCCTAATAGGTAATCATCTAGCTTTGACAACATATACATATATATATCCTTAATGCCTTTCATGATACATTAGTGACATTAGGTGTCATCATCCCATAATATACCTTAATGCATATAAATGGATTATAGTCACAAAGTTATCAATATATATAAGGTATGTCACCTTGTTCTTTAATGAACACCTCATCATAACTTGATATATGAATTAATTGATTAATATTTAATGTGTTACATCCTATTCACTAAAATGAGTATAATGACTCAAACATGATAATGACTAATTGGATTCACATAAATATTCATAAAATGCCAACTGTGAAGTAAAATATGTATAATTTATAAGATGAAGTGTAATGGACAAAAATGATTAATGATGTCATTAAAATGAGAATGAAAGATGATATGACAATGTGCAATATGGACATTATTTGGAATTATTATAGGCTTAATAACTTGTTGGATAATATTAAATTTTTCTAAAAAATAATTTGTGCTAATTCTACATGATAGTTTTAAGAGGATAATGGAAAATGAATTCATGTTATTAAGTTTTTTGACCTAATACACTAATTAATGTTGAAATGGCTTAGTAAACCCTAATTGTGCTTAAAACCCTTAATGGGATTAATAAGGGTAATACATATGTGCATAATGTGGAGATAAAATCCTTGTTAAAAAAATGTGAGAATAAAAGGTGACATAAGTAACGGAATAATAAAGATGATGAATTTTCATGATACATATAGTGCTAGTGAGCCCAAAGTGTTAATTAAGTGATGTTTGATAAAATGTTACATGTATGGTGGAAACCTTAGTGAGACTTGGCTTATGTATAGAGCTTGTGAAGTAACATAGATTTGATGTAACACCTAGTTACCTAATGTTGGGATGTTACATACTCACCTTCCTCTCTTGTTGTGATTCCGGGGACGAAATCATGTTTAAGGGGTGGTGTGTTGTAACATACAAAATCTCAGGGTCTTCCCTGCAATTTACCCATATAATATCTTTTCATTTCATTCAAGTCCTTTTGGACTAATTTCATAAATTTCCCTTCTTTTATATTCTTTTTGGACTCCTTGTGCAATTTGAGCACAATTCAATGTTGAAATTACCTTTTTCCCTCATTTATATAAATGGAGGGGTGTTTGCACAAATAACCCACTTAAGGTAATAATTAAGGACTAATAATGCAAAATGGAGTTTTATGAGAGATGATAAATGGATAATGTTTATTTGGAGCTTTTTGGATAAATATATTAGTAATAATGTGTATTTGAGTTGATGTATGAGAACATTAACCTTAATTGTTTCTCTCTCCTAAAAATATGATTTTTATTCATGAAAACATGTTATTTTATTGAGAAATGATTATTGAAATCTTAATGTGTTCAATATATCAAAATTTAATCACATGTTTCATAAAAATAAGACTTTTCATATTACTCATTCATTTTAATATAATAATATACACTTTAATGAGCAATATATTTAATTATGGCCAAATAATGAGTAAAATGATAATCAAATTGCATAACATTGTTCTAGACTTTAATGTGAGCTAGTGGTTCATATAGTGTAAATTAAAATGGTGAATAATAACCCACCTTCATACCTCACTCTTAATATGGAATAATAAAACTTGCAAATGCATGCTATTAGTGAGTGGAGGACTCTTGGACTCCAAATCTCGGATTTGGGAACCAAGGGTTGCTTATAAAAGCAACACATAATTATTTGCTTAAGCATTATATTAATATATGCTTTAATAATCAAAATAATTATGGAAGGCCAAAGGTTGGGTGAAATGAAAATCTAATTATATAGAATAAATCTAGATGTCATTAGAAACCTGGGGTTAAAATTTGAGGCCATTTGGAGTTTGTTTGACCTCCCAATTGTATTAAACAAGTTTTTAATATAGTGTGATTTAATAGCCATTGATATATCATTGATTTTCATCATTTAAGCCTATGTTCGGCCTTTAAATGACTGTCACACGCACTTGGCCTACCATGGGTCGACATCCAACAGTCCAAGTAGGATGAGGATCCCATCTAATGGTAGGCGCTTTGTCACCTACCTTGGATTAACCGAAACAATAGTCGGGAAGACGCGGCTCGCTCCCTCTCCACCGTTCTCCCTCGTCTCTTCACCTTTTCTGGAGATTTCTTCACCCACGAGTTCGTGAGGACCTCCCACATCAAACAAGACAAGTCTCTTCACATCCCATGCACTGTAGGCAAAATGTCATTCGTGGCCGGCCGTAGCTCCTCACCTCCACCTTCTCCTCGACTCCTCTAAGTTTCCCATCTATATATTACCACCTACACACATCCGTCGGCCCCTTAACAACTTGCACAAACCATCAATTTCATTCGAGATCGCGTGTGTAGCCAGCGACATGGAGTTTTTTCTAGTTGTGCTTGCGGCACCTCTCCCCGGAGCTAGATTTCTTGTGCGTCGAAATTTAATGGTCTGGTGAGTTCGTCTTTCGATTCTCTTCGTTTCGAGTACCTGCACGATGATTTTGGTGGAGAAACGCAAAAACGCCCAAACTACCTAGCTACACACACGACACCATGGCTGCACCCTGAGCTTGAAGAAGCTCGGGTGCTTTTTACCATTTTGCCCTCGCGCGCCCTTCCTTCCTGATCCTCTGGCCAAGGGCAGATTCGTCATATGAAACCTTGCTTTTTGACCCATTTAGCAATTAATTGGTCAGTTTTGTGTAATTTGTAGTAAATCGCTCAGTTATCAGAAAAATATAAATAAATACTCATTGGAAAGAAAAAATCATGTAGAATCCGAATTTTCAAGTTTTGAACCTGTTTTCCATCCGAAACCTGATAATTAATTCAAACTCCAATTTAAATGTATAAAGTGTTATAAAATGATTATAATAGTGTTTTGACTCTAATTTTGAAAAGAAAATTTGTTTTCTCGAGTAGAAAAATATTAGGAATTGTTTGGACCTATTTCTAGACCCAAAATCCAAAGTTTTAATCCATGGTTTATAAATGTGGACATTTTACACTTAAAGTACCTTTAAGTAACCTAATACATGTGTAATGTTTGCAACTAGGGAAATATGGAATTGGATACAATCAGATCGGTGAATGTGATGGTAATGAATATAAACTAAGGTGTGTGACATCTATGATGAATGTGAAATCTATGTGGAATGTATAATGTGCAGATCACACCTATCCTTATGTTGGGCTTTTATCCATCCCTACCTTCATTATGTGCTAGCCTTGTTATCCTTCTAATTGCATTTATTGGATCTTTACTTAGTTTATGCTTCTAAGGCCATTGTGTCACATTCCATATATGAATCTTGCTACTACATATGTTGGCTCATTTACCTGGAGTTCTTGGATTATGTTGTTGCCTATGATGGCCCATTTATTGAGTTTATTCCTTGGGTTTTATTCCCACATGCTATGATGCAAATGTTACTTTTATTTTCACTACTTCCAAGTGAACTATTAAGCATGATGTATTTTAGGCCAAATGACAATGTAGTGTACATGAGTACAAACCACCCACAGGGCACTGAGGTTTTAGTCCTCCTGTCAGGTACGGGGGTTTTAGTCCTCCTGCCATTTTATATTAGGCACTGGGGTTTTAGTCCCCCTCCCACTTTATAGGCATTGGGGTTTTAGTCCCAATGCCACTGGTGAGGTCCGATAGGTGCCTCACCCTACATTGAGATGACTTTGTGTCTTAATATATTCATGCTATGTGATTATTATTATAATGATTTATTATGGCATTTTGCTCTCTCTTATTCATATACTTGCCTCATTCCTTTTGAAATCTCTTAGGGTAGAGATTCTTTTATATTGCAATGCTTTAAATTATTTAATTGTCCTATTTCTCATGAATAACACATAATTTTATCTTTCTCTTATTGGATGACCCCAACCATCCAGGCTAGGATCAGAGTTGCGCATGGAAGCTTGGTAAATCTAAGGCTAAGGATAGGACAAGAAGAAAAGGAACATATAGCTTGCATGATCATAGTTACCTTTACAAGTTATTTTGTTGGGAGACAATATTGGCTTAGTATAAGTCTTCCTCTACCTAGATCCTATGTTTTGTATAAAGTTGTACTTCATTTATGGAAATTTTGTAATGTACTCTTTATACATTTTGAATAAAGTCAAGTTTTATTTCTTCCATTGTCACACATTTGATGTACTTGCTTATCATGTTTTATAGTAGGGACATGGTCTTTACAGCATTGTATCAGATCATCAAGGTAGTCGGATTCTTGACGAATCAAATTGTCTCCTAGGTAGAACCCTTGCCATATATAGTCCCTTTAGTAAGTTTTTCACCTTAGACTTGACCTAGCATGAAAGTTAAATTTAGGATCATAATAATTTCAAATTAAAAATAAAATTTGTCAACTTTTTGGTGAATTGTCTATTGAGAAGCTACTAGAGCAAGAAGTTGAAAGTGATGGTGTCTAGAAAGGGTCATAGCTTGGGGGTTAGCAATATCTTCCTCCACCCCACTAGCTTGGTAACGAGGACTCCTGAGCTCATATGACCTTGCCTGGCCTGATCTGATACAAACAACTCGAAATAGTCTATCTTTGGGCATGTTGCCTAATTGTTTAATACCTTAGGAAAACCATAAGTGATGATTTTGTCTCTTACACAAAAATAATCCTTAAATACCTTATACTCCAATGTTTAGGGTTTAGTGTACCCTATGCTAGCCTTGTTATCCTTCTAATTGCATTTATTGGATCTTTGCTTAGTTTATGCTTCTAAGGCCATTGTGGCCCATTCCTTATATGAATCTTGCTACTACAAATGTTGGATCATTTACTTGGAGTTCTTGGATAATGTTGTGGCCTATGATGGCCCATTTATTGATATTATTCCTTGGGTTTTATTCCCACATGCTATGATGCTAATGTTACTTTTATTTTCACTACTGCCAAGTGAACTATTAAGCATGATGTATTTTAGGCCAAATGACAATTTAGTGTACATGAGTACAAACCATGCACAGGGAAATGATGTTTTAGTCCTCCTGACGGGCACTGGGGTTTTAGTCCCCCAGCCATTTTATATTAGGCACTGGGGTTTTAGTCCCCCTGCCACTTTATAGGCACTGGGGTTTTAGTCCCCCTGCCACTGGTGAGGTCCGGTAGGTGCCTCACCCTACATTCAGATGACTTTTTGTCTTAATATATTCATTCTATGTGATTATTATTGTGGTGATTGATTATGGAAGTTTTCTCTCTCTTATTCATATACTTACCTCATTCCTTTTGAAATCTCTTAGTGTAGAGAATCTTTTATACTGCAATGCTTTAGATTATTTAATTGTCCTATTTCTCATGAATAACACATACTTTTATCATTCTCTTGTTGGATGACCCCAACCATCCAGGCTATGATCAGAGTTGCGCATGGAAGCTTGGTGACCATAAGGCTAAGGATAGGACAACAAGAAAAGGAACATATAGCTTACATGATCATATTTACCTTTATAAGTTGTTTTGTTGGGAGACAATATTGGCTTAGTCTAAGTTTTCCTCTACCTAGATCCTATGTTTTGTATAAAGTTGTACTTCCTTTATGGAAATTTTGTAATGTACTCTTTATACATTTTGAATAAAGTCAAGATTTATTTCTTCCGCTGCCACACATTTGATGTACTTGCTTATCATGTTTAATAGTAGAGACATGGTCTTTACAGCCTGGTATCAGAGCATTAAGGTAGTCAGATTCTTGACTAATTCAAATTATCTCCTAGGTAGAAACCTTGCCATATATAGTCCCTTCAGTAAGTTTTTCACCTTAGAGTTGACCTAGCATGAAAGTTTAATTTAGGATCATAATAATTTCATATTAAAAATAAAATTTGTTAACTTTTTGGTGAATTGTCTATTGAGAAGCTACTAAACCAAGAAGTTGAAAGTGATGGTGTCTAGAAAGGGTCAGAGCTTGAGGGCTGGAAATAATTTCCTCCACCCCACTAGCTTGGTAACGAGGACTCATGAGCTCATATGACCTGGCCTGGCCTAATCTGATATAGACAGCTCAAAATAGTCTATCTTTGGGCATGTTGCCTAATTGTTGAATACATTAGGAAAACCATAAGTGATGATTTGATCTGTTACACAAAAATTATCATTAAATACCTTATACTCCTATGTTTAGGGTTTAGTGTACCCTATGTTACACACTGAAGCTTGGTTAGTAAATCCTTTTAGTGTTGAGTTTTATGTACCCTTTTACACTTAGCTTAGTTTGACTTAGTTGACCCTTTTAAGGGGTGGAGTGAGGGTAATGGTGTTAGTACCCTGTTTGGTTTTGCAAATCTGATTTTGAGGACGAAATCCCTTTTAGGGGGGTGAAATTCCAATTAAAATAAAAATCAAATACCTTTGGAGTTAGAAACCCTATCCTTGTAGACATATGTACATAATAACTTATGTGAACAAGAATTTACCAAAAACATTATATTTGTAATTCAACTTGTTTGTTTATACACACATGAATATGTTGTAAGTCAAATAGAGATAGTTCATATGCTTGAACCTTCACATATTATTGATCCACATAATAAGGAGTTACTCATTACTAATGGCAAATATACATAACGTTGACTATGCCACCCTAATGGTAAAATGTGTATGAATAATGCACCCTAAGGATGCTTTAACATGTAATGATCATGTTGACCTAAACCCTAATAGGTAATCATCTAGCTTTGTCAACATATACATATATATATCCTTAAAGCCTTTCATGATACATTAGTGACATTAGGTGTCATCATCACATAATATACCTTAATGCATATAAATGAATTATAGTCACAAAGTTATCAATATATATAAGGTATATCACCTTGTTCTCTAATGAACACCTCATCATAACTTGATATATGAATTAATTCATTAATATTTAATGTCTTACATCCTATTCACTAAAATGAGTATAATGACTCAAACATGATAATGAATAATTGGATTCACATAAATATTCATAAAATGCCTAATGTGAAGTAAAATATGTATAATTTATAAGATGAAGTGTAATGGACAAAAATGATTAATGATGTCATTAAAATGAGTATGAAAGATGATATGAAAATGTGCAATATGGACATTATTTGGAATTATTATAGGCTTAATAACTTGTTGGATAATATTAACTTTTTCTACAAAATAATTTTTGATAATTCTACATGATAGTTTTATGACGATAATGGAAAATGAAATCATGTTATTAAGGTTTTTGACCTAATACATTAATTAAAGTTGAAATGGCTTAGTAAACCCTAATTGTGCTTAAAACCCTTAATGGGATTAATAAGGGTAATACATATGTGTATAATGTGGAGATAAAATCCTCGTTAAACAATGTGAGAATAAAAGGTGACATAAGTAACATAATAATAAAGATGATGAATTTTCATGATACAGATAGTGCTAGTGAGCCTAAAGTGTTAATTAAGTGATGTTTGATAAAAGGTTACATGTATGGTGGAAACCTTAGTGAGACTTGTCTTATGTATAGAGCTTGTGAAGTACCATAGATTTGAAGTAACACCTAGTTACCTAATATTGGGATGTTACATACTCACCTTCCTCTCTTGTTGTGATTTCGGGGATGAAATCCTATTTAAGGGGTGGTGTGTTGTAACATACTTAATCTCAGGGTCTTCCCTACAATTTACCCATATTTTATCTTTTCATTTCTTTCAAGTCCTTTTGGACTAATTTCATAAATTTCCCTTCTTTTGTATTCTTTTTGGACTCCTTGTGCAATTTGAGCACAATTCAATGTTGAAATTACCTTTTTCCCTCATTTATATAAATGGAGGGGTGTTTGCTCAAATAACCCACTTAAGGTAATAATTAAGGACTAATAATACAAAATGGAGTTTTATGAGAGATGATAAATGGATAATGTTTATTTGGAGCTTTTTGGATAAATATATTAGTAATAATGTGTATTTGAGTTAATGTATGAGAACATTAACCTTAATTGTTTCTTTCTCCTCAAAATATGATTTTAATTCATGAAAATATGTTATTTTGTTGAGAAATGATTATTGAAATCTTAATGTGTTTAATATATCAAAATTTAATCACATGTTTCATAAAAAGAAGACTTTTCATATAACTCATTCATTTTAATATAATAATATACACTTTAATGAGAAATATATTTATTTATGGCCAAATAATGAGTAAAACGAGAATCTAATTGCATAACATTGTTCTAGACTTTAATGTGAGCTAGTGGTTCAAATTTGGTGGCTTTTGGAGTTGATTTGACCCCTCAAAACTATTTTATACACTTTTAATATAGTGTAAATTAAAATGGTGAATAATAACCCACCTTCATACCTCACTCTTAATATGGAATAACAAAACTTGCAAATGAATGCTATTAGTGATTGGAAGACTCTTGGACTCCAAATATCAGATTTGGGAATGAAGGGTTGCTTATAAAAGCAACACATAATTATTTGCTCAAGCATTATATTAATATATGCTTTAATAATCAAAATAATTATTGAAGGCCAAAGGTTGGGTGAAACGAAAATTTAATTATATAGAATGAATCTAGATGTCATTAGAAACCTGGGGATAAAATTTGAGGCCATTTGGAGTTTGTTTGACCTCCCAACTATATTAAACAAGTTTTTAATATAGTGTGACTTAATAGCCATCGATATATCATTGATTTGCATCATTTAAGCCTAAGTTCGGCCTTTAAATGACTGTCACGCACTTGGCCTGCCATGGGTCGCCATCCAAAGGTCCAGGTTGGATGAGGATTCCATCCAACGATAGGCTCTTTTTGTCTCCTACCCTGGATTAACCGAAACAGTAGCTGGGAAGACGCGACTCGCTTCCTCTCCACCGTTCTCCCTCGTCTCTTCTCCTTTTCCAGAGATTTCTTCGCCCACGAGTTCGTGAGGACCTCCCGCATCGAACGAGACAAGTCTCTTCACATCCCGTGCACTGTAGGAAAAACACCATTCGTGGCCGGCCATAGCTCCTCACCTCCACCTTCTCTTCAAATCCTCAGACTTTCGCATCTATATATGACCACCTACACACATCCGTCGGCCCCTTAACAACTTGCACAAACCATCAATTTCATCTGAGATCGCATGTTTAACCGACGATGTGGAGTTTTTCCCATCTGTTCTTGTGGCACCTCTCCCCGGAGCTAGAGTGCTCCCGCATCGAAATTTATTGGTCTGGTGAGTTTGTCTTTCAATTCTCTTCATTTCGAGTACCTGCACGACGATGGAGAAATGCAAAAATGCCCAAACTACCTAGCTACACCCACGGCGACATGGTTGTTTCCTGAGCTTGAAGAAGATCAGGTGATTTTTACCATTTTGCCCTCGCGCACCCTTCCTTCCTGATCCTCTCACCAAGGGCAGATTCGTCATCCGAAACCTTGCTTTTTGACCCATTTAGCAATTAATTGGTCAGTTTTGTTTAATTCATAGTAAATCACTCGGTTATCGAAAAAATATAAATAAATACTCGTTGGAAAGGTAAAATCATGTAGAATCCGAATTTTCATCCTAAACTTGATAATTAATTCAAACACCAATTTAATTGTATAAAGTGTTATAAAATGATAATAATAGTGTTTTAACTCTGTTTTTGAAAAGAAAATATGTTTTCTTACGTAGAAAAATATTAGGAATCATTTGGGCCTATTTCCAGACCCAAAATCCAAAGTTTTAATCCATGGTTTATAAATGTGGACATTTTACACTTAAAGTACCTTTAAGTAACCTAATACATGTGTAATGTTTGCAACTAGGGAAATATGGAATTGGATATAATCAGATTGGTGAATGTGATGGTAATGAATATAAACTAAGGTATGTGACATCTATGATGACTGTGAAATCTATGTGGAATGTATAATGTGTAAATACACCAATCCTTATGTTGGGCTTTTATCCATCCCTACCTTCATTATGTGCTAGCCATGTTATCCTTCTAATTGCATTTATTGGATCTTTACTTAGTTTATGCTTCTAAGGCCATTTTGGCCCATTCCTTATATGAATCTTGCTACTACATATGTTGGCTAATTTACTTGGAGTTCTTGGATAATGTTGTTGCCTATGATGGCCCATTTATTGAGATTATTCCTTGGGTTTAATTCCCACATGCTATGATGCAAATGTTACTTTTATTTTCAATACTGCCAAGTGAACTATTAAGCATGATGTATTTTAGGCTAAATGACAATGTAGTGTACATGAGTACAAACCACCCATAGGGCACTGAGGTTTTAGTCCTCCTGTCGGGCACTGGGGTTTTAGTCCCCCTGCCATTTTATATTAGGCATTGGGGTTTTAGTTCCCCTGCCACTTTACAGGCAATGGGGTTTTAGTCCCCCTGCCAAAGGTGAGGTCCGGTAGGTGCCACACCCTACATTGAGATGACTCTGTGTCTTAATATATTGATGCTATGTGATTATTATTGTGGTGATTGATTATGGTAGTTTTCTCTCTCTTATTCATATACTTGCCTCAAATCTTTTGAAATCTCTTAGTGTAGAGAATCTTTTATATTATAATGCTTTAGATTATTTAATTGTCCTATTTCTCATGAATAACACATACTTTCATCTTTCTCTTCCTGGATGACCCCAACCATCCAGGATAGGATCAGAGGTGCGCATGGAAGCTTGGTGAACCTATGTCGAAGGATAGGATAAGAAGAAAAGGAACATATAGCTTCCATGATCATAGTTACCTTTATAAGTTGTTTTGTTGGGAGACAATATTGGCTTAGTCTAAGTCTTCCTCTACCTAGATCCTATGTTTTGTATAAAGTTTTACTTCCTTTATGGAAATTTTGTAATGTAATCTTTATACATTTTGAATAAAGTCAAGTTTTATTTCTTCGACTGCCACACATTTGATGTACTTGCTTATCATGTTTTATAGTAGAGACATGGTCTTTACAACATGGTATTAGAGCATCAAGGTAGTCAGATTCTTGACTAATTCAAATTGTCCCCTAGGTAGAACCCTTGCCATATATAGTCCCTTTAGTAAGTTTTTCACCTTAGAGTTGACCTGGCATGAAAGTTTAATTTAGGATCATAATAATTTCATATTAAAAATAAAAATTTTCAACTTTTTGGTGAATTGTCTATTGATCGAGAAGCTACTAGAGCAAGAAATTGAAAGTGATGGTGTCTAGAAAGGGTCAGAGCTTGGGGGCTGGCAATATTTTCCTCCGCCTCACTAGCTTGGTAACGAGGACTCCTGAGCTCAGATGACCTGGCCTGGCCTGATCTGATACAAAGAGCTCGAAATAGTCTATCTTTGGGCATGTGGCCTAATTGTTGAATACCTTAGGAAAACCATAAGTGATGATTTGATCTATTACACAAAAATCATCCTTAAATACCTTATACTCCTATGTTTAGGGTTTAGTTTACCCTATGTTACACACTGAAGCTTGGTTAGTAAATCCTTTTAGTGTTGAGTTTTATGTACCCTTTTACCCTTAGCTTAGTTTGACTTAGTTGACCCTTTTAAGGGGTGGAGTGAGGGTAATGGTGTTAGTACCCTATTTGGTTTTGAAAATATGATTTCGAGGACGAAATCCCTTTTAGGTGGATGAAATCCCAATTAAAAGCAAAATCAAATACCTTTGGAGTTAGAAACCCTATCCATGTGGACATATGTACATAATAACTTATGTGTACAAGAATTTACCAAACACATTATACTGGTAATTCAACTTGTTTGTTTCTACACACATGAATATGTAGTAAGTCATATAGAGATAGTTCATATGCTTGAACCTTCACATATTATTGATGCACATAATAATGAGTTACTTATTAGCAATGGCAAATATACATAACGTTGACTATGCCACCCTAATGGTAAAATGTGTATGGATAATGCACCCTAAGGATGCATTAACATGTAATGATCATGTTGACCTAAACCCTAATAGGTAATCATCTAGCTTTGACAACATATACATATATATATCCTTAATGCCTTTCATGATACATTAGTGACATTAGGTGTCATCATCCCATAATATACCTTAATGCATATAAATGGATTATAGTCACAAAGTTATCAATATATATAAGGTATGTCACCTTGTTCTTTAATGAACACCTCATCATAACTTGATATATGAATTAATTGATTAATATTTAATGTGTTACATCCTATTCACTAAAATGAGTATAATGACTCAAACATGATAATGACTAATTGGATTCACATAAATATTCATAAAATGCCAACTGTGAAGTAAAATATGTATAATTTATAAGATGAAGTGTAATGGACAAAAATGATTAATGATGTCATTAAAATGAGAATGAAAGATGATATGACAATGTGCAATATGGACATTATTTGGAATTATTATAGGCTTAATAACTTGTTGGATAATATTAAATTTTTCTAAAAAATAATTTGTGCTAATTCTACATGATAGTTTTAAGAGGATAATGGAAAATGAATTCATGTTATTAAGTTTTTTGACCTAATACACTAATTAATGTTGAAATGGCTTAGTAAACCCTAATTGTGCTTAAAACCCTTAATGGGATTAATAAGGGTAATACATATGTGCATAATGTGGAGATAAAATCCTTGTTAAAAAAATGTGAGAATAAAAGGTGACATAAGTAACGGAATAATAAAGATGATGAATTTTCATGATACATATAGTGCTAGTGAGCCCAAAGTGTTAATTAAGTGATGTTTGATAAAAGGTTACATGTATGGTGGAAACCTTAGTGAGACTTGGCTTATGTATAGAGCTTGTGAAGTAACATAGATTTGATGTAACACCTAGTTACCTAATGTTGGGATGTTACATACTCACCTTCCTCTCTTGTTGTGATTCCGGGGACGAAATCATGTTTAAGGGGTGGTGTGTTGTAACATACAAAATCTCAGGGTCTTCCCTGCAATTTACCCATATAATATCTTTTCATTTCATTCAAGTCCTTTTGGACTAATTTCATAAATTTCCCTTCTTTTATATTCTTTTTGGACTCCTTGTGCAATTTGAGCACAATTCAATGTTGAAATTACCTTTTTCCCTCATTTATATAAATGGAGGGGTGTTTGCACAAATAACCCACTTAAGGTAATAATTAAGGACTAATAATGCAAAATGGAGTTTTATGAGAGATGATAAATGGATAATGTTTATTTGGAGCTTTTTGGATAAATATATTAGTAATAATGTGTATTTGAGTTGATGTATGAGAACATTAACCTTAATTGTTTCTCTCTCCTAAAAATATGATTTTTATTCATGAAAACATGTTATTTTATTGAGAAATGATTATTGAAATCTTAATGTGTTCAATATATCAAAATTTAATCACATGTTTCATAAAAATAAGACTTTTCATATTACTCATTCATTTTAATATAATAATATACACTTTAATGAGCAATATATTTAATTAT
This sequence comes from Alisma plantago-aquatica, assembly GCA_963693085.1. Taxonomy (NCBI): domain Eukaryota; kingdom Viridiplantae; phylum Streptophyta; class Magnoliopsida; order Alismatales; family Alismataceae; genus Alisma; species Alisma plantago-aquatica. The sequence continues at coordinate 998,663,105 of OY856411.1, read as the reverse complement.
GGCCAAATAATGAGTAAAATGATAATCAAATTGCATAACATTGTTCTAGACTTTAATGTGAGCTAGTGGTTCATATAGTGTAAATTAAAATGGTGAATAATAACCCACCTTCATACCTCACTCTTAATATGGAATAATAAAACTTGCAAATGCATGCTATTAGTGAGTGGAGGACTCTTGGACTCCAAATCTCGGATTTGGGAACCAAGGGTTGCTTATAAAAGCAACACATAATTATTTGCTTAAGCATTATATTAATATATGCTTTAATAATCAAAATAATTATGGAAGGCCAAAGGTTGGGTGAAATGAAAATCTAATTATATAGAATAAATCTAGATGTCATTAGAAACCTGGGGTTAAAATTTGAGGCCATTTGGAGTTTGTTTGACCTCCCAATTGTATTAAACAAGTTTTTAATATAGTGTGATTTAATAGCCATTGATATATCATTGATTTTCATCATTTAAGCCTATGTTCGGCCTTTAAATGACTGTCACACGCACTTGGCCTACCATGGGTCGACATCCAACAGTCCAAGTTGGATGAGGATCCCATCTAATGGTAGGCGCTTTGTCACCTACCTTGGATTAACCGAAACAATAGTCGGGAAGACGTGGCTCGCTCCCTCTCCACCGTTCTCCCTCGTCTCTTCACCTTTTCTGGAGATTTCTTCACCCACGAGTTCGTGAGGACCTCCCACATCAAACAAGACAAGTCTCTTCACATCCCATGCACTGTAGGCAAAATGTCATTCGTGGCCGGCCGTAGCTCCTCACCTCCACCTTCTCCTCGACTCCTCTAAGTTTCCCATCTATAAATTACCACCTACACACATCCGTCGGCCCCTTAACAACTTGCACAAACCATCAATTTCATTCGAGATCGCGTGTGTAGCCAGCGACATGGAGTTTTTTCTAGTTGTGCTTGCGGCACCTCTCCCCGGAGCTAGATTTCTTGTGCGTCGAAATTTAATGGTCTGGTGAGTTCGTCTTTCGATTCTCTTCGTTTCGAGTACCTGCACGATGATTTTGGTGGAGAAACGCAAAAACGCCCAAACTACCTAGCTACACACACGACACCATGGCTGCACCCTGAGCTTGAAGAAGCTCGGGTGCTTTTTACCATTTTGCCCTCGCGCGCCCTTCCTTCCTGATCCTCTGGCCAAGGGCAGATTCGTCATATGAAACCTTGCTTTTTGACCCATTTAGCAATTAATTGGTCAGTTTTGTGTAATTTGTAGTAAATCGCTCAGTTATCAGAAAAATATAAATAAATACTCATTGGAAAGAAAAAATCATGTAGAATCCGAATTTTCAAGTTTTGAACCTGTTTTCCATCCGAAACCTGATAATTAATTCAAACTCCAATTTAAATGTATAAAGTGTTATAAAATGATTATAATAGTGTTTTGACTCTAATTTTGAAAAGAAAAATTGTTTTCTCGAGTAGAAAAATATTAGGAATTGTTTGGACCTATTTCTAGACCCAAAATCCAAAGTTTTAATCCATGGTTTATAAATGTGGACATTTTACACTTAAAGTACCTTTAAGTAACCTAATACATGTGTAATGTTTGCAACTAGGGAAATATGGAATTGGATACAATCAGATCGGTGAATGTGATGGTAATGAATATAAACTAAGGTGTGTGACATCTATGATGAATGTGAAATCTATGTGGAATGTATAATGTGCAGATCACACCTATCCTTATGTTGGGCTTTTATCCATCCCTACCTTCATTATGTGCTAGCCTTGTTATCCTTCTAATTACATTTATTGGATCTTTACTTAGTTTATGCTTCTAAGGCCATTGTGTCACATTCCATATATGAATCTTGCTACTACATATGTTGGCTCATTTACCTGGAGTTCTTGGATTATGTTGTTGCCTATGATGGCCCATTTATTGAGTTTATTCCTTGGGTTTTATTCCCACATGCTATGATGCAAATGTTACTTTTATTTTCACTACTTCCAAGTGAACTATTAAGCATGATGTATTTTAGGCCAAATGACAATGTAGTGTACATGAGTACAAACCACCCACAGGGCACTGAGGTTTTAGTCCTCCTGTCAGGTACGGGGGTTTTAGTCCTCCTGCCATTTTATATTAGGCACTGGGGTTTTAGTCCCCCTCCCACTTTATAGGCATTGGGGTTTTAGTCCCCATGCCACTGGTGAGGTCCGATAGGTGCCTCACCCTACATTGAGATGACTTTGTGTCTTAATATATTCATGCTATGTGATTATTATTATAATGATTTATTATGGCATTTTGCTCTCTCTTATTCATATACTTGCCTCATTCCTTTTGAAATCTCTTAGGGTAGAGATTCTTTTATATTGCAATGCTTTAAATTATTTAATTGTCCTATTTCTCATGAATAACACATAATTTTATCTTTCTCTTATTGGATGACCCCAACCATCCAGGCTAGGATCAGAGTTGCGCATGGAAGCTTGGTAAATCTAAGGCTAAGGATAGGACAAGAAGAAAAGGAACATATAGCTTGCATGATCATAGTTACCTTTACAAGTTATTTTGTTGGGAGACAATATTGCCTTAGTATAAGTCTTCCTCTACCTAGATCCTATGTTTTGTATAAAGTTGTACTTCATTTATGGAAATTTTGTAATGTACTCTTTATACATTTTGAATAAAGTCAAGTTTTATTTCTTCCATTGTCACACATTTGATGTACTTGCTTATCATGTTTTATAGTAGGGACATGGTCTTTACAGCATTGTATCAGATCATCAAGGTAGTCGGATTCTTGACTAATCAAATTGTCTCCTAGGTAGAACCCTTGCCATATATAGTCCCTTTAGTAAGTTTTTCACCTTAGACTTGACCTAGCATGAAAGTTAAATTTAGGATCATAATAATTTCAAATTAAAAATAAAATTTGTCAACTTTTTGGTGAATTGTCTATTGAGAAGCTACTAGAGCAAGAAGTTGAAAGTGATGGTGTCTAGAAAGGGTCATAGCTTGGGGGTTAGCAATATCTTCCTCCACCCCACTAGCTTGGTAACGAGGACTCCTGAGCTCATATGACCTTGCCTGGCCTGATCTGATACAAACAACTCGAAATAGTCTATCTTTGGGCATGTTGCCTAATTGTTTAATACCTTAGGAAAACCATAAGTGATGATTTTGTCTCTTACACAAAAATCATCCTTAAATACCTTATACTCCTATGTTTAGGGTTTAGTGTACCCTATGTTACACACTGAAGCTTGGTTAGTAAATCCTTTTAGTGTTGAGTTTTATGTACCCTTTTACCCTTAGCTTAGTTTGACTTAGTTGACCCTTTTAAGGGGTGGAGTGAGGGTAATGGTGTTAGTACCCTATTTGGTTTTGCAAATATGATTTCGAGGACGAAATCCCTTTTGGGGGATGAAATCCCAATTAAAAGCAAAATCAAATACCTTTGGAGTTAGAAACCCTATCCATGTGGACATCTGTACATAATAACTTATGTGAACAAGAATTTACCAAACACATTATACTTGTAATTCAATTTGTTTGTTTATACACACATGAATATGTAGTAAGTCATATAGATATAGTTCATATGCTTGATCCTTCACATATTATTGATGCACATAATAATGAGTTACTCATTACTAATGGAAAATATACATAACGTTGACTATGCCACCCTAATGGTAAAATGTGTATGGATAATGCACCCTAAGGATGCTTTAACATGTAATGATCATGTTGACCTAAACCCTAATAGGTAATCATCTATATTTGACAACATGTACATAAATATATCCTTAATGCCTTTCATGATACATTAGTGACATTAGATGTCATCATCACATAAAATACCTTAATGCATATAAATGGATTGTAGTCACAATGTTATTAATATATATAAGGTATATCACCTTGTTCTCTAATGAGCCCCTCATCATAACTTGATATATGAATTAATTCATTAATATTTAATGTGTTACATCCTATTCACTAAAATGAGTATAATGACTCAAACATGATAATGAATAATTGGATTCACATAAATATTCATGTTATTAATTTGTGATAATTCTACATGATAATTTTAAAAGGATAATGGAAAATTAATTCAAGTTATTAAGGTTTTTGACCTAATACATTAATTAATGTTGAAATGGCTTAGTAAACCCTAATTGCGCTTAAAACCCTTAATGGGATTAATAAGGGTAATACATATGTGCATAATGTGGAGATAAAATCCTTGATAAAAAAATGTGAGAATAAAAGGTGACTTAAGTAACAGTATAATAAAGATGATGAATTTTCATGATGCAGATAGTGCTAGTGAGCCGAAAGTGTTAATTAAGTGATGTTTGATAAAAGGTTACATGTATGGTGGAAACCTTAGAGAGACCTGGTTTATGTATAGAGCTTATGAAGTACCATAGATTTGAAGTAACACCTAGTTACCTAATGTTGGGATGTTACATACTCACCTTCCTCTCTTGTTGTGATTTCGGGGACGAAATCCACTTTAAGGGGTGGTGTGTTGTAACATACTGAATCTCAGGGTCTTCCCTGCAATTTACCCATATTCTATCTTTTCATTTCTTTCACGTCCTTTTGGACCAATTTCACAAATTTCCCTTCTTTAATATTCTTTTTGGACTCCTTGTGCAATTTGAGCACAATTCAATGTTGAAATTACCTTTTTCCCTCATTTATATAAATGGAGGGGTGTTTGCACAAATAACCCACTTAAGGTAATAATTAATGACTAGTAATGCAAAATGGAGTTTTATCAGAGATGATAAATGGATAATGTTTATTTGGAGCTTTTTTGTTAAATATATTAGTAATAATGTGTATTTGATTTAATGTATGAGAACATTAACCTTAATTGTTTCTCTCTCCTCAAAATATTATTTTAATTCATGAAAATATGTTATTTTGTTGAAAAATTATTATTGAAATCTTAATGTGTTTAATATATCGAAATTTAATCACATGTTTCATAAAAAGAAGACTTTTCATATAACTCATTCATTTTAATATAATAATATACACTTTAATGAGAAATATATTTAATTATGGCCAAATAAAGAGTAAAACGAGAATCTAATAGCTTAACATTGTTCTAGACTTTAATGTGAACTAGTGGTTCAAATTTGGTGGCTTTTGGAGTTGATTTGGCCCCTCAAAACTATTTTATACGCTTTTAATATAGTGTAAATTAAAATGGTGAATAATAACCCACCTTCATACCTCACTCTTAGTATGGAATAATAAAACTTGCAGATGCATGCTATTAGTAAGTGGAGGACTCTTGGACTCCAAATCTTTGATTTTGGAACCAATGGTTGCTTATAAAAGCAACACATAATTATTTGCTCAAGCATTATATTAATATATGCTTTAATAATCAAAATAATTATTGAAGGCCAAAGGTTGGGTGAAACAAAAATCTAATTATATAGAATGAATCTATATGTCATTAGAAACATGGGGTTAAAATTTGAGGCCATTTGGAGTTTGTTTGACCTCCCAACTGTATTAAACAATTTTTTAATATAGTGTGACTTAATAGCCATCTATATATCATTGATTTGCATCATTTAAACCTAAGTTCAGCCTTTAAATGACTGTCACGCACGCTTGGCCTACCATGGGTCGCCATCCAAGGTCCAGGTTGGACGAGGATCCCATCCAACGGTAGGCGCTTTGTCTCCTACCTTGGATTAACTGAAACAGTAGCTGGGAAGACGTGACTCGCTTGCTCCCCACCGTTCTCCCTCGCCTCTTCACCTTTTCCGGAGATTTCTTCACCCATGAGTTTGTGAGGACCTCCCGCATCGAACGAGACAAGTCTCTTCACATCCCGTGCACTGTAGGCAAAACACCATTCGTGGCCGGCCGTAGCTCCTCACCTCCACCTTCTCTTCGACTTCTCTGACTTTCCCATCTATATATGACCACCTACACACATACGTCGGCCCCTTAACAACTTGCACAAACCATCAATTTCATCCGAGATCACATGTGTAGCCGGCGACATGGAGTTTTTGCCAGCTGTTCTTGCGGCACCTCTCCCAGAGCTAGAGTGCTCGTGCGTCGAAATTTATTGGTCTGGTGAGTTCATCTTTCGATTCTCTTCGTTTCGAGTACCTGCACGACGATTTTGGTGGAGAAACACAAAAATGCCCAAACTACCTAGCTACACCCATGGGTACTTTTTACCATTTTTCCCTCACGCACCCTTCCTTCCTAATCCTCTCGCCAAGGGCAGATTCATCATCTGAAACCTTGCTTTTTGACCCATTTAGCAATTAATTGGTCAGTTTTGTTTAATTTGTAGTAAATCGCTCGGTTATTAGAAAAATATAAATAAATACTCGTTAGAAAGCTAAAATCATTTAGAATACGAAATTTCAAGTTTTGAACCCTGTTTTCCATCCTATACCTGATAAGTAATTCAAAAGACAATTTAAATGTATAAAGTGTTATAAAATGATTATAATAGTGTTTTAACTCTGTTTTTGAAAAGAAAATATGTTTTCTCGAGTAGAAAAATATTAGGAATCGTTTGGCCCTATTTCCAGACCAAAAATCCAAAGTTTTAATCCATGGTTTATAAATGTGGACATTTTACACTTAAAGTATCTTTAAGTAACCTAATACATGTGTAATGTTTGCAACTAGGGAAATATGGAATTGGATACTATTAGATTGGTAAATGTGATGGTAATGAATATAAACTAAGGAATCTGACATCTATTATGAATATGAAATCTATGTGGAATGTATAATGTGCAAATCACACCTATCCTTATATTGGGATTTTATCCATCCCTACCTTCATTATGTGCTAGCCTTATTATCCTTCTAATTGAATTTTTTGGATCTTTACTTAGTTTATGCTTCTAAGACCATTGTGGCCCATTCCTTATATGAATCTTGCTACTACATATTTTGGCTCATTCCTTATATGATCATAGTTACCTTTATAAGTTGTTTTGTTGGGAGACAATATTGGCTTAGTCTAAGTCTTCCTCAAGGTAGTCGGATTCTTGACTAATTCAAATTGTCTCCTAGGTAGAACCCTTGCCATATATAGTCCCTTTAGTAAGTTTTCACCTTAGAGTTGACCTAGCATGAAAGTTTAATTTAGGATCATAATAATTTCATATTAAAAATAAAATTTGTCAACTTTTTGGTGAATTGTCTATTAATAAGCTACCAGAGCAAGAAGTTGAAAGTGATGGTGTCTAGAAAGGGTCAGAGCTTGGGGGCTAGCAATATTTTCCTCTGCCCCACTAGCTTGGTAACAAGGACTCCTGAGATCATATGACCTGGCTTGGCCTGATCTGATACAGACAGCTCGAAATAGTCTATCTTTGGGCATGTTGCCTAATTGTGGAATACCTTAGGAAAACCATAAGTGATGATTTGATCTCTTACACAAAAATCATCCTTAAATACCTTATACTCCTATGTTTAGGGTTTAGTTTACCCTATGTTACACACTGAAGCTTGGTCAATAAATCCTTTTAGTGTTGAGTTTTATGTACCCTTTTACCCTTAGCTTATTTTGACTTAGTTGACCCTTTTAAGGGGTGGAGTGAGGGTAATGGTGTTAGTACCCTATTTGGTTTTGCAAATCTGATTTCAAGGACGAAATCCCTTTTAGGGTGATGAAATCCCAATTAAAAGCAAAATCAAATACCTTTGGAGTTAGAAACCCTATCCATGTGGACATATGTACATAATAACTTACATGAAAAAGAATTTACCAAACACATTATACTTGTAATTCAACTTGTTTGTTTATACACACATGAATATTTAGTAAGTCATATAGAGATAGTTCATATGCTTGAACCTTCACATATTATTGATGCACATAATAATGAGTTACTCCTTACTAGTGAAATATATACATAACGTTGACTATGCCACCCTAATGGTAAAATGTGTATGGATACTGCACCCTAAGGATGCTTTAACATGTAAAGATCATGTTGACCTAAACCCTAATAGTAAATCATCTAGCTTTGACAGCATATACATATATATATCCTTAATGCCTTTCATGATACATTAGTGACATTAGGTGTCATCGTCACATAATATACCTTAATGCATATAAATGGATTATAGTCACAAATTTATCAATATATATAAAAGGTATATCACCTTGTTCTCTAATGAACACCTCATCATAACTTGATATATGAATTAATTCATTAATATTTAATGTGTTACATCCTATTCACTAAAATGAGTATAATGACTCAAACATGATAATGAATAATTGGATTCACATAAACATTCATAAAATGCCTAATGTGAGGTAAAATATGTATAATTTATAAGATGAAGTGTAATGGAAAAAAAATGATTAATGATGTCATTAAAATAAGAATGAAAGATGATATGACAATGTGCAATATGGACATTATTTGGAATTATTATAGGCTTAATAACTTGTTGGATAATATTAACTTTTTCTACAAAATAATTTGTGATAATTATACATGATAGTTTTAAGAGGATAATGGAAAATGAATTCATCTTATTAAGGTTTTTGACCTAATACATTAATTAATGTTGAAATGGCTTAGTAAACCCTAATTGTACTTAAAACCCTTAATGGGATTAATAAGGGTAATACATATGTGCATAATGTGGAGATAAAATCCTTGTTAAAACAATGTGAGTATAAAAGGTGACATAAGTAATGGAAAAATAAAGATAATGAATTTTCATGATACAGATAGTGCTAGTGAGTCCAAAGTGTTAATTAAGTGATGTTTGACAAAAGGTTACATGTATGGTGGAAACCTTAGTGAGACTTGGCTTATGTATAGAGCTTGTGAAGTACCATAGATTTGATGTAACACCTAGTTACGTAATGTTGGGATGTTACATACTCACCTTCCTCTCTTGTTGTGATTTCGGGGACAAAATCCTCTTTAAGGGGTGGTGTGTTGTAACATACTGAATCTCAGGGTCTTCCTTACAATTTACCCATATTCTATCTTTTCATTTCGTTCAAGTCCTTTTGGACCAATTTCATCAATTTCCCTTCTTTTATATTTTTTTTGGACTCCTTGTGCAATTTGAGCACAATTCAATGTTGAAATTACCTTTTTTTCCCTCATTTATATAAATGGAGGGGTTTTGGCACAAATAACCCACTTATGGTAATAATTAAGGACTAATAATGCAAAATGGAGTTTTATGAGAGATGATAAATGGATAATGTTTATTTGGAGATTTTTGGATAAATATATTAGTAATAATGAGTATTTGAGTTAATGTATGAGAACATTAACCTTAATTGTTTCTCTCTCCTCAAAATATGATTTTAATTCATGAAAATATGTTATTTTGTTGAGAAATGATAATTGAAATCTTAATGTGTTTAATATATCAAAATTTAATCTCATGATTCATAAAAAGAAGACTTTTCATATAACTCATTCATTTTAATATAATAATATACACTTTAATGAGCAATATATTTTATTATGGCCAAATAATGAATAAAACGAGAATGTAATTGCATAATATTGTTCTAGACTTTAATGTGAGCTAGTGGTTCAAATTTGGTGGCTTTTAAAGTTGATTTGACCCCTCAAAACTATTTTATATGCTTTTAATATAGTGTACATTAAAATGGTGAATAATAACCCACCTTCATACCTCACTCTTAATATGGAATAAGAAAACTTGCAAATGCATGCTATTAGTGAGTGGAGGACTCTTGGACTCCAAATCTCGGATTTGGGAACCAAGGGTTGCTTATAAAAGAAACACATAATTACTTGCTAAAGCATTATATTAATATATGCTTTAATAATCAAAATAATTATTGAAGGACAAAAGTTGGGTGAAATGAAAATCTAATTATATAGAATGAATCTAGACATCATTATAAACTTGGGCTAAAAATTTGAGGCCATTTCGAGTTTGTTTGACCTCCCAACTGTATTAAACAAATTTTTATTATAGTGTGACTTAATAGCCATCGATATATCACTGATTTGCATCATTTAAGCCTAAGTTCTGCCTTTAAATGACTGTCACACACACTTGGCCTACCATGGGTCGCCATCCAACGGTCCAGGTTGGATGAGAATCCCATCCAACAGTAGGTGCTTTGTCTCCTACCTTGGATTAACTGAAACAGTAGTCGGGAAGATGCGGCTCGCTTCCTCTCCACCGTTCTCCCTCGTCTCTTCACCTTTTCAAGAGATTTCTTTGCCCACGAGTTCGTGAGGACCTCCCACATCAAACGAGACAAGTCTCTTCACATCCTGTGCACTATAGGCAAAACACCATTCGTGGCCGGCCATCGATCCTCACCTCCACCTTCTCTTCGACTCCTCTGACTTTCCCATCTATATATGACCACCTACACACATCTGTCGGCCCCTTAACAACTTGCACAAACCGTCAATTTCATCTGAGATCGTGTGTGTAGCCGACAATGTGGAGTTTTTTCCAGCTGTTCTTGCGGCACCTCTCCCCAGAACTAGAGTGCTTCTGCGTCGAAATTTATTGGTCTGGTGAGTTCATCTTTCGATTCTGTTCGTTTCGAGTACCTGGACGACGATTTTGGTGGAGAAATGCAAATACGCCCAAACTACCTAGCTACACCCACAGGTACTTTTTACTATTTTTCCCTCACGCATCCTTCCTTCCTGATCCTCTCGCCAAGGGCAGATTTGTCATCCGAAACCTTGCTTTTTGACCCATTTAGTAAATAATTGGTCAGTTTTGTTTAATTCGTAGTAAATCGCTTAGTTATCAGAAAATAATAAATAAATACTTGATGGAAAGCTACAATCATGTAGAATCTAAATTTTCAAGTTTTGAACCCTATTTCCATCCTAAACTTGATAATTAATTCAAACACCAATTTAAATGTATCAAGTGTTATAAAATGATTATTATAGTGTTTTAACTCTATTTTTGAAAAGAAAATATGTTTTCTCGAGTAGAAAAATATTAGGAATCGTTTGGCCCTGTTTCCACACCCAAAATCCAAAGTTTTAATCCATGGTTTATAAATGTGGATACTTTGACACTTAAAGTACCTATAAGTAACCTAATACATGTGTAATGTTTGCAACTAGGGAAATATGGAATTGGATACAATCAGATTGGTAAATGTGATTGTAATGAATATAAACTAAGGTATGTTACATCTATGATGAATGTGAAATATATGTGGAATGTATAATGTGCAAATCACACCTATCCTTATGTTGGGCTTTTATCCATCCCTACCTTCATTATGTGCTAGCCTTGTTATCCTTCTAATTGCATTTATTGGATCTTTACTTAGTTTATGCTTCTAAGGCCATTGTGGCCCATTCCTTATATGAATCTTGCTACTACATATGTTTGCTCATTTATTTGGAGTTCTTGGATAATGTTGTTGCCTATGATGGACCATTTATTGAGATTAGTTTGTGGGTTTTATTCGCACATGCTATGATGCAAATGTTACTTTTATTTTCACTACTGCCAAGTGAACTATTAAGCATGATGTATTTTAGGCCAAATGACAATGTAGTGTACATGACTACAAACCACCCACAGGGCACTGAGGTTTTAGTCCTCTTGTCGGACATTGGGGTTTTAGTCCCCCTGCCATTTTATATTAGGCACTGGGGTTTTAGTCCCCCTGCCACTTTATAGGCATGGCGGTTTTAGTCCCCCTGCCACTGGTGAGGTCGGGTAGGTGCCTCACCCTACATTGAGATGACTTTGTGTCTTAATATATTCATGCTATGTGATTATTATAGTAATTATTGATTATGGTAGTTTTATCTCTCTTATTCATATACTTGCCTCATTCCTTTTGAAATCTCTTAGTGTACAGAATATTTTATATTGCAATCCTTTAGATTATTTAATTGTCCTATTTGTCATGAATAACACAAACTTTTACCTTTCTTTTGCTGGATGACCCCAACCGTCCAGGCTAGGATCAGAGTTGTGCATGGAAGCTTGGTGAACCTAAGGCTAAGGATAGGACAAGAAGAAAAGGAACATGTAGCTTGCATGATCATAGTTACCTTTATAAGTTGTTTTGTTGGGAGACAATATTGGCTTAGTCTAAGTCTTCCTCTACCTAGATCCTATGTTTTATATAAAGTTGTACTTCCTTTTATGGAAATTTTGTAATGTACTCTTTATACATTTTGAATAAAGTCAAGTTTTATTTCTTCCGCTGCCACACATTTGATGTACTTGCTTATCATGTTTTATAGTAGAGATATGGTCTTTACAGCATGGTATCAGAGCATCAAGGTAGTCAGATTCTTGATTAATTCAAATTGTCTCCTAGGTACAACCCTTGCCATATATAGTCCCTTTAGTAAGTTTTTCACCTTAGAGTTGACCTAGCATGAAAGTTTAATTTAGGATCATAATAATTTCATATTAAAAATAAAATTTGTCAACTTTTTGGTGAATTGTCTATTGAGAAGCTACTAGAGCAAGAAGTTGAAAGTGATGGTGTCTAGAAAGGGTCAGAGCTTGGGGGTTGGCAATATTTTCCTCCGCCCCACTAGCTTGGTAACGAGGACTCCTAAGCTCATATGACCTGGCATGGCCTGATCTGATACAGAAAGCTCGAAATAGTCTATCTTTGGGCATGTTGCCTAATTATTGAATACCTTAGGAAAACCATAAGTGATGATTTTATCACTTACACAAAATCATCATTAAATACCTTATACTCCTATGTTTAGGGTTTAGTGTACCCTATGTTACACACTGAAGCTTGGTTAGTAAATCCTTTTAGGGTTGAGTTTTATGTACCCTTTTACCCTTAGCTTAGTTTGACTTAGTTGGCCCTTTTATGGGGAGGAGTGAGGGTAATGGTGTTAGTACCCTATTTGATTTTGCAAATCTGATTTCGAGGACGAAATCCCTTTTAGGGGGATGAAATCCCAATTAAAAGAAAAATCAAATACCTTTGGAGTTAGAAACCCTATCCATGTGGACATATGTACATAATAACTTATGTGAACAAGAATTTACCAAACACATTATACTTGTAATTCAACTTGTTTGTTTGTACACACATGAATATGTAGTAAGTCATATAGAGATAGTTCATATGCTTGAACCTTCACATATTATGTATGCACATAATAATGACTTACTCATTACTAATGGCAAATATACATAACGTTGACTATCCCACCCTAATGGTAAAATGTGTATGGATAATGCACCCTAAGGATGCTTTAACATGTAATGATCATGTTGACCTAAACCCTAATAGGTAATCATCTAGCTTTGACAACATATACATATATATATCCTTAATGCCTTTCATGATACCTTAGTGCAATTAGGTGTCATCATCACATAATATACCTTAATGCATATAAATGGATTATAGTCACAAAGTTATCAATATATATAAGGTATATCACCTTGTTCTCTAATGAACACATCATCATAACTTGATATATGAATTAATTCATTAATATTTAATGTGTTACATCCTATTCACTAAAATGAGTATTATGACTCAAACATGATAATGAATAATTGGATTCACATAAATATTCATAAAATGCCTAATGTGAAGTAAAATATGTATAATTTATAAGATGAAGTGTAATGGACAAAAATGATTAATGATGTCATTAAAATGAGTATGAAAGATGATATGACAATGTGCAATATGGACATTATTTGGAATTATTATAGGCTTAATAACTTGTTTGATAGTATTAACTTTTTCTACAAAATAATTTGTGATAATTCTACATGATAGTTTTAAGACGATAATGGAAAATGAATTCATGTTATTAAGGTTTTTGACCTAATACATTAATTAATGTTGAAATGGCTTAGTAAACCTTAATTGTGCTTAAAACCCTTAATGGGATTAATAAGGGTAATACATATGTGCATAATGTGGAGATAAAATCCTTGTTAAAACAATGTGAGAATAAAAGGTGACATAAGTAAAAGAATAGTAAAGATGCTGAATTTTCATTATACAAATAGTGCTAGTGAGCCCAAAGTGTTAATTAAGTGATGTTTGATAAAAGGTTACATGTATGGTGGAAACCTTAGTGAGACTTGGCTTATGTATAGAGCTTGCGAAGTACCATAGATTTAAAGTAACACCTAGTTACCTAATGTTGGGATGTTACATACTCACCTTCCTCTCTTGTTGTGATTTCGGGGATGAAATCCTCTTTAAGGGGTGGTGTGCTGTAACATACTGAATGTCAGGTTCTTCCCTGCAATTTACCCATATTCTATCATTTCATTTCTTTCAAGTCCTTTGGGATCAATTTCTTAAATTTCCCTTCTTTTATATTCTTTTTGGAATCCTTGTGCAATTTGAGCACAATTCAATGTTGAAATTACCTTTTTCCCTCATTTATATAAATGGAGGGGTATTTGCACAAATAACCCACTTAAGGTAGTAATTAAGGACTAATAATGCAAAATGCAGTTTTATCAGAGATGATAAATGGATAATGTTTATTTGGAGCTTTTTGGATAAATATATTAGTAATAATGTGTATTTGAGTTAATGTATGAGAACATTAACCTTAATTGTTTCTCTCCTCTCAAAATATGATTTTAATTCATGAAAATATGTTTTTTTTAGATATGATTATTGAAATATTAATGTGTTTAATATATCGAAATTTAATCACATGTTTCATAAAAAGAAGACTTTTCATATAACTCATTCATTTTAATATAATAATATACACTTTAATGAGCAATATATTTAATTGTGGCCAAATAATCAGTAAAAGGATAATCTAATTGCATAACGTTGTTCTAAAATTTAATGTGAGCTAATGGTTCAAATTTGGTGGCTTTTGGAGTTGATTTGACCACTCAAAACTATTTTATACGATTTTAATATAGTGTAAATTAAAATGGTGAATAATAACCCACCTTCATACCTCACTCTTAATATGGAATAATAAAACTTGCAAACGCATGCTATTAGTGAGTGGAGGACTCTGGGACTCCAAATCTCAGATTTGGGAACCAAGGGTTGCTTATAAAAGCAACACATAATTATTTGCTCAAGCATTATATTAATATATACTTTAATAATCAAAATAAATATTGAAGGCCAAAGGTTGGGTGAAACGAAAATCTAATTATATAGAATGAATCTAGACGTCATTAGAAACTTGGGGTTAAAATTTGAGGCCATTTGGAGTTTGTTTGACCTCCCAACTGTATTAAACAAGTTTTTAATATAGTGTGACATAATAGCCATCGATATATCATTGATTTGCATCATTTAAGCCTAAGTTCGGCCTTTAAATGACTGTCACGCGCGCTTGGCCTACCATGGGTTGCCATCCAACGGTCTAGGTTGGATGAGGATCCCATCCAATGGTAGGTGCTTTGTCTCCTACCTTGGATTAACCGAAACAGTAACCGGGAAGACGTGGCTCGCTTCCTCTCCACCGTTCTCCCTCGTCTCTTCACCTTTTCTGGAGATTTCTTCACCCACGAGTTCATGAGGACCTCCCGCATCGAACGAGCCAAGTCTCTTCGCATCCCGTGCACTATAGGAAAAATGTCATTTGTGGCCAGCCGTAGCTCCTCACCTCCACCTTCTCTTCGACTCGTCTGACTTTCCCATCTATATATGACCACCTACACACATCCGTCGGCCCCTTAACAACTTGCACAAATCATCAATTTCATCCGAGATCGCATGTGTAGCCGATGACATGGAGTTTTATTCAGCTGTGCTTGCAGCACCTCTCCCTGGAGCTAGAGTGCTCGTGCGTCGAAATTTATTGGTGTGGTGAGTTCATCTTTAGATTCTCTTCGTTTCGAGTATCTGCACGGCGATTTTGGTGGAGAAACCCAAAAACGCCCAAACTACCTAGCTACACCCACATCGCCATGGCTATACCCCAACCTTGAAGAAGCACTGGTGTTTTTTACCATTTTTCCCTCACGCACCCTTCCTTCCTGATCCTCTCGCCAAGGGCAGATTCGTCATTTGAAACCTTGCTTTTTGACCCATTTAGCAATTAATTGGTAAGTTTTGTTTAATTCGTAGTAAATCACTCGGTTATCAGAAAAATATAAATAAATACTCGTTGGAAATCTAAAATCATGTAGAATCCAAATTTTCAAGTTATGAACCCTTTTTTCCATCCTAAACATGATAATTAATTCAGACCCCAATTTAAATGTATAAAGTGTTATAAAATGATTATAATTGTGTTTTAACTCTGTTTTTGAAAAGAAAATATGTTTTCTCGAGTAGAAAAATATTAGGAATCGTTTGGCCCTATTTCTAGACCCGAAATCCAAAGTTTTAATCCATGGTTTATAAATGTGGACATTTTACACTTAAAGCACCTTTAAGTAACCAAATACCTGTGTAATGTTTGCAACTAGGGAAATATGGAATTGGATACAATCAGATTGGCGAATGTGATGGTAATGAATATAAACTAAGGTATGTGACATCTATGATGAATATGAAATCTATGTGGAATGTATAATGTGCAAATCACACCTATCCTTATGTTGGGCTTTAATCCATCCCTACCTTCATTATGTGCTAGCATTATTATCCTTCTGATTGCATTTATTGGATATTTACTTAGTTTATGCTTCTAAGGCCACTGTGGCCCATTACTTATATGAATCTTGCTACTACATATGTTGTCTCATTTACTTGGAGTGCTTGGATAATGTTGTTGCCTATGATGGCCCATTTATTGAGATTGTTCCTTGGGTTTTATTCCCACATGCTATGATGTAAATGTTACTTTTATTTTCACTACTTCCAAGTGAACTATTAAGCATTATGTATTTTAGGCCAAATGACAATGTAGTGTACATGATTACAAACCACCCACAGGGCACTTAGGTTTTAGTCCTCCTGTCGGGCACTGGGGTTTTAGTCCCCCTGCCATTTTATATTAGGCACTGGGGTTTTAGTCCCCCAGCCACTTTATAGGCACTGGGGTTTTAGTCCCCCTGCCACTGGTGAGGTCTGGTAGGTGCATCACCCTACATTGAGATGACTTTGTGTCTTAATATATTCATGCTATGTGATTATTATTATGGTGATTGTTTATATTAGTTTTCTCTCTCTTATTCATATACTTGCCTCATTCCTTTTGAAATCTCTTAGTGTAGAGAATCTTTTATATTGCAATGCTTTAGTTTATTTAATTGTCTTATTTATAATGAATAACACATACTTTTATCTTTCTCTTGCTGGATGACCCCAACCATCCAGGCTAGGATCAGAGTTGTGCATGGAAGCTTGGTGAACCTAAGGCTAAGGATAGGACAAGAAGAAAAGGAACATATAGCTTGCATGATCATAGTTACCTTTATAAGTTGTTTTGTTGGGAGACAATATTGGCTTAGTCTAAGTCTTCCTCTACCTAGATCCTATGTTTTGTATAAAGTTGTGCTTCCTTTATGGAAATTTTGTAATGTACTCTTTATACATTTTGAATAAAGTCAAGTTTTATTTCTTCCACTGCCACACATTTGATATACTTGCTTATCATGTTTTATAGTAGAGACATGGTCTTTACATGCACTCTGTCTGTTAACTTCTTTGATTCTTGCTTGTCACATAGTTAGTCCTTTATTTATGTTTACAAATGGAGGTTCTGATCAGGTTTGCTCCTTGAGAATCCTTAAGATAGCTAGCTGAGAAAGTTGGATGCTTGAGGGCTAGTTCTAGGTAGGACGTGTATGACTAATTCAAGATGTGGTTACTATTTGTGGGTATGTCGAAGTGTATGTAATCGTGTCTTGTTCTAGTCCTTCTCTAGTAGGAGTGTTTTGGAACTATCCTGATAGTTTGATAGGTTTTGTAGTTACTTTTGATCCATCTCAAGATCCGTGTTCCCCCTGTGTGTGGTAATATTTGTTCTATCTGATGTAATGGGGTACCTAGTGCCCAACATTTTTGGTAATATTAGCAACACACATTTTTGACCGACCAAAAAAAAGAAAATAGATAATCATAATATAGTCAACTTATTGCTTGATCGTTAACCATGTATACAACAAGTGAGGCTAAGTAATAAATTAGATATACATCATATTAATATAGAATTTAGTTAATATTATGACAACAAATAATTACATGCATGGTCACCAGAACATAGTTGGTAGCTGGATTGTAGCGTTAGTTGTGAGACACCCTGGAAGGCTGGGAATGATCCTCTAGT
Source organism: Alisma plantago-aquatica (assembly GCA_963693085.1). Taxonomy (NCBI): domain Eukaryota; kingdom Viridiplantae; phylum Streptophyta; class Magnoliopsida; order Alismatales; family Alismataceae; genus Alisma; species Alisma plantago-aquatica. The sequence goes on along the minus strand of OY856411.1, from coordinate 998,644,892 downwards.
AGGTTCATTTCTTGCAATCTTGATAGGGATCACCATTTCAGACATTAATTCCATGCCAAGTTGCTCCATTGAGACATATTGTTTTGTCTGCAAGTACATCTATGAAGATGAACGAATGCCCTACAAATGATTGTGATTCTTATAAAATGATTTTAGGGACTTTTCTATTTCACATGACACCAACTTGGTGTGTGTCAGATGGGATGGGAATGAGCTTGTTGACAGCTTCACCAAATTGGCTCACAAACAGACCCCAAAACAATTACCCAGATTGAATGTTGACTCCATCCAACATTATGAATGTCACAAAGAGAATGCTAAAAGTACAGGTAGTAACCCCAGAAGGGGAAGTTTCATTCTCCTACATGAGGAGGGGATGCTAAATAGAAGCACCTCCTCTGATTTTCTCAACAATTTGGGTATTATCTATGCAATATCCTGACAACATGAATTTTCCAAATATACTATTACTGATATTTCATCAAAGTTTGCATACGAAACATACCAATAACTTCATCAGTGTTTCTCAAAATTTTAAAGTCGAGATGAAGCTGATGTCGTATACCTTGGTTTCTACCTTCAAATTTGTCTATACAGGTTTGATGATGGTAGGCACAATGGAAGGATAGATATAGTTACTATGAAGTAAGTGGAGAATGAGCCTATTAGAGATTGATAGGGTGTATTTCCAAAAATCTCACTGAGGCATGTGCATGATAGTGTACGCCCCTTAAAGGAGGATGTTAAGGTGGTACCAAACTTTTTCAAATTGATTTATCACTAGGATGATCATATAACTTTCCCATCTACAAACCCTAATCCTAGTTTCAGTAGTTCAAGCAGAAAGCTAATTAATAAACATGAAACATAAAGTTTGTTCTAGCCATCGATTGAATTTAAATAGACTAAACATGTATGTCCATAAATTGTAGTACCATGATATATTATATGTACACATAATATTATATGGGTAGAATACATACAGTTCATTATTCAGAGATTCTATGTAAGACACTTTAATAGAAGGAATTAAGCTAAAAGAATAGGAATATATAAAAAAGCAAAGAAATTAATTATGAAGTTTCGAAAATCAAGATCGTAATAGTGGTTCATGTTCAACTGTGAGATGGTCCTAAAATTATTGTACTGTATAAAATGACATGCATCTCTTGTGACATGATAAAGCCAAAACATTAATGGTGATCAATTTATGTGAAGAGAAAACTCACAATGTTCGTAGAAAGAGCATCGAGGGGAGTTGTTAATAATAAATGTGAACTAGGATGATATTAATGACTACTAATAGGAAGGAAATGTTTTACACAACAATGGACTTTGTATGTCCATATGGATCTTTTTCTACTGTAAGATAGTGTCAAACAACCAAGTGTTGAATGTATAGTCTGACTCAATTAGACCAAAACCACATATATTTTAATTGCAAAAGCAAATAACAATCATCTCGTGAGAGGTTATGCAAAATACAATTTGCAAAAAGTAGTTCTACAGTAGAACTAATATATACAATGAACAAAGATTCCATATGAACCTGACAATTATTGCAAGATAACATACCTTACAGAGGGTGTTGTGCCATAATATAGAAATTGCATCTTGAGATGTAATTAGTGCTCCTAGCTTATTATAGGAAATGTCATCATACAGTGATGGTCTAGCTACATGAAGTCAAGAAAAGAAATTTGCATAAACATTGTAATAGAATGCCCAGTGATTTCAACCTTTGCACATCTATACATCAGATTGAGTGCTCGGTGATCTCAAGCACACATGTACTCTGACTCATGTAGAAGGAACCAACAACATCAATTTATATAATATGTCAATAGAACATGAATTTAAATCAAAATTGTCAAGCTTTACTTCATTCTACTTGGAAATATGCAAAAATATTATCTATGAAATATTTAGACAATCTGCCAAGAAATCAGAACTGTGCCCACTTCTTTCATTGAAGAATCTTGATAGTGTGAGTGTGATATGGAAGTAAAAGAGGTCACTTACCGCAAAAGAGAGACATTACATGGCTCCTTTAACAATAGGAGATTGCACGAGGCAGCATACTCAGTTCCTTGCATAAAAAGTGGCTAATGATGAAAGGAATATTATATTGTAGGATGAATCCACCTAAAATGAAGAAGATGAGGACAATTGGAGCCCTTCCTATGCTAGAAATGAACATGAGCCTATATATGGTAGTAATTGTCCACAAGAGCCTGGTAGCCATCTATTAGACCAAATAGATGAGGAACAATTGCTTGAAGAACCTATAACAACAAGCAAATAAGAAAGTGCATTACCAAACAATTGCCAAGATAGTTAAGTTTCATGGACTTTGTGAACCTTCCACAAGACATATAATTAAGAAAAATTCTAGTAATAAAATCTAATTATTGTAGAACTAGAGAACCAGACATAAGGATAGAAGTTAACTCAAACAAGTTGGCTGATAGGTTCCTACATTTTTTCTGTGAAGGAATAAGGATCACCTTAAACCATCAAGGCAAACAATTAATTTGAAAACATGTAAATGTGTGAAACTATATAATTAAACTAGGTGAGTTAATGGCTTTAATGGCACATACCATCCATAAGGATGCACTAGTTGGTAGAAGAGGCACAAAATAGTATTAGGAAACATAAATCGTGACCTCAATGTGAGTGGGAGAAGAACAATTGCTAAATCATGGAACCCAAACATTGTACTGGGGGAGTTGGGTTTCAGCCGAAATCCTCACCCCTCCATTTTTCTCTCCTTGGGTGCTCCATCCTTCCAACACCTCCTCAGGTAGTCCATGAGGACATACCCTACACTTGAGCAATTGTGATTCGGACAAGATCCTTGCCCCCTCCCCCCACTTTTCTGTTTCCTTGGGGACTCCGTCCTTCTAGAACCTCTGCTGGTGGTCCGTGAGATCAGGTGCTAGCAAAGAGGAGGGCGTCAGGGGTGTTGTGCGAGGAAAGTGAGGTGAGAGGGAGAGAACGTGATTGGATAGAGGACTGTAGGGGGGAAGGGAAGATAGTGAGAGGGAGAGCTAGCACACGATGGATGGGAGTGGCTATCGGGGAGAGCCATGGATTTGCGGGGGAGGCGATGCGGGAGAGGGACTGAGGGAGTACCATCGCAAGCACACTTTGAAATTGTGCCGATTCGGCAAGGAAGGAGTAGCGCAAGGGATGGGACTGAGGGAGTACCATCGCAAGCACACTTTAAAAGTTTGTTTTTGGATGGGTCAAGTGTGCTTTGATGACATGAGATGAGTTTTGAACATTCAACCCTAGCTAAACAAAGCACCATGTATGGTACTTATGACTGGGTTGATATGCTAATCATAGCTTGTGGATTGACATGCTTGCAAATGTCTAATCTTGTACATGTACGTTATGGTTAGGTATATATGGTTTGAGACCAATATGGGCCTCAATCTCTTTACAAACAATGACCTCTAGTAAGGGACATACAATAAGGGTGAACTCTTAATATGGGTCAACCTGACACGGGAGAAAGTCAGAGTACCTGACCTCCAAAATATATGAAATGTTGAAAAATATGCTTTGTGAAATATAATGATAATGAGTTCCTAGTTGGACTACTTCTAAGTATACGAGTTGAGTCACCTACTTTTTTGTTTCCTTGATAATTTCGAGCCCTACATTTTATATGGAAAATATTTAACCCTAGAAATAAAGGCAACTAAATATATGATGTTTTCTATATAGGTGAGGGGATGTCCCAAAACCCTAAGATGATGTACATGATGCTTGATCTTCATCATGAGACTCATAGTCGAGTTAGTGGTTCTATGCGAAGGAATCCAATGGCTGCCATTGCATTTGAAAGTTGTGTAAAAAGTTTGTTATGGGTATATAGTTGTGGTTAGCACATATTTTAGGGCATAAAGAGGTCTTAGTTTGAGTGGCCCAATAATTTGAAGATTTTTTCCTAGATTCAAGTGAGATAATTATGAAACAGGTACCAATGTTGATGATAATGTTTCTCCTCAAATGATGCTTGGTACATGAAGTATCTCTTTTGAAGTTAAAATTGGATATGTGTATGAAAAGACACTCTTGTACGCTAGACCTACTATGAAACCATACCATACATCAAAGATATAAGTTTGAAGTCATTAACTTGAACTAAGATGTCTTTAGATCATAGATTACATGATCACAAAATATAGTGTTTAACATCAATCCTTCTAATCTATGCTTCTTTGTGATAACTCATATAATAGATTAAAACCCTAACATTCAAGAATGTTAAGCAAGTCTTTATATAATAATAAAATCCTTATATGATATTGAAAAAAGACACTAATGATTTTAAGAATGAGAATTATAGTGAATAATGGCATAATATCTTTATATCACCTTACATTGGTGAGTAGAGAGAAAGATGAAATTTTGAGTATAACCTTCTGAATATCATATGCATGAATAAACCTTGATTCTTAGGGTAAAGAGGGATGTATATACTAAAGTACTAGAATGTCAATTTATGACAAAACAACTTATATGATGATTTCATCTATATAAGGTGGGGTCGGTGCCCCTATATGCTTTTATATCCTAACATGACAATTCAGGGACATCCATAACTATGATTGTCTTGGCACCTAGAAGTCATGACCTATATGAAGATGGATTCTTTGATATCCACATGATTATGGATTAGTTGAATTTTGAGGAACACATTACACATAAGGTAGGGTTGACCTAGATGTTGGGGTTTTTATACAAAATATGAATTGTAAGAGTTATAAATGGGAAACATATGGTTGGCTATAGATTGAAATTCCTGATAGAGAATCATATGCTCGTTTCACCTTATAGTCGTGACAAACACCTAAGATTCATTATTGTGAATTTATTTGGTTAACTAATTCTAGTAAGTGCACCAATAAATGATACTCATGAATTTTAATGATTGAATAAGGATCTTTGGGATGCATCATTACTATTTTAAGTGGATTAAATCTTTGATCAAGAGAAGATGACAAATTGTCTAGTATTCGAGTATAATACAATTATTTATGAGGTTACATTAGGAATTATGTTTGATGAATATATATATTATATTTTTTGTACCAAACTTGGCTGAAAGTTAGATTATATGTTGATGAATTAAGGGTGAAAATTTCATGGCATATTGATTAACCATTCAAGAAACATTAAGCTTTCAGTACTTTATTCAGTGATTTAATATGATTGAATTGTAAATAAATTTGGATCATGATATAACTTATTGGGAAAATTTACCAAACCTATCACTCAGCCTTTTAGCCATGAAGGCTATGTAGCATTTCCCAGTTGTTGATCCAAGCCACTACTGAGGATCCAACGAACCAATCTTCATCTTCGACCTCCACAAGGCACAAGGTTGACAATGCCAATGGGGGAGGCCAAACCTAGCTATTGATAGTAATAATCTAGGGACAATCTATTATGGGGTATTGATTCGTTCTTATCCAAAGAGTCCCATGACCCGTAGTTCATAGCTTTTGGTTGTTGGATAAGAGAGATTGACCCCAATTTCTAAATTGTTTTTCCATCTCATCTCAAGGAAAGAAAGAACCTAGTGAATAAGGGAGACACATACGACTAAAATGAAGAGGACAACTCAGGGTTAACAAATTCCACATTTCATAGAAGTCTAGGAATCCTTCACTTTGTTGTGATAAACCCCATATGAGACTCCCTAGCTCACCCTGGTCTAGGTCAGGTAAGAAGCCTGGAAGGATGTTTTCTACCTCCTTGTCATATCTTGGCAGTTCTCCCTAGTTCCTACATACATGTACAACTCTAAGACACAAGGTGAAAGGGGTTCTAGCATGGATGCCCAAATCATGTTGGTGAGTTGTAGAAACTCTATGTCTTGATCTTAGATAAGCGATGGATGTTTTCCCTATTGAATCAATGGGATCTAGAAGAGTAGGGGTTGATTACAGCTTAACCACTTAAATGAGATTTGTCAGACTTTCAAATTACTTCATGGGACAATATTTCAAATATAGAATTTTATGTGCAACTAAACATATATAGCAGGGATGAGAGATCTTAAATGATATCAAGAACAAGCTGTGTGTAGTGGTTCCAAAATCCAAACTAGGAGAGTGTGCATCCACTACCTAGAGAGGTAAACCTCTAGGATTTTGCAACCATTTCTTACTTATATTCCATTATAATACATACAATAAGACCTTCCTTTTGTAGGGAAAGTATTCCTAGCCTTCCTTTTTAAGGATCAAAAGGAGCCAATACACGTTACAATGTCTTACCTATCTTGTGAGCAAGAGTATTCATCCTCTACAAGGGTTGACCCACTTTGGCAATGACCTGGACACCTTTATAATGAGCTCCCCTTCTGCAACAATTCCTCCCCCATGAAGGAATTACCCACTCTTCTCAAGGAACTTCATCCTTCTCCTTCTCCTTCTCCTTCAACAAGGAGAATCTTTCAACAACTTTACTTGCAGAAAGGTATTGGGAGCGGGAAAATTTGATAAGTTCACAATGATTACAAGGAAGTATCTCTCTTGAAACATAGTTTATTACTGACATTACCTTTTTTGAAATCATGCACCATCTCATTGGCTAGGAGAATTGCATCTGAAATCCTTCTCCATTTGACAAAGGCACACTGGTTGAAGCTAATAAGGCCAAGGAGAATATCCCTCAACCTATTAGCCATAATCTTGGATATGACTTTAGTGACGAAGTTACACAATGAGATTGGTCTCCAATCACCCACTCATTGTGGTTGTGTAATCTTGGGAATCAAAGCCACATAGGATTTGTTCATCTCCTTTAGCATTCTCCCTTTGAGAAAGAAATTCATGATTGTGCAACACACATCATTCCCCACTATATCCCAAGTGGATTTGAAAAAGTGTGCGTTCATCCCATCGGGTCCCGAAGATTTATCATCATCAAAATTTTTTACAATGTTATATATCTCTTCATCAGTAACCAAGTCACACATAGCCGTTTTCTGGTTCTCTGTAAGCTTAAGCAACTTGACCCCACTCAGATCGTAGCTTCTGCCTGGAGCATTAAAAAACTTCTTGTAATGATTTATGAAAGTGTCCTTGATGACTTCCATTTCATTTGTTTGCACTCCATTCACATTGAGATTTCGAATTTGGTTCCTCATCCTTCTAGTTTTCAAGGAAGCATAGAAGAACTCAGTGTTCGAATCACCATTCTTGAGCCAAAAAACCCGAGATTTCTGTCTCGCAATGGATTCCTCAGTGTCCCTAGCAGCAATAGTTTCCTCTTTCAAGGTCCTAGCAATGCCCCATAACAGTAAATTGTACGGGTTTTTATCAGCCTCATCTTGAGCCCTGAGAGCTTCCTTATCCTTATTTTTTTCCGACTCCACCAGCTTCTTTCTCCTTATTTTTTGAAGGCTGACTTAAACAAGGTGTACGATTCCATTGACAGGGGATACCTGATCAATATTCTCAAAATAATGGAGTTTCCTACGTGTTGGATTCACTGGATTGCTGAATGCTTGAATACAACATCCTTCCAAATACTGATAAATGGAGTACCCACTGAGATAAACCAGGCCTCGAGTGGCATAAGGCAGGGGGACCCCTTAACACCTTACCTATTTGTTATTGGGATGCAAGGGCTTACTGCTTTATTCGATGAGGAGGTAAAGGAAAAAAAGATTGAGCCTTTGTGTGCTGGTGATACTGTTGTTTCTCACTTGATGTTTGCTGACGACTTGCTTGTCTTCACAAAGGCTACTGAAGCTAATATCAATGGCATCAAGAACTTCTTGCAACGGTTCAAGGAGGCCTCGGGGATGGAGCTCAACCCAGTGAAAAGTCAACTCTTTATCAGCAAAAATGCACCTAACCACCTTAGCTCTATGATGGGTGTAGAAGTCTGTGATTTCCCAGTGAAGTACCTTGGGATTCCACTGTTTGCAGGTAGTCTTACGAAAAGGATGTGCTATCCTCTTGTTGACAAAATTAAAATGAAGCTAGAAGCTTAGAAGACTAAGTTTCTATCCATGGCAAGACACTTGGAACTAGTCATTTCCACCCTCATTTCTTACCATCTGTGGCAACACATCCCATTATCACACAGATAACGAGGTGTTACGTGAAAATGTGCGGAAAACACCACAACCACAGATTATCAAAAACACGAGTTAATTAAAACTGATTGCGGAAAACTGATAAACTGTGAAACTATTACTTTCCAGTCCATATCCTGCACAGAAACATGTCATATACATATGTACATACACAAGATCTGACACGTGTCCACAGCTCAGGAACAGTTGTCCATCCACCACATGAGGTCACCACCTGTTCATATACATAAAGGCCCACATCCGGCCAACAGCAGGATATACAACAACATCGAACGATCATCGTGAAACAACGTCAAAACACTGCCAAGGACCTGAGAGTACAGGGATGACTCTAGACTCTACTACAAAACATCCAAAACAGCAGCATATCCAACGCTTGCCTTCTACTGCTCCTCAAGTTGCTCGTCCGCAACACCACAACCATGACCACGTCTACCTCGACCACCTAAAAAGGGGGTAAACCAGCTGAGTGAGACAATTGAACAATTGTCCCAGCGGGAAACATAGCTCCCCACCGCAACTACAGAACCTCAGCAAAATAAACCATAACAGCAATTATAACATGAGCAGATATATCAGAAGCAGTTATATATATATATATAGCAAGATCACTCTTACCGGCAAGCATACCAGCTGTACTAAAGCGTAAAACCAGATGTCTTTCAAAGGAACATGACTATCAAGATGAGATATATCAACATGTAACATGATTATTAGAACAGGGTATAATGTCACATAACCTGATTATCAAGATAAGGTAGATTACCACATGACCTGCAAGGTATAACGGAATATTACACAAGCAAGGCCTCAACCAATGTTTCGTATTTGATATGACTAGTAAATACTAAACGGCTGTATTACATTTTATTATGCCCTGAGGATTTGAACCGTACCGTTCAAATCCAACCTTCGGTTACGAAACCCAAGACGGTGCCACACAAGGTCAATGGAAGAGCCAGACTCCACGACCTCCAACCTCATGGTCAATACATGAGTACAAGATAAGCAGGACCGCAGTCACCTGTTGAAGTGGTCTAAGCCACAGGGTCAGCTCCATAGGCTACCCTCACTCTAGCCCGCCTTGGTACAGGTCTCGGCGCTAGTACAACTGAGCCACGGGCCTGTTCACCATGCTCTGAGCCATGAATGTTGGTATGTATGCCCTGAGAGCCAATCATGGGATGATTGGTGGGATACATTAAGATTGATTAGATAAACATCAAAGGCAAGCTTCCAATTCATTCTGGTTCAGTCATATGAGATAGTGACAAAACAGATTGAATGTCTAGAGAATGACAGTACTCAATGACGTATGCTTTCAGGTTGAGGACCTGAACGATGAGATCATACGGATGCTAATAGTTTGTACATTCTTGTTATGTCCCTAGTCGGATGTCATTGTGGAAGGTAGATAGACAACAATGACACACAAGACTAGATTGTGGTGTTGGTTGATGACAGAATCTCATTAGTCATGATATAGAGATATCAAACCAAACACATAGGTACTTGTTAGAGAACAAGTGTACCAGACAGACCCACCGTGAGTTTGACACATGGAACCATGAGATGGTAGTCACAGTCAGTACTCACAGTGATGGTGGTGAGTGTGATTCTTAGACCTGAAATCACTGCACTCAACACATGTCGTTGGGCACACTTTGACATCATCAAACGCAGTCCTGAAACATGGGTTGTTATAAAGGTGATGATTGGGTGGCTTTGACACATGGGGCTTTTGAGGGGTGAGTGATACATATGGGATTTTTCCCTCCTGAGGGAGTTTGATATCCAAGGCCACTTGATGAGTAGGATTGAGATAGGTGTGCGCACGCATGTGTGAATCAGTATGTGATATTGATGTCATACATATCTCCTTCAATCTACTCTGAGATCAAGAAAGTGAATGAACGTTGACAGGATGACTGCTCCATGCCTCGAGTTCATTCGGGATATCAGTGACAAAGGAATTATACATTCACTGTAACACCATTCACGGATTGTAGGATGAAAGTTGTTCTCCAACTTTCTACTTTCACTTGGGTAGCACTGATGTGTGACTAGGCACCGCTCTTTGCTTGTGAAGTCATAAGTGTTATGGACTTTCACTGCCAACGTGAAATGGACCTGCAGGGTCACACATATAGGATTTAACCTGGAAGAGGAGTTTTGTCCACAAAGCAATGTTTAGATTGATTACTAAAGGAGTTTAGTAGTTCAATTAAACACTCAATCAGTTGATAGCTCAATATCGTATGGTTCAAGGTCTTGGACGCACTGATTGGAGTATTAGATTGATTGAATTTGCATTTGACTGATTCTGCACAACCTGCACTCCCAACCGATCGGTTCATGTGATGAACCGGTCGGCTGAGGTTGCTGATCCGGTCGGCTCAAGTGTTGAGTCGATCGGCTCATGGTCAGAGTGAAACGATCGGTTCAAGTGTTGAAACGATCGGTTCAACTGGTGCAACCAAGCAAGTTGGGAAAGTCAGGTCGGTGAGAATTTTCCTTGCGTTTCACTTGCCCAATTTGATTGGAACAAGGATTGGTATTCGATACCAATTAGAAACGAAAGTTGGAAAGTCAATCGGGAACTGATCAGGACCACGAACCGACCGGTTCATAAGTGAACCGATCGGCTCATGGGTCCCAACCGATCGGTTGGTGCTCCAACCGACCGGTTCAGGTCCCCAACCGACCGGTTCACTTGTGAACCGATCGGTTCAGGTTGCGAGTTGGTTGCTTTTTGTGGAAAATCTCGAACCGTTCTACTCCTGCTTTAGTCCCGTATTGCCGGGCACAGAGAACCCTGTCCCATGACCCGCCTATATATATAGGGGTATGGGGGCTTCTCAAAGTACAACTCAATGCAAGCCGGTTGCTTTGCGAAGTTGTCGTTCTCTCTGGTTTTGGTAACCGTGAGAGAGCCCGAGCAAGTGCTTCCCGCAAAGGGAGGTGCAGCAAGGGAAGGACAATTGCAGTTGCAACTGGTAGCAGGAGAGTGTGTTGGCGACTAGTACGTCAACAGGAGGGTGTGACTCCTTCCACTTCCTTGTGGGACAAGGAGAGTGGAGTTCCAGGTGGTCCGTGTGGACTACTTCAGAGGCGGGAGGTCACTGCCGCTCAGGAGGACAACTGTCATCCGACAGTCCGGTAGGAGGAGGAGTCGTCAGTCCCGGTGCGACCAGGAGCTGCACAGACACCGTCCAAGACCGGAGTTGAAGACCGCGCATTGCGTGAGGTATTGTCGCCGAGCAAGCCTCGGGACTAGGTATGATTCCTCGGTATGGGTTGGGGAGAAAATTTTTGTTTCCGCTGCCTTCTCTGTCTCCCCTAAAACCCAACATTGGTATCAGAGCCACGTCAACTGCTCTATACTTTAGGATTATCGATATGATCGATTTTGGTTTGTCGCCTTTATTTATTGCATGCGATGCGAATAATATCGGCTTTATGCATCTCCAATCCTAAATCCACAAATCCCAATTACATATATGATATGTATTATTAATGCACTCGATACGCATCGCCCTTAAACGAGTTTTGTGGTGGATGTGTGTAGCGTGATTATGGCCTATAAACCCTATCTGTGTGTGGTTGTTTGTGGTTGCTTGCATCTCAGTCTGCGCACCGATCTTCCTTCTCTTATTCCTGATGTAACTCGAAATAATTCGAGATTCTTTCCTACCTTTGCTCCCCCCGAATGTAACTCGGGGTGTCCCTTTTAAAGCAATGTAATAATAGGATAGATTTTATTTCCTATTATGTCAAAGAACGGCGGACACCAGACGACAGCTGAAACGATCGGTTCAAGGCGTGAACCGATCGGTTGACGTTCCAGATGATAGGTTCAAGGAGTGAACCGATCGGGTTGATGCCCGGTTCGAGGAGCGAGACGAGCGGGTGGCGGACATGACGAGATGTACGACGACCGGACGAACCGATCGGTTGGAGGAGCCAACCGATCGGCTGGTGGCACCCAGATGACCGGCCAGAGAGAGCAGATCATTCATGTGATGAGTTGATCAACTCGGATGGCAAGGCACAGAGTTATCTTGTACAGGTTGCATATGATGTAGACCTACATGACCGTGATTCCTCTTGGCTCGAGGAATCACATTAGGATGGCCATAATCATCGCTTTTTATCATTTGTGCATGTTTTCTGTGGGATATAGCATGTATATGATACGTACTATGTATTGTGGTGATTGGATATGTATATGTATATAAAACCAAATCCCTCATTAAAATATTAAGTTTTAGATGCCTTCCAAATGCGACACACGTGAAAATCTTGATCGACCAAGTGTGGGCACGCCCAAGCGTGGTGCACCATCTATCTCGTGGAAGCGTGAAGGATGAACGTGTGGGTCTGCCCAAGCAGGGTGCATGTTCATCGTGTTTGCTTTGGGTCGGACTTAACAAGGTGACCTAGATAGGATCTAGCGCCTTGAGGCATGGAGATGATCATTGCAAGGAGTTGTAGATGACATCTTATCAAGAGTTGCATATGATGCAATTGGCAAAAGTTGCCTACCTGAGAGATCTATGTTGTGGGTGACAGCCCAAGCTGGTCCATGACTTAGAGGATTTCAGGATCTTGCCCACTAGAAGGTTGTACGCTGCAATCTTCCGAATTGATGGTGAGGGCTATCAATTTGAACTAAAATAGTGGGAGCGATAATTAATTAAAGGCCTAATTTTTATCGTCAACTTTCAAATCAATCAAATAGTCAAAAAGGAGTTTTTGGACTAAAATTGCATATATTTCCTTTTGTTAAAATAAATGGTTAATCAACAAATCTCTTTATTTGCGATCGGTCGTTGAGACTAACAAATTGAATGGGAATAATATTCACGACTGGTAGGACGTTGAGAAGTGTTCTCAATTAAAGAGCGAGAGCTCTAGTCCTAGTAATACCAGAACCAGATGAACTCGATCCCACCACATCAATGGTTGAAAATATGCTTATGGAAGCATACCGAGATGACATTGATTAGGAGTGCTTGATGTTGTGTTCTCTAAACTATGAGTTGTAGAAACAACATGAGACATATGATGTCTCAAGGATACTGTCAAAGTATGTCATGACAGAAGGAGATCAAGTAAGGTATTCACACACTCAATGTGATTGGGTATGTGGGAAGACCTAACTAAGAAGGATTCCCTCTGAGCCAAGAGTTGGCTATTGGTATGATACTGCAAATGTTGCAAGAATCATACAATTCATGATGAACTATAACATGGACAACCTTGTCAAGCGTTGACATAGTTGTTAGACATGTTGAGGACAGTATAGGCAAAGATGAAGAAAGACAAACCATAATCTTTGATGTGATCAAAGAAAGGGTAAGTCTTAAAGGCAAGGGTAAGGGCAAAGCTAAGAAGTGTTCTGATGCTAGCCAGCAGCCCAAGCCGTCTTCAGCCTCAAGGCACATGGGGAAAGGGTGTGTGAGGAAATTTCCCTCTATATCTGGAAGAACAAAAGATGATGAAAGGAGGGGATAGAGATCTCCACCTAAGGTATCATGAAATGAACCACTTCTTTATCTGAGGTATATGATACCAAGATATGGATACGTCATATATGATATGCAAGATCCGCAAAGAAGTGATGACCTTTGTGAAAGGACAAAGAAAGAAGTACTCATCATTGGAGCAAGTGTTGCTGCCATAGATAGGAGTATCTTTCAGTTTATTTCAGCCTAAAGGGCACGAAATAGAGTTGAGAACTGCTATTTCAATTTGCCAATATAAACACTTTATTGTTGCATCTTGTTGAGACAAGGATGGCTATCAATATAGTTGATGTTTCAATTTCAAAGATATGATCTTTGTGGCAATGCCTTGTTTATCTTGTGATACATGGTATGCATAAGATAAAATGATACCTAAAAGTTATTGATAACTCAAACAATCAAATTAGCATCAATCATGAGAAATTCATTTCTAGTTTCCATATGATGGATAGATCTAGACTCTTTTGGTTAGAGAACCAGTAAGAGACATGAATATCTTGGACATGATTAATCAATCTTCACTAATAGTAGTGGGAGAATGATCATCCTATTAGGTATAATACATGTGATGTATTTACATACCTATTGGAGCGAATGCCAATACTTCAAATGGTATTTAGAGAAATACCAATATGAATATCTTGAAGCGTTCAAGATTATCATAGATGAAGTGTAAATTTGGTAAAGTACTAATTCTTGATGAGATCAATGAATGAAATACTTGGACCAAATGTTTGAGATCCTTGTGAGTAATTATGATAGTGTATCATAGTGAACTCATGATTAAGGCATGGTGATGTCTAAATCAAGAAGGAGTCATACTCTAAGGAGTTAGAGAATGATTATCAAATAACTAAATTCTTCTTAAATAAAAGAATACCCCAAACTAATAAAGGACATTAAGAATCACAAGGAGTTGTGAGTTCTTACATCCTTGACAGATACACCTCAATTATCTATGTGATGAGTTGTTCATGTGATGAGTCAACTATCTAGATGAATATGAGGAACCGAATTTTGAGTTATGATCATTACATCCTAAATGATTTCCATGTGAACCATAAGGTATGACCTTGATGGTAGCACTCATTGGATGAAATCCATCAGTGCAAATGAGTCTTAAGTGTTAAGACACATGGATAACATTTTGAGAAGGATGATGCTTGTTGATTGCAACTTAATGACTAAGACATTTGGCATATGGATACTAAAACCACATTCCTTTGAGGAATAAAATCAGGATGTGTACGTGACATAACCTATAAGGTTTATGAATCCATTAATGCAAATGAAGTCTATAAGTTACAATGGAGTAATCAATGTGATTGATTGAGTACAAGCAACTCAAAATTGGATCTTTACTTTGATGATATAGTCAAAGGGTTTGACTGATATGTCAAAGATAAAGACGAGATCTGTGATTTAGTGGGAGTGTATTCACATTTCACATGTTGATGTGAAATGGAATTGTTCTAGAATGGAAATCCAAAAGTGGAAATTATCTTTAAGGAAGATAGAGATGTTTCCTATATGATAGGAATAGAGATCTATAGAGATAGTTCTCGACAAATCTCTTGACCTGGAAAAGAGAGAGCATACATTGGCAATCTGTACTGAAGGGTTCAGTATGCACAGATTCAGTGGGAGAAAACTTGTCCATGTTATATGGATATTAGTATCCCAAGGCCAAGTGTCCAATTCTTATGAAGAATGGGAACACTAAGAATAGATATGGATCTATCATGTATGTAATCATCCCATTGTCTTGCATGTATGACATGGCAAGAATAAAATGCATTCATCATTTTGTATGTATGACATGACAATATGATGTGCTCATCCTGATAACTCATATGTGGGACATGACGAGTGGATGTCTGTCTACTTCCAGTAAGGGTTACTGGAATACCATGAGAACTTGATAAGTACTTATGAAGTACTAGTTCTATGGAGATAAGGAAGAGTTCGATGTAAAGAGTTACATTGATGCGAACTTCCGAAAGGACAGAAAATTGATTGCAAAATATACATAGGATGTATATAAGTGAAAGTTTATTGATTATTGGAAATGTTCCAATAAAACCATTTAAAAGGAAATGTCGAGTATCCGTGTGTTAGAGAACATCAGTGGATACTATATGGATCTAGAAGTTCATGAGATGAACTTATAGATATTCCGGTCATTGATGACAAGTCTGGAATCCTTGATCATGCAATGTGTCTAAAGGTTAGCAAAGGAATACTAGATCGCATATTACGGCAACTCCATCTCATACGTGTGACGTACAGCGAAGAGATGAGAGACATGCAAATTTACTGACTTTGGCAAGGTGTTGCCATTACTCACTATGTTGGCACTAGAGCAGAGTGACATGTGGGACATGTTTAGAGATCACAATGAATATGATTCAAGGGTGATTGGCTCACAGTGCAAGTGGGAGTCTGTTGGTATGTATGCCCTGAGAGCCAATCATGGGATGATTGGTGGGATACATTAAGATTGATTAGATAAACATCAAAGGCAAGCTTCCAATTCATTCTGGTTCAGTCATATGAGATAGTGACAGAACAGATTGAATGTCTAGAGAATGACAGTACTCAATGACGTATGCTTTCAGGTTGAGGACCTGAACGATGAGATCATACGGATGCTAAGAGTTTGTACATTCTTGTTATGTCCCTAGTCGGATGTCATTGTGGAAGGTAGATAGACAGCAATGACACACACGACTAGATTGTGGTGTTGGTTGATGACAGAATCTCATTAGTCATGATATAGAGATATCAAACCAAACACATAGGTACTTGTTAGAGAACAAGTGTACCGGACAGACCCACCGTGAGTTTGACACATGGAACCATGAGATGGTAGTCACAGTCAGTACTCACAGTGATGGTGGTGAGTGTGATTCTTAGACCTGAAATCACTGCACTCAACACATGTCATTGGGAACACTTTGACATCATCAAACGTCGTCCTGAAACATGGGTTGTTATAAAGGTGATGATTGGGTGGCTTTGACACATGGGGCTTTTGAGGGGTGAGTGATAGATATGGGATTTGTCCCTCCTGAGGGAGTTTGATATCCAAGGCCACTTGATGAGTAGGATTGAGATAGGCGTGCGCACGCATGTGTGAATCAGTATGTGATATTGATGTCATACATATCTCCTTCAATCTACTCTGAGATCAAGAAAGTGAATGAACGTTGACAGGATGACTGCTCCATGCCTCGAGTTCATTCGGGATATCAGTGACAAAGGAATTATACATTCACTGTAACACCATTCACGGATTGTAGGATGAAAGTTGTTCTCCAACTTTCTACTTTCACTTGGGTAGCACTGATGTGTGACTAGGCACCGCTCTTTGCTTGTGAAGTCATAAGTGTTATGGACTTTCACTGCCAACGTGAAATGGACCTGCAGGGTCACACATATAGGATTTAACCTGGAAGAGGAGTTTTGTCCACAAAGCAATGTTTAGATTGATTACTAAAGGAGTTTAGTAGTTCAATTAAACACTCAATCAGTTGATAGCTCAATATCGTATGGTTCAAGGTCTTGGACGCACTGATTGGAGTATTAGATTGATTGAATTTGCATTTGACTGATTCTGTACAACCTGCACTCCCAACCGATCGGTTCATGTGATGAACCGGTCGGCTGAGGTTGCTGATCCGGTCGGCTCAAGTGTTGAGTCGATCGGCTCATGGTCAGAGTGAAACGATCGGTTCAAGTGTTGAAACGATCGGTTCAACTGGTGCAACCAAGCAAGTTGGGAAAGTCAGGTCGGTGAGAATTTTCCTTGCGTTTCACTTGCCCAATTTGATTGGAACAAGGATTGGTATTCGATACCAATTAGAAACGAAAGTTGGAAAGTCAATCGGGAACTGATCAGGACCACGAACCGACCGGTTCATAAGTGAACCGATCGGCTCATGGGTCCCAACCGATCGGTTGGTGCTCCAACCGACCGGTTCAGGTCCCCAACCGACCGGTTCACTTGTGAACCGATCGGTTCAGGTTGCGAGTTGGTTGCTTTTTGTGGAAAATCTCGAACCGTTCTACTCCTGCTTTAGTCCCGTATTGCCGGGCACAGAGAACCCTGTCCCATGACCCGCCTATATATATAGGGGTATGGGGGCTTCTCAAAGTACAACTCAATGCAAGCCGGTTGCTTTGCGAAGTTGTCGTTCTCTCTGGTTTTGGTAACCGTGAGAGAGCCCGAGCAAGTGCTTCCCGCAAAGGGAGGTGCAGCAAGGGAAGGACAATTGCAGTTGCAACTGGTAGCAGGAGAGTGTGTTGGCGACTAGTACGTCAACAGGAGGGTGCGACTCCTTCCACTTCCTTGTGGGACAAGGAGAGTGGAGTTCCAGGTGGTCCGTGTGGACTACTTCAGAGGCGGGAGGTCACTGCCGCTCAGGAGGACAACTGTCATCCGACAGTCCGGTAGGAGGAGGAGTCGTCAGTCCCGGTGCGACCAGGAGCTGCACAGACACCGTCCAAGACCGGAGTTGAAGACCGCGCATTGCGCGAGGTATTGTCGCCGAGCAAGCCTCGGGACTAGGTATGATTCCTCGGTATGGGTTGGGGAGAAAATTTTTGTTTCCGCTGCCTTCTCTGTCTCCCCTAAAACCCAACAGTGGTATCAGAGCCACGTCAACTGCTCTATACTTTAGGATTATCGATATGATCGATTTTGGTTTGTCGCCTTTATTTATTGAATGCGATGCGAATAATATCGGCTTTATGCATCTCCAATCCTAAATCCACAAATCCCAATTACATATATGATATGTATTATTAATGCACTCGATACGCATCGCCCTTAAACGAGTTTTGTGGTGGATGTGTGTAGCGTGATTATGGCCTATAAACCCTATCTGTGTGTGGTTGTTTGTGGTTGCTTGCATCTCAGTCTGTGCACCGATCTTCCTTCTCTTATTCCTGATGTAACTCGAAATAATTCGAGATTCTTTCCTACCTTTGCTCCCCCCGAATGTAACTCGGGGTGTCCCTTTTAAAGCAATGTAATAATAGGATAGATTTTATTTCCTATTATGTCAAAGAACGGCGGACACCAGACGACAGCTGAAACGATCGGTTCAAGGCGTGAACCGATCGGTTGACGTTCCAGATGATAGGTTCAAGGAGTGAACCGATCGGGTTGATGCCCGGTTCGAGGAGCGAGATGAGCGGGTGGCGGACATGACGAGATGTACGACGACCGGACGAACCGATCGGTTGGAGGAGCCAACCGATCGGCTGGTGGCACCCAGATGACCGGCCAGAGAGAGCAGATCATTCATGTGATGAGTTGATCAACTCGGATGGCAAGGCATAGAGTTATCTTGTACAGGTTGCATATGATGTAGACCTACATGACCGTGATTCCTCTTGGCTCGAGGAATCACATTAGGATGGCCATAATCATCGCTTTTTATCATTTGTGCATGTTTTCTGTGGGATATAGCATGTATATGATACGTACTATGTATTGTGGTGATTGGATATGTATATGTATATAAAACCAAATCCCTCATTAAAATATTAAGTTTTAGATGCCTTCCAAATGCGACACACGTGAAAATCTTGATCGACCAAGTGTGGGCAGGCCCAAGCGTGGTGCACCATCTATCTCGTGGAAGCGTGAAGGATGAACGTGTGGGTCTGCCCAAGCAGGGTGCATGTTCATCGTGTTTGCTTTGGGTCGGACTTAACAAGGTGACCTAGATAGGATCTAGCGCCTTGAGGCATGGAGATGATCATTGCAAGGAGTTGTAGATGACATCTTATCAAGAGTTGCATATGATGCAATTGGCAAAAGTTGCCTACCTGAGAGATCTATGTTGTGGGTGACAGCCCAAGCTGGTCCATGACTTAGAGGATTTCAGGATCTTGCCCACTAGAAGGTTGTACGCTGCAATCTTCCGAATTGATGGTGAGGGCTATCAATTTGAACTAAAATAGTGGGAGCGATAATTAATTAAAGGCCTAATTTTTATCGTCAACTTTCAAATCAATCAAATAGTCAAAAAGGAGTTTTTGGACTAAAATTGCATATATTTCCTTTTGTTAAAATAAATGGTTAATCAACAAATCTCTTTATTTGCGATCGGTCGTTGAGACTAACAAATTGAATGGGAATAATATTCACGACTGGTAGGACGTTGAGAAGTGTTCTCAATTAAAGAGCGAGAGCTCTAGTCCTAGTAATACCAGAACCAGATGAACTCGATCCCACCACATCAATGGCTGAAAATATGCTTATGGAAGCATACCGAGATGACATTGATTAGGAGTGCTTGATGTTGTGTTCTCTAAACTATGAGTTGTAGAAACAACATGAGACATATGATGTCTCAAGGATACTGTCAAAGTATGTCATGACAGAAGGAGATCAAGTAAGGTATTCACACACTCAATGTGATTGGGTATGTGGGAAGACCTAACTAAGAAGGATTCCCTCTGAGCCAAGAGTTGGCTATTGGTATGATACTGCAAATGTTGCAAGAATCATACAATTCATGATGAACTATAACATGGACAACCTTGTCAAGCGTTGACATAGTTGTTAGACATGTTGAGGACTGTATAGGCAAAGATGAAGAAAGACAAACCATAATCTTTGATGTGATCAAAGAAAGGGTAAGTCTTAAAGGCAAGGGTAAGGGCAAAGCTAAGAAGTGTTCTGATGCTAGCCAGCAGCCCAAGCCGTCTTCATCCTCAAGGCACACGGGGAAAGGGTGTGTGAGGAAATTTCCCTCTATATCTGGAAGAACAAAAGATGATGAAAGGAGGGGATAGAGATCTCCACCTAAGGTATCATGAAATGAACCACTTCTTTATCTGAGGTATATGATACCAAGATATGGATACGTCATATATGATATGCAAGATCCGCAAAGAAGTGATGACCTTTGTGAAAGGACAAAGAAAGAAGTACTCATCATTGGAGCAAGTGTTGCTGCCATGGATAGGAGTATCTTTCAGTTTATTTCAGCCTAAAGGGCACGAAATAGAGTTGAGAACTTCTATTTCAATTTGCCAATATAAACACTTTATTGTTGCATCTTGTTGAGACAAGGATGGCTATCAATATAGTTGATGTTTCAATTTCAAAGATATGATCTTTGTGGCAATGCCTTGTTTATCTTGTGATACATGGTATGCATAAGATAAAATGATACCTAAAAGTTATTGATAACTCAAACAATCAAATTAGCATCAATCATGAGAAATTCATTTCTAGTTTCCATATGATGGATAGATCTAGACTCTTTTGGTTAGAGAACCAGTAAGAGACATGAATATCTTGGACATGATTAATCAATCTTCACTAATAGTAGTGGGAGAATGATCATCCTATTAGGTATAATACATGTGATGTATTTACATACCTATTGGAGCGAATGCCAATACTTCAAATGGTATTTAGAGAAATACCAATATGAATATCTTGAAGCGTTCAAGATTATCATAGATGAAGTGTAAATTTGGTAAAGTACTAATTCTTGATGAGATCAATGAATGAAATACTTGGACCAAATGTTTGAGATCCTTGTGAGTAATTATGATAGTGTATCATAGTGAACTCATGATTAAGGCATGGTGATGTCTAAATCAAGAAGGAGTCATACTCTAAGGAGTTAGAGAATGATTATCAAATAACTAAATTCTTCTTAAATAAAAGAATACCCCAAACTAATAAAGGACATTAAGAATCACAAGGAGTTGTGAGTTCTTACATCCTTGACAGATACACCTCAATTATCTATGTGATGAGTTGTTCATGTGATGAGTCAACTATCTAGATGAATATGAGGAACCGAATTTTGAGTTATGATCATTACATCCTAAATGATTTCCATGTGAACCATAAGGTATGACCTTGATGGTAGCACTCATTGGATGAAATCCATCAGTGCAAATGAGTCTTAAGTGTTAAGACACATGGATAACATTTTGAGAAGGATGATGCTTGTTGATTGCAACTTAATGACTAAGACATTTAGCATATGGATACTAAAACTGCATTCCTTTGAGGAATAAAATCAGGATGTGTACGTGACACAACCTATAAGGTTTATGAATCCATTAATGCAAATGAAGTCTATAAGTTACAATGGAGTAATCAATGTGATTGATTGAGTACAAGCAACTCAAAATTGGATCTTTACTTTGATGATATAGTCAAAGGGTTTGACTGATATGTCAAAGATAAAGACGAGATCTGTGATTTAGTGGGAGCGTATTCACATTTCACATGTTGATGTGAAATGGAATTGTTCTAGAATGGAAATCCAAAAGTGGAAATTATCTTTAAGGAAGATAGAGATGTTTCCTATATGATAGGAATAGAGATCTATAGAGATAGTTCTCGACAAATCTCTTGACCTGGAAAAGAGAGAGCATACATTGGCAATCTGTACTGAAGGGTTCAGTATGCACAGATTCAGTGGGAGAAAACTTGTCCATGTTATATGGATATTAGTATCCCAAGGCCAAGTGTCCAATTCTTATGAAGAATGGGAACACTAAGAATAGATATGGATCTATCATGTATGTAATCATCCCATTGTCTTGCATGTATGACATGGCAAGAATAAAATGCATTCATCATTTTGTATGTATGACATGACAATATGATGTGCTCATCCTGATAACTCATATGTGGGACATGACGAGTGGATGTCTGTCTACTTCCAGTAAGGGTTACTGGAATACCATGAGAACTTGATAAGTACTTATGAAGTACTAGTTCTATGGAGATAAGGAAGAGTTCGATGTAAAGAGTTACATTGATGCGAACTTCCGAAAGGACAGAAAATTGATTGCAAAATATACATAGGATGTATATAAGTGAAAGTTTATTGATTATTGGAAATGTTCCAATAAAACCATTTAAAAGGAAATGTCGAGTATCCGTGTGTTAGAGAACATCAGTGGATACTATATGGATCTAGAAGTTCATGAGATGAACTTATAGATATTCCGGTCATTGATGACAAGTCTGGAATCCTTGATCATGCAATGTGTCTAAAGGTTAGCAAAGGTATACTAGATCGCATATTACGGCAACTCCATCTCATACGTGTGACGTACAGCGAAGAGATGAGAGACATGCAAATTTACTGACTTTGGCAAGGTGTTGCCATTACTCACTATGTTGGCACTAGAGCAGAGTGACATGTGGGACATGTTTAGAGATCACAATGAATATGATTCAAGGGTGATTGGCTCACAGTGCAAGTGGGAGTCTGTTGGTATGTATGCCCTGAGAGCCAATCATGGGATGATTGGTGGGATACATTAAGATTGATTAGATAAACATCAAAGGCAAGCTTCCAATTCATTCTGGTTCAGTCATATGAGATAGTGACAGAACAGATTGAATGTCTAGAGAATGACAGTACTCAATGACGTATGCTTTCAGGTTGAGGACCTGAACGATGAGATCATACGGATGCTAAGAGTTTGTACATTCTTGTTATGTCCCTAGTCGGATGTCATTGTGGAAGGTAGATAGACAGCAATGACACACACGACTAGATTGTGGTGTTGGTTGATGACAGAATCTCATTAGTCATGATATAGAGATATCAAACCAAACACATAGGTACTTGTTAGAGAACAAGTGTACCGGACAGACCCACCGTGAGTTTGACACATGGAACCATGAGATGGTAGTCACAGTCAGTACTCACAGTGATGGTGGTGAGTGTGATTCTTAGACCTGAAATCACTGCACTCAACACATGTCATTGGGAACACTTTGACATCATCAAACGCAGTCCTGAAACATGGGTTGTTATAAAGGTGATGATTGGGTGGCTTTGACACATGGGGCTTTTGAGGGGTGAGTGATAGATATGGGATTTGTCCCTCCTGAGGGAGTTTGATATCCAAGGCCACTTGATGAGTAGGATTGAGATAGGCGTGCGCACGCATGTGTGAATCAGTATGTGATATTGATGTCATACATATCTCCTTCAATCTACTCTGAGATCAAGAAAGTGAATGAACGTTGACAGGATGATTGCTCCATGCCTCGAGTTCATTCGGGATATCAGTGACAAAGGAATTATACATTCACTGTAACACCATTCACGGATTGTAGGATGAAAGTTGTTCTCCAACTTTCTACTTTCACTTAGGTAGCACTGATGTGTGACTAGGCACCGCTCTTTGCTTGTGAAGTCATAAGTGTTATGGACTTTCACTGCCAATGTGAAATGGACCTGTAGGGTCACACACATAGGATTTAACTTGGAAGAGGAGTTTTGTCCACAAAGCAATGTTTAGATTGATTACTAAAGGAGTTTAGTAGTTCAATTAAACACTCAATCAGTTGATAGCTCAATATCGTATGGTTCAAGGTGTTGGACGCATTGATTGGAGTATCAGATTGATTGAATTCGCATTTGACTGATTCTGCACAACCTGCACTCCCAACCGATCGGTTCATGTGATTGAACCGGTCGGCTGAGGTTGCTGATCCGGTCGGCTCAAGTGTTGAGTCGATCGGCTCATGGTCAGAGTGAAACGATCGGTTCAAGTGTTGAAACGATCGGTTCAACTGGTGCAACCAAGCAAGTTGGGAAAGTCAGGTCGGTGAGAATTTTCCTTGCGTTTTACTTGCCCAATTTGATTGGAACAAGGATTGGTATTCGATACCAATTAGAAACGAAAGTTGGAAAGTCAATCGGGAACTGATCAGGACCACGAACCGACCGGTTCATAAGTGAACCGATCGGCTCATGGGTCCCAACCGATCGGTTGGTGCTCCAACCGACCGGTTCAGGTCCCCAACCGACCGGTTCACTTGTGAACCGATCGGTTCAGGTTGCGAGTTGGTTGCTTTTTGTGGAAAATCTCGAACCCTTCTACTCCTGCTTTAGTCCCGTATTGCTGGGCATAGAGAACCCTGTCCCATGACCCGCCTATATATATAGGGGTATTGGGGGCTTCTCAAAGTACAACTCAATGCAAGCCAGTTGCTTTGCGAAGTTGTCGTTCTCTCTGGTTTTGGTAACCGTGAGAGAGCCCGAGCAAGTGCTTCCCGCAAAGGGAGGTGCAGCAAGGGAAGGACAACTGCAGTTGCAACTGGTAGCAGGAGAGTGTGTTGGCGACTAGTACGTCAACAGGAGGGTGTGACTCCTTCCACTTCCTTGTGGGAAAAGGAGAGTGGAGTTCCAGGTGGTCTGTGTGGACTACTTCAGAGGCGGGAGGTCACTGCCGCTCAGGAGGACAACTGTCATCTGACAGTCCGGTAGGAGGAGGAGGAGTCAGTCCCGGTGCGACCAGGAGCTGCACAGACACCGTCCAAGACCGGAGTTGAAGACCGCGCATTGCGCGAGGTATTGTCGCCGAGCAAGCCTCGGGACAAGGTATGATTTCACAAACCATCCTTTCCTATTATATAGACGTTGACACGTTTCCTCGGTATGGGTTGGGGAGAAAATTTTTGTTTCCGCTGCCTTCTCTGTCTCCCCTAAAACCCAACAATGAACACATTCATGCTCCATACATCACATATCCTGAGTCATGGGCCTGTTCACCATGCTCTACATACATATCTGAGTCTGCAACCGAAGTTACACTCTTACCTCCTCATTTCAGGCTAGGAGCAACCTACACATATTCAACAATATGCGCTTCCAGGTTAACCCGTAGGAAAACATGTTTCACCATCACCAAGTCCCGACGATGATGGATCTATGGCCAGGGCAAACTACATGATATATTTCATTGTGATTAATTAGTATCTTTTAGATGGATTGCAGGATTCAACCAAGGTGTATAACATGCAAGATATAACAGAAAGTAAAGAACATTATATTAGGATCTGATCACATCAACCTTATCCATCTCAAGGATCCAACATCACATGTTACCACTTGGCCTCTTGCCAACCATCCAGATCCATCTCAAGGACCATCACATACCACAGGATCTCAATCCTTTCATCATGTCACTGCCTCTTCAAGGCTCACATCAACGTCATGGGACCAACATATCCTTCATACATAATCTTATAGAGCAATTATCAAAATACTGTTACTCATTACATATGTCACATAGCCCTTTCATGTCTAAGTCATCATCTGCATGGTTAGGGTACACAATAATCATAGATTCAACATAAGGAATATGCTCACTATCATGAAATATCATTCAAGATAATCTACTTATCAATATGACACTTATTTGGTAACCAAGTATGTTAAGTACATCATTAACAAACCATACTGATGCTTACCCTTATCTCAAGATTATACAAACAATCAGGGTATATGGAGATCATGTTATGTATACAAAACTAACACTATTATTACCAATGTCATTATTGTTGCCATCAGATGTTGTCATCTTTATCATGAGGCAACCTTTAACATAACTGTCACTTAGCATCATTATTACCCACATTATTATCATTAAGCAAACTACTAGTGTAACTATCATCATTCTCATTATCATTAACAATTAAGCATAAGGGTCACATCATGCACATAATACATTAGGGCTAACATCATATCATTACTATCATTAGCATCCTTATTGTTTGCAAGGCATCACATACATTATTGTTACTACTAACAAGACACCACCCTCGTTTTATTTGGTTTATGCATAAGCATCCTCTTCCACCACAAAAGAGATTATCACCAAAAGAACTCATACCCTCACTATAGCCTCACAACCCTCATCTAAAGCCTATCACCCAACATGGGTATCGACTACCACACTATCCCTATCGGCCAACACTCACTACTAACCCTATCGGCCAACACTCACTACTAACCCTATCGGCCCTCACACATCCTGCACATAGGGTAGGGTATCGTCCAACATGGCTATCGGCCATTAGGGTATCGCCCATCATGGTGTCATCCATTAGGGCTATCGGCCATTAGGGTTATCGGCCACCAAGGCCCAAGACTTATCGCCCAACCCTAACACTCATGGCACTACATGACCCTATCGTCCACCACATGGACAAGGAGATAACTCGACACAAGAGCACCCACTCTATCATCCAACACAAGGACATCCATATCGGCCAACACCATCAGGCCATATTGCCCAACAAGAGAAGGGGTATCGTTCATCTCCAAGGCACTCACCATATCGGCCAACAAACCCTAGCTCACCCTATCGCCCAACACATGGGAAAAGGTATCGGCCAACCTTCAAGAGCACAACATATCGTCCACCAAGGTGCCATGTCGGCCACCAAAGAGAGCACCATGTCGCTCAACATGGTCACCATGTCGGCCAACACTCAAGCTAGGTCAACCTATCGACCTCCAACTCAAGGAACTTCAAACCCTAAATCATCATATCGGCCAACACAAAGAACAAAGGTGTTGCTCAACCCAAGAACACTCATATCGTTCAACTTAAGGGCAAGTGTGTCGCCCAACACACCCACAAGGAAGGGGGTATCGCCCAACCCAAGGTCATCTTCAACCTTCAACACAAGGAAGCCCCAAACCCTAGAAAGCAAAGGTATACAAGGAACCCTAAACCCTAGAGAGGGATATCAGCCACTAAGGTACATAAGCAAGGAAACTAAACTAGTCTACTAGCATGTAACAACGTTAAAGCTAGAGGTAAAAGAGTTAGGGTTAGAAACTATGCAACCCGCCTTAAGCTCCAAGGTCCAAAGCACTCCAGGGTCCAAAGCTATCGTCCACCAAGCTGCTCCAGGGAGGTGTATCGGCCACCACTTCAGCTCCAAGGAGTGTATCGGCCAACACAAGCAAGATGGAGAGGGGTATCGTGCACTCAAGGTGGAGGAGAGACCAAAGGACCAAAAAAGAGACTAAGGCAAAGAAAAGAGCTACCTATATAGAAGGAAGGGGAGGAGAAACCAAGGTACAACCATGCTATGTGTCGCCCACCCAAGGGACACATGTCCACCAACTCAAGCCACCTCTCATGCAAGCCATAAGGCACTTTTCCAAGATGTGCACCATGTGTCCACCAACCAAGCCAAGCCATCTGGGCGACACAACAAGAGCTACTGGGCGACACACCACCTGCCCTGGGCGACACAAGGCTCAAGCAAGCCCAAACAAGGAACTCCAAGGCCCAAACAAGCTCAACTCAGGCCCAAAGAACTCAAACAACAAGCCCAAGCCTTCCTCTCAACCCTAGAGGAAGCAAAGAGGGAAAACATCTCACAAGATGGCAAACTTGCCCACAAAACCCTAAACTTGGGTTATTTGCAAGTAGCCCCTCGAACTCTCAACAAAGCACAACCAAACCCTAATCACCACTAAAGGTGATTAGCAAGCACCAAAGCACCAAGATCAAGCAAAACAAACAGGGTAAACCCTAAACGCAGGTCAGGGTCCTTACAGACATAAACCTCTACAAAAGGATTTCGTCCCCGAAATCCGAAGAGAAAAGCGAGGGGTACTTCCTCCTCATCTCTTCCTCAAGCTCCCACGTGGCTTCCTCAACGCCACGGTGATGCCAAAGGACCTTCACAAGAACCAGATCCTTTCTCTTCAGCTTCTTGACTCTTCTGTCAAGGATCATCATAGGACCCTCTTCATAAGTCACATCTTTGTCAAGCTCAACTTCAACTGGTTGTATCACTGTTCCTGTATCCAGATGACTTTTCTTCAGCATACTGACATGGAACACTGGATGTAACCTGTGCAACTCTGGAGGCAATTCTAACTCATAAGCCACCTTGCCAACACGTGCTATGACTGAGTAAGGCCCCATATATCTGGGAGCTAACTTACCTTTCCGTCCAAACCTCAGCACACCTTTCCACGGAGAGACTTTAAGATACACCTTGTCTCCCAACTGGAACTCCAAGGGTCGTCGGCGATTGTCTGCATAAGACTTCTGCCTATCTTGTGATGCTTTCAACTGTTGTTGTATCACCTTGATCTTTTCTGTCGTTTGTTGTACTAACTCAGGACCCAAAAGCTGATATTCACCAGACTCATACCAACACAAAGGAGATCTGCACTTCCTTCCATACAAAGCCTCATAGGGAGCCATGTCAATGCTCCGCTGATAGCTATTGTTGTAGGCAAACTCTATCAAACTGAGATGTACGTCCCAACTTCCTAGGAATTGCAAAACACAAGCACGAAGAAGATCCTCCAAAGTCTGAATAGTCCTCTCAGACTGTCAATCTGTCTGCGGGTGGAAAGCGGTACTGAACTTCAACTGCGTTCCCATCGCCCTGTGCAACTGTTCCCAAAACTAACTTGTAAACTTAGGACCTCTATCAGAAACTATCGTTGCTGGCACACCATGCAAACAAACTATCTCATCCACATATACTCGAGCGAGCTTTTCAGCTGTATACGTGGTCTTCACAGGTATGAAATGGGCAGACTTCATTAATCTGTCCACTATCACCCAAATGGAATCATGATTATTAGTTGTCCTGGGTAGACCAACTAAGAAATCCATGGTTATATGATCCCATTTCCACTGCGGTATTGGCAGAGGTTGCAACGTACCTGCCGGCTTTTGATGCTCAGCCTTGACTTGCTGACACACCGCACACCTAGGCACAAACTCAGCTACATCTTTCTTCAAGCCGGGCCACCAGTACAAGTCCTTCAGACTATGATACATTTTGGTGACGCCTGGATGCATAGCATACATCGACGTGTGTGCTTCCTCGAGCACCAACTTCCTCAGATTATCAACATCTGGAACCACCATCCTATTATGATAGCAAACCACTCCATCCTCGGACTCATGGAACCCATCACGCTTTTCGCTGCCAAACTCTGATCTGATTAGCTGTACTGTATCATCCGTTTGCTGTGCATCCTTGATCTGCTGTCTCAACGTGGGCTTGATTTGCATCTGTGCTAAAAGTCCAGCTAACGAGGAAACCTCCATCTGTACGTTCATCTTCCGTAAGGAGACTAACATGTCCCGCCTATGGCATACCAAAGAACTCATCTGTGCCTTCTTGGGAGTAGAAGACTTTCTGCTAAGCGCGTCTGCTACCACATTTGCCTTACCAGGATGATACTCGATAGTGCAATCATAATCATTGATCAACTCCATCCACCGACACTGTCGCATGTTCAACTCTTGCTGTGAGAAGATGTACTTCAGATTCTTGTGATCTATAAAGATCTGACACACTTCCCCATAAAGATAGTGTCTCCAAATCTTTAACGCATGAACCACTACTGCCAGCTCCAAGTCATGGGTCGGATAGTTCTCCTCGTGTTTCTTAAGCTGTCGCGAAGCAAAAGAAACCACATGATCTTCCTGCATCAGCACACAACCCAAACCTTTCTTGGACGCATCACAGAAAACAACATAGCCTTTTCCAGATTCTGGCAAGATCAACACTGGAGCACTGGTTAGCTTTTCCTTCAAACTTTGGAAAGCTTGCTGACATCGATCATTCCAAACAAAAGGTACATCCTTCCTGATCAACTTCATCATCGGTAGAGCTATCGAACTGAAGTCCTTGATAAACCTCCGGTAGTATCCTTCTAGGCCAAGGAAACTACAAACTTCCGTCGGCGTCTTCGGTTGTTCCCAATCCGCAACGGATTCCACTTTCTTCGGATCTACTTTGACTCCTTCAGCAGATATCACATGACCTAAGAAAATCACTTCATCCAACCAGAACTCACACTTACTAAACTTAGCATACAACTGATGTTGACGAAGGAGAGTCAACACTTGACGAACATGTTGCTCATGCTCTAGCCGGTTCCGACTATAGATCAAGATGTCGTCTATAAAAACTACAACAAACTGATCTAATAATGGACGAAACACTTTGTTCATCAGGTCCATGAAAGCAGAAGGTGCATTGGTTAATCCAAACGGCATAACCACAAACTCAAAATGACCATACCTCGTCCTAAAGGCTGACTTTGGTATGCCATCCGCATTTATCCTTAACTGATGATATCCAGACCGTAGATCGATCTTCGAAAACACTGTAGCACAACGCAACTGATCGAACAGGTCATCTATCCTCGGCAACGGGTACTTATTCTTGATCGTGACCTTGTTCAACTGTCGGTAGTCTATACACAACCACATCGAACCATCCTTCTTCTTAACGAACAACACGGGAGCACCCCAAGGTGACGTGCTCGGTCTGATGAAACCTTTCTCCAACAACTCTTGTAAGTGCTTCTTCAACTCTACCATCTCTGCTGGAGCCATCCTATAAGGTGTCTGTGCAATCGGCTGCGTTCCCGGAACCAGATTGATCTCAAAATCGATCTCTCGGGGTGGAGGAACACCAGGAAACTCCTCAGGAAACACATCTGCAAACTCTCGGACCACTGACACTTCTTCAAGGTTAAGGCCTTTCGCCTTGGTATCCACAAAGGTATCCACAACGTGAGCTAAGAATGTCTCACATCCTTGTCGCAACAACCTATCTGCCACCATAGCTGACACCAGACACGTCGGAAGAATCTTCCTATCTCCCTGGAAGATCCACTTCTCTCCAGCAACATCAAACACCGCCTGCTTGGAACCACAGTCCAAGACAACCTTATACTTCTCTAAGGTATCCATCCCAAGGATAACATTGAAACCATGCATATCAAGTGGAATGAGATCCACCTGAATGCTGTGTCCCGAAACAGACAAAACACAAGATGGACACTCTTCTCGAAACAAAGAGGAACCATCAAGAGGGGTTTCTAACAACAAGTTATCCTTCTTACAACTAACAGGTAGATGACAGTTTTCAAGCATACTATAGGCGATAAAAGAGTGTGTAGCACCCGGGTCAACCAGAACAGATATAAAGCAAGAAGAAGACATATCAGAATGAAATAACTCCATCTGACCTGTCACCACTCGCAGGTTGACTATCGCCTCCGGCTGATTCATGGCATAGAATCGAGCCGTAGCTTGCTGTCCACGACCTCTGCTCCCTTGAGCAGACGATCCAGCTTGAGACGCTTGACCGCGTCCTCGTCCTCTGCTACCACTGGGCTGTGGTCTCTCAGACTTCTGGAAACTCTGCCTCGGTTGCTGCGTCACTTCAACATCTCTAGTCGGGCAATTGAACTTCCAATGCCCGACTTGTCCATAGAGATGACATGCTCTATTGTCAACTCGTGGCCTAGATGGCCCTGTCACTGCCACCGAAGCTGAGCTGTGCGCCGTAGATGGTGAAGAAACATAACCTTTTCCCTTACTCGGAGACCAAATGTTACGACCCCACCTCCCGATAACCCCCAATTAAGGGAGACCAAGAGGTTGAAGCCGCACCCATTAATCCCAGATCAAAGGTTCGACATATAACCATAAACAATTATTAAATTCTAACAGACTATACTGAAAATGGTAATAAAATTTTTCATTGCATACCTTGAAAAGTTGGGAACAAACTAACTTCTAACCTCAGTTGAACTATTCTATCTAATTACTCCTTGTTCTTTAATTCTTGAATTCACAAGGTGTCGCTTCACTGTTTGTACTTTTCATTGTACCTAAAATGCCGACAAACAAAACGTTGGTCAGCCGAAGCTAGTATGTGGAGGAAACAGATAATGTTCAACTATGTTAACAATATAATCATTCAACTAATCATTTAACAATCAAGATTACATTTTAAGCCATACAACGCAATCCATACATATTCTCAAACTATGGGTTGTCCCTGCAGTGGGCATATATTTCACCTTTCTTTTAGGTAATAGAGTCGCATGGCACTACCCGAAGGTAGCCCAATATCTAACTCAATGTGACTTGATGGTCCTACCTCCATGGTAGCCATATAATAAGTCAACCATAGACCTGATGGACCTACCCAATAGGTAGCCATGTACTAGGTCATCCATAGACCTGATGGACCTACCCAATAGGTAGCCATGTACTAGGCCTTTCTCTAACCTGATGGACCTACCCATAGGTAGCCATGTACTAGGTTATCTATTATTCCACAGAGAGAACCAGGATTTGAGTTTATAGGCATATACTTTAAGTGATAGTCATAGTCACTTTATAATTGCAAAATGAACATCCAAACAGTTTAGTTGCATTCAATGTGATTAAACGTCCGAGAAACCATCAAAAAACTAAGCGGTTATTCTTAAGTAACCACATACCTGTACATGCAGATTTGAGACAGAATTTTCCAATCAATTAAGACATCCAATCAAGAAAGTACAAGAATCTTGAAAAAAAGGCATCCAATATATTTCTATCATGAATCATGGTATTCAAATCCAATAGGCCTAATCGTGCCCTAGGGTTACTAGCCCATTTTAGGGTTTTGCCCATAATTAAGGTTTCACCACTTTTCCTTTATTTTTATCAAAATATCCATCAAACCCTAATTATCTCAGTTTATTTTCCATTAAGATCTTAAGATCGGATTTAGATCACAAAAACCCTAATTTTCGGATTATTATATTCTTTCTTCCCTTTTTCCCTCACTTAGGGTTTTTAAGGGTTTTAATTAACATATTAGGTTTAAAACTCCAATCCTTGCAAATAAAACTAGTTACAATCCATCTTAATCATTAAACCAGTTCATAATGCTTGAATTACACACTTGCAAAATTAAGTCTATTTTCGATCATCAATTAGGGTTACTTCTACAATTAATACCTTTTCTATCCATATTAGATACTTTTTGCAAAAATATACTGATTTAGGTTCCAAAACTATTTTTAATGTGTCCCTCATATTTTTCTGATCATTTTTCATGTATACATTTTTCTCATCTGAGCTTCCTAGAAGAAGTTATGTTTTTTTGCAAAGTAATTCATTTTTCTAGGTTTTCTAATATACTAAGACATTTATTAAAATATCTCTATCCGTGCGATCCGTGGTCCGCTGGACCACTCGAGATCCAACGGCCCTCGGCCGCGCGCCTGAACTAGAGCTTAAAAGAGGCAAAAGACCGCTTTACCCTTACCTTTACTCAGAAGCGCTGGGGACAAGGGGGTCTTTTCCCCTTCTTCTTCTTCCCCGCGAGCGCCCTCCCCTGTTCGCGAGCCAGGCCTGCCGTGGTCAACCTCAGAGTTGACTCTGAGCACCCTGCTGCCTCAGCCGCTGGAGAAGACCGCCGCACCTCCGATGGGTCACACCGAACTCCTTCGAGCGCCTAATTACGTCGGTGCGCGTATGAGTCGACGGGCCGAAGAAGCTCTCCATTGGCGCGAGTTGCAGGTCGCAGAGGGGGAGGAACAGGGCCAACCTTCAAATTGACCACACGCACACGTTCGTCACCTCCCTCCGAACACACGAGAGTAGATAAAAGTGATGCCGATACTGCAGATCTTCCCCTTATATATAGGGTCGACTGCCTATGGCCAATGATTTGGGGACTTCTATGTTTGTGGACGAAACCACCCATAAACCGGGTTGAATGGCTTCGGAAGAGACTCCCGAAGCTAAAGGATCTCTTCTCGCTTCATGATTCCCTTTCCTTTTTGAGAAAATCATCAAACCAAGATTCCGCAGGTGGACTCTGCGCAAGCAGGTCCCCATGCGACTGAGATTCACTCCCAGCCGTAGGATCACTGATCCACGGTCAATCTTAGCCTGAAAATTGGGATTTAAATCCAGATAAAACGTGACATTAATATTTTCCTCTTCACTTTAGGAAAATTTCCAAAAATCGTATCTCTCAACCTGTTTACCCATTTGATCCCAAATTTTGAGGGAAACTTAGTAATAACTTAATCTTTCATTATGCCAAATTTGGACCCATTATCTAAAGAAATAGGATCCCTTTCTTTAGTTGCAATTTATTACTCAATTATGTATATTTCTCATCTATTTTCTCTTTCCTTTGTCTTTAAATTATTATTATGAGTTCCTTGTACCTCAAGGAGTCCTAAAGGCACGAATTCCCATATTGGGAAACATCTATTTGCCTTTATCTTCTTGTGAAAGTCAATTCCTCATATTTCCCTTTTATTAGTCAATTTCTTTTCCTTTTTAATTCTCCTTTTAAGGATTTCTCTTTATCTCTCTTCTATTTTCCTATTAGAATTCCTTTTAACATTAGAAATCCTTGGGATACGAAAATCCACCAAGGATGACTCAATTATACCTCTTTTTACATATTTTCCATATTTTATCATTATTTTCAATTTATTTCTTGATAAGGAAATATTTAATTAAACTTTTCTTTTCTTATTGCTTTCTTTTTGCAACCTTGGACTCCTTGGCACCCAAGGAACCCAAGTGGCACGAAATCCTCTTTGGATTTGCCTTCTAGAGGTTTCCACATTATTCTTTTCTCTAATATTCAAATATTCATTACTAATTGAATTTTCTTTGTTATTCGGGCCCAATAGCCAATAAAGCCCACAAAACAATCATCAAGGCTATTGTAAACGACATCCATGTATTCAAAACAAATTATACCATTCTTTGTTCAATTATCTTTAATATGAGAAATTACATTTCTCACCAAATAATCCCAAAAATTGGGGTTGTAACAGATGGATACTTAGAAAAGTAGCAGTTATCTTGGACTTTGGTCCCAAGATGAGGACATATGAAACACATAATGTTCCAAGATGAAAGGAAGAGATATATATGATGTGTTTCCAACACATATGATAGATACCAAGGTGAAATATTCTGGATTCTGAGAGTTTTCAGATGGGTTAGGTTGGCTACCTGGATTGGTCAACTGTGAAATTAGTCTTATTATAATAATATGAACATTATATGTTAGGGGTTTATGCTCTGCATAAACATGATATTAATAAAGAATGTATGATGCTTCTCTGAATAAGAAAAGTGTTATTTGACACAAAGTTGACTCTATAGTCAATGATGAGGGACAGTGGGGCATGTGCCTTGTGTGTTGATTCTATGAGAATCTTGTATGGAAACACTTGGTGCTGATCAAAGTTTTATGGTGTCTCTATAATAAGGAGATGATATGTGAAGACTAGATAGTATGATGAATAAAATACATCTGTCTTCATTTATCTAGATTTCGAAGACGAAATCCTTGTTAGGGGTTTATAATTTGTAACACCCCTGACCTGGGTTATACTTTAACCCTAGGTGTTTTGATTAATAAAGATGATTAAATGATTAATCCCATCTTTTGAAAGGTAATTAGGGTTCAAGAGGAACCTATATTACAATTCAGTCCTTTTTTAACATTGTTGAAATCAATGTTTTGCATGTTTTGGACTAAAGTGCAAATTACCCAAGTTGAGGGGTTTAAGTGCAAATTGTGCATGATAATATGTTCCTCATGTGTTGAAGCATAATGAGAGTAAAGTTGATGCTGAGGTATGGCTTATGGAAGCCTGAATACCAAGATAGAGCTGATAAAGCAATGTATGTGCATGAAAACCAAGTTTTGGTGTAATGTGCAATTTACCCAAAACCCAGGGTGTAATATGTAAATTACCACTTCAATAAGGTCCCTAATGTTTCTTTGAATAAAGTCAAGTAAATAAAATGAGAGGGGCGCCTCATTTGAATTAAGTTGGAGGAGAGAGAATCTTGATATTAAAATAATCAAGATTTAATCCTAATTGAAACCCTAATTTGATTTAGGGCAAAAATAAATGTATTAATTGAAGGGCCTTCAACCAAAAACGAGATGTTTGAATTTTCTCAAGTGTGAACACCTTTTTTCCTTTTCTAGGCCACGAAAATATCTCAAGAAAGTGGATAACCCACTCACCATTATTATAAAGAAAAGTAATATCCACTCAAATTGGGATATTATTATAATATGATCTAAGGTGCTTAATTTGCTTTTCTTTAAATTGAGGATAATTGAGAGGAATAAGAGGAAAATGGTATAGCCTCGTATCCAAGGAATGAAAGGGGGAAGAGGTGGCACCAATTTTGGAATTAAATGCATTTTTATAAGGCATTTTCTCTCTCATGGAATTTCTTATAAAAGTACCTTTACCAAGCCAAAACAAAGGCTATTTCGGATTCTTTTCTTTCCCCTTGCTTGGAAAACGACTAAGGATATGTGGAGGAGCAGGAGGACGACCCCAACCTGTTGGTAAGGTCCTTGCCCTTCGTTCTCCTTGATTTCATGGTGGAAATCAAAAATAAATCATTGATTTCTTCTTATTTTGATCTCCTCTT
Source organism: Alisma plantago-aquatica (assembly GCA_963693085.1). Taxonomy (NCBI): domain Eukaryota; kingdom Viridiplantae; phylum Streptophyta; class Magnoliopsida; order Alismatales; family Alismataceae; genus Alisma; species Alisma plantago-aquatica. The sequence continues at coordinate 998,608,157 of OY856411.1, read as the reverse complement.
CAACCCTAGCCAACTTTTTCATCCAAAAGCTTGGGGACGAGCCTAGGGGGAGTTGAAAAAACTTCATCCACCATTTTTGGCGTGATCTTGGAGCTTTGAAGCTCAATTGGAGGTGGTTTTTATAACTTTAACCCTTAATATTGTTATTTCATTCAATTCCTTATCAAATGTTGATGCTTTCTTCATTTCCGAAATTTATTTTGGTTGATTGATGAAACCACCATGGAAATCACAGAAAAGTTCGTGGGTTTGTAGCTTGAAGATGATGATGTAATCACAAGCACACACCTAAATTAATATCTTAGGCAAACAATTTCAAAATTTGGGACCAATCGGCTTCAATGAAATTGGTTAACGATTTCAACAAATTGATTGAAACCAAACAATTTCAAATTGTTTGGAGTGGTTAACCATTTGCAATGGTTGACCGTTTGAGGAAATATGCTGATGTAATTGGATATTGATCCAATGGGTTCAATTGGTTTGATCTTAATGGTTTCAATTGTGAATGATCCCTAAAATGCAAACCCTAATTGTTTATGGAAGCAATAACTCAGTATACTATGTCAAACATAGTTGTTTGTATTTGATCGCATGGTTGATGTAACCAAATCAAGTGGAGAGAATGGTATAAATGAATTCATACATAAGTATGATTCATATGGTGATTTAGGGTATGATCCTTAGTAAAGTGATCAAGAAACCCTAATTGAGAAGGTTAATGAACCCTAACCCTGATTTAGGGAAATTCTGAGTGAAACCCTAATCTAGGGTAATAATGTAACCCTAATTAAGGGTAATAGTGTAACCCTAATTAAGGGTAACGACTTGGGTAACTCTAATTTAAGGTAATGAAATGCCAAACCCTAATTGGATGAACAATGAATCCCTAATTTATGGGTAATTGAATGAAACCCTAATTGGGATGATTAGTGAAACCCTAATTGAGGGTGATTCCATGAGAAACCCTAATTGAGGATGATTCCATGTGAAACCCTAATTGAGGGTGATGTCATATGAAACCTTAAACCTAATACAGAGTAAATCTATGTGAAACCCTAAATTTGGGCTATAGTGCATGGAATTCTAATCATGGGCAATATGATGATAAATCATAACCCTAATGTCTGGGTAATGATATGAGTAAATCTTAATGATGAAATAAAGGGTAATACCCTATAATGATGAAATATCTCAAGTGGTTGACTATAGGCAACCTTATAATAAGCAATGCCTTAACTTGAGATGAGTCCATATCATTGAAGATAGTTGGACAATCCTTGCGTGTGATCTATGTACATCATGGTAAAGGTGATAGGTTAGTGGATGAAAGTATTAAGATGTGAAATTCCTTATTATAAGATAAGTTAATAAACTCAAGTAAGATAGAAGTGATGAGGGAAGTGATATATTGAGACATGATAGATATCACATTTAGCATTTCAGGGTTGATATACCTTGATGCATCTCAAATCCAATATTTTTGGATAAGATACACAAGGAGAGTGTTATGTAAATTGTTACCATGAAATGTAATGAGTTTAACATACTTGATAAGTAAGCTAAAATGAGTATGATGTAATCATACCATGATAAGGATGTGAGATAAACTCATACCTTGTGTTGATGATCATTTAATGATAAATGACAAGAATATTAAATACTTGGAATGTCGATGGATGCTCGTAGATGTATGGAACAATACATTAGGGTTGGATTGATAAAATGAACATGAAACCCTAATTGATGTGAATAGTAAACCCTAACCCTATGGAGGAAATAGTGGTGTTACTATTATATTACATGAGTTAATATGTCATTGTTGCCTAGTGAGAGGTGACAAGATGTGTAATGGCCTTGTGAGCCATATGGTTAGATGTTACCTAGTAAGAGGTAACAAGATGTTTTATGGGCATGATTGAGCCCTCAATGAGGTGTAATCCTCTTGTGTTGATAAGGGTTGATTCCCTGTGTTATTGTGAAAAGGATTTATATCCTGTGATAGTATGATGGTCTTAATGTCCTTTGGGAATGGTTGAGCCCTGAATGAGGTGTATTCCTCTTATGTTGATAAGGGTTGATACCATGTGATATTATGAAAGGATTTATATCCTGTGATAATATGATGATTGGTGTAGTCTCATGAATGGAAATTGAATATTACCATGTGATGATGAGATGAGAAATTATGTTTCATATGTTTTATATCTTTTCAGGTTTTGATATTTATATGCTTGATAGAAATGAATTAGGGTTGTATGTCCACTTGTTTGATGCAGCCTTAATTCACCCAATTGGCATAACTAATCAAGTGCAACTCTAATCATGTAGTGCCATGTGCCATAGATCCATGTGAGTGTTAGAACTTGCCAGATGGTGAAACGAGTATTCCTAAGGGAAACTCGGAGCGCATACTGATGAGTATGCGGGGTGCTTGTCATCCTGAATTCAAGTGTTTAGGGAGGATGATTGCGTTCATACCTAGCCCTCAGTTTGAGAACGGCTACGGTCATGTCTCAGTGATTATATATTTGATGATATTGGAGGACAACTGCGGTTGTACCTCAGATGGTAGGGTATGCGTACCCACCTCTTTCACTAGTACCGTGACCTGTACCAAGGACGGACTAGGCTGTTAGCAGCTTGACCTTTTGTGTCACTCTGGCGGACCCGTACTGACCGGGGGCGGAGAAGATCTTAGGAGTCTGGATCTTCCTAGATCTTGTATGGCACTGATTTTGAATTAGCAGTGGTCAGTTGGATTTTGAGTGGTATCCTCAATTTCCTCAGGGCATAATAATAAAAGATGTAATACAACTGTATAGCATATCTGTTTAGGGTTATACATGACGCTTCACATTGGATGATAACCCTTATTTGTTCTCTTTACATAAAGATGATGCTTAGTGCAACTAAGAGATAGTAATTATACTTATGTTGTGGATATGCATAAGACTATAAATGTGTACATACAGTAGTCATGCTTATGTTGATATCTTACTACTATTGTTGATTATAATCATGATGCTAGATATCTCATGTTGATAGTTATGTTTCACATGCTATCCATGGCTCTATAATTAGAAATACCTGGCAGAGTCTTAATGCCTGTAATTAGGGTTGGTTAAAGTCCAATGCCTGGCTGTGTAATCAGAATTGGTATAGTCCAATGCCTGAAGCATTTATACCTGATTGATATAGTTTAATGCATGAATAAGACATGATGATTTATATAATCACATGTCTGGCATAAGTGAATACCTGTTTAGCAGATTGGCTAAGGCCGACAAATAGAAACAAGAATGAATCATGGGTGACACATCAGAATAATGAATGACATGAGCAAAGCTTTAGATGTTGAAAATGTATGGTAGATAAATGTTATACATGTTCTTTTTATTCCTTATAAAGAGAATAGATGAATTATTATTCAATCATAGATAGGTGTAATACTTTAAAAGATGAGAATGATCTAAACTGCTTATCCTCTGCTCAGTTTTATATTAATTAAACTACAATAATGATGTTTCTGGCGGAGAGTTATATCTCTCGCTGGGGCAATTTTCAATTGTCTCACCCCCGTGGGAACCAACATTTTTAGGTGGATGAGTGTGAAAGAGACTGAGAATATCTTGCAGAGGAAGAACATCAGCAGCAACAGGGACAGTAGTGACAACTCAGGTTGAGTGTGCTGTCTGTCGTGTTTTGTAGATAGAAGTCCTATGTGTCATCTTTGTACTCTCAGGTCCTCGGAGTTAGTACTTAGTGCTTTTAATGTATCGTTTTGAGATTTTGGTTTAATGCCTCGAGGTTATTATGTTGTATGTGTTTAGCTTTTAACAAGGCAGTTGATGTTGTAACCCTCGAGAAGAGATGGTATAGGATATATACTTATGAACCATGATGTAAATGTAATACATTAGTTCTTGTTGAAAGAGTTTTCCTATGATTGGGTATCTTTGAAAAAGGTTTTAATTTTTTAGTGATTTTCTATAATCTGCTGCTTAGTGAATGCTTCCACATTAGTTAATTATGTTTTTGTGAGTTGGATGCTACACTCAATTTCTCTATATGAGCACCCAAGGACCTCTCATATTTCATAATCCATTATAGAGAAACGAAATTCTAGAGAGGAAAGATAGGGTTTTGAGAGGAGAAAGTGGAGGAGAAGTTGACCTAGGGTTTCACTATCTGAGATATGATGCAATTAAATTAGTTTAGCTTCTTTTTATATCCTTTCATGGTCAATCTTCTATCAAATGTCAATATTCCGTCTCTACTCTTATTTTATTTAAAATGATATCAATTTTTTCCTTTATCTCACTCTCTCTCCATAAATCTCCACTCCTAGGGTTTTTGAGTTGAAAGGAAGAAAAAAGTGGTGATTTGCTAGGGTTTTGATATGAGTTCAAGAATTTCAGATGTAGGCTGCATTTTAAGGTCTTTTCACACCTTAAGGTGAGTGGGTACTTCCTTTAATTAGTAGATTGTTTGAAATTGTGTTAATTCATCAAGAATCTTCAATTCCTTTATATGCGACTACAAATCCTAAACTGCCTTTCAATTCTAGATTTTGCAATATGATTTGAAATAGATTATTTTTTTGTGATGAATTTCATATGATAAAATCATATTACAAATGCATACAAATCATTTAAAAGAGAATTCCAAAATTAATTGTAGAGGTTATAAGAACATACTAAAATATAGGATTTTTTTGGAAATGTATGAAATTAATGTATAATTGAATAAAGATGTTTAAATATTTGAATCTCTTTATATATGAATAATTGTTTGGTCTGAATGTGTAGTATAAATATGTTAGATACTATCTTGGGTTTCATTTCATATTATTAGTGTGTGCTTAATATCTCAGTAAATATGGTGAAGTCCTAGACGAATGAAAAGCTAGAAATATGCAAATAGACACCATGTAATGTAGCTAATTGATTCATTTATCATTATAAATTTATTTATTCAGGTTATTCTTGATGCACATTATTTCAGTGAATGTCGTAAAACTCAATTTCAGTTCATACCAGGGTTTCATATATATGTCAGGTTATATGTGAATTATTCAGAACAATCTTAATATAGTGAAAGTTCATAATTGCATTAAATCTTTATATGAGTCATGTGATATTTAAATGTGACAAATGAAACCCTAAGGATAGGGTATTCAGTGAATCAAGTATTTCATATTATTTTTACTCAGTATGTTTTGTGGTGATGTTTAACAGTTCCGTTTGTGGTATATTCTATAGATGATCTATAAAATGAACTATTTATAGAGCTAAACTTAGAAATGTTGATTTGATTATTGAACTGTAAATCTAAAGAGTGATTAGACATTACATGTCCTAAACATTGTAGAATCCTGACAGGATGAGGCATGCGCTATGAGGAGGAAACAACTTCCTGACTGGAAGTAGTCCAGATTGAGGTAAGTTGGATCATACCAGTAGGGTGCAGGGGTCTTGATTGGTAGGGCAGACTCCTTATGAATGGTGTGGTATCAAACACCTATCCGGGATGTCAGTGGTACCTATGTTATATGTTAAAGTGATGAGTTGTCAGTAGGTCCATTGATGCACAATAGGCAATAGACATTTGACTCTATACCTGAGTATCCAAGATTAGAGGAAGATTCTAGATATTTGGTCGCTCCCATTAGCCAGCTAGAGATAGACATGGGGACTTCCCACTACAGATGGGGCAAATGACACTATGGGTTTAGAAATTCAGGCATGCTTCTAAGCCTTGTACAGTGAGATTGTAGCTTGCTCCAAGGCTTTCACATGTTGTGGTACACTTCATGTTGGTTCAAGGCATAATAAAATGAATGTGAAATCAATCAAGTGTGTGCATATATTGATTATTCCTTGGAATATTATAGAGTAACTTGCTATTTGTATGTTTCTGAATTACCAATTTTCTTTGTGATTGATCAAGAATGTTCAGAGATTGATTTACTCTTTGTACTCATCTAGAGTAACCTACAATATGTATGTTTGTGAATAATTAGTCACATTATAGATTGTTTTTATTCTACTTGTTATCACTTTTTCAACAATATCTTTCTAATTATATAAGTGCCTTAAACTATTTCTTTGAAATACTCATTCACTAGGCTAGTAAGATCACCCCTCTACTCACAAATTTTAAGGAAACCATGTTGACATAATGAATTTCAATGCTAGAGTAGATTTGACACGGGAGCTAAGTTTCATATTAGTTAAGTTCAGCTGGCCCTTGTCACTCTAGGTCCTTGTAGAGTAGTGAGAGAGTTGTAAATGATGTTGTGTAACTTTGATACTTAATAATAGGGAATGTATTTGATAATCATATTGTATATACTTTGAAATGTGAGAAATAGAATGCATGTTTAGATATGTATCTTTAATGTCGATATCATATTAGAGTGATCAAGTTTTAGTTTTCCTTCTAAGTCATTTATGTGATTGAATGTGAGCAAAAAAATCAAAGAAAAAGTTAAGAGTGATCTATGTATCATGTTTAATTCTCAACCTATGCCCTAATCTCATGATTAGTGGTAATCCTGGAATGTGGGTGTTACAAACAATGTACAATTGTTAGGTCAACATTCTCCCCCTTTTTGAAGATGACAAACCATTACTCAACATATTGAAAAGGACTTGGAGTTTAAATGTTTACCTTGTGAATTGCAAGGGGATACATGAATGAACAATGGAAATTGCTCCCTCTCAATTCATGCTTACGTTTATTTGTATGATTAGTATATCCAAAAATTATATCCATAACACATATATACTATTGAGTCCTCTTACATAGTCACATGATATTTTAGAGAATTAAGTACGAAAGGATCACAATTCAATATGTATTGAGCTTATTTCTCTCCATTTGTCATATCAAAAAGGTAGGGGGTAGAAGAGTTATAATAGGTCTTATCCAAAAGAAACAGAAGACACTAGCAACCACTATATGTAATTAGATTACAATACATGATATGACTTCTCTAGATGAAAATAACAAAAAAAAACAAAAAAAGCAACAAAATAAGAAAACTGTAAACCTCAATACATGAAAGTCTAAAAAAAGATATGCATACATACATATATACATATATACATATACATATACATATACATATATATATATATATATATATATATATATGATCACCATAGATAATAAGAACTATACATCAAAATAATTTAGGTCAACTTCCCTATCACCATTCGGTTGGCAGTCATCATCACCATTTGAAGGTGCACCAGTGTCAGCAAGTGAGCCTTCACCAACATCTCCATCATCATCAAAGCCACCATTAACATCTTCATCATCATCCTCATCATCACCAAATTCATCATCCTCAACATTCTCATCATCCATCTCCTCATCCTTAGGAGGTCCAAAGGAGAAAGGAGAAGGCTACTTGGCATCTTGCTCTGTTGAAGACATACCACATGCATGCAGAGCATTTGCTTGCTCAAAATTGGGTGTAGAGACCCCATCAAAGCCAACAAGAAAAGTGGAGTCAGGTCGAGTGGAAGAGAAAGTACTTGAGTGGCACACAAATGAGGAAAGGATGCAGAGGCCGGTCCACCATCAGAGGTACTAGTTACAACAGAAGCAGCATGCTTGTAGGTCGAGTGGAACTGACTATATGCATAGGAGGGATAATCACTAGGTGAATAATGCTTATAGGTGGGGTAAGGATGGGTATAAGATAAGTTCATGTTGGACATTATCTGACAAGATCTCAGTGAAGGTACTCGTGAACCTGTAGGTTGTATGCCTTTTGGTGCATCATGTAGCCCATCAGGGTTCATTAGACACTAAAAATGAGGCACAACCAGGTCCACGAGGATGTGGAGGATCTTGGATGGAGGTCAAAGTACCAGGAGTAGAATATGAGGAGTGAAAGGATTTTTTCACCATGTTGTAACTGATATAAACTTCTTTTTGGTTGACTTTGTAAACAAGGTTTTTGAAAGAGATTGACCAGTATGATCTTGAAACACACCCCAATTAGGTTGGGGTAGGGTGGGTGGGAGTCTCTAGTATTCTTTTCAGTATCAAAGCAAGTCATGTGGTGGAGAATGTATCCTGCCCATTTGACATAGATATTCTTAGTAAGATAATACATGATCACATCCAACTTTTCTACAATATCCATTTAATTCTTTTTTGGATGGATGCTACAGTTGACTAGGAGAGCAACCAAGCATGTCTTTATATCTAGAGAAGAAGATAGAATGATGGTTTTCTTCCTATATGGGACCTCATGCTTCTTAAGAGTTTTTTTAATATTAGAAAGAGATAACTTGGGGTCAAATCTCTTGTAGAAGGCTTCAGGGTCAATGAGGTTCCAGTAGGTAGGATAGGGAGTCATCCAACTAGGAAAAGAGTAAGATAGATAAATATTCAAAGATTTCTTGGATATAGAAAATTTGAATCCCCCTATCATGGATGACAACACCACTTGCGTGTTAGGCGGGGACACTAAGGTGGTGTAGTTCCAGGTTAGATTTTTGTAAACCTCATGCAACACCTTCTTTCTAAAGAGGGGATTGCTATAGGTCCATCATCCATAGAAAATAGAATCGAGCTTTTGGTTAGAAAAGAGTTTCTTAACCTCTTTGAGTATCTCATTGCTAGGAATCAACAAGGTCATAAAGGGGTAAGGGTTCCTAGGAAACAACTCCCTATATAGATTTGAAGCTTGATTGAAGATAAAGGAGGTACCATCATAAGAGATATGCCTAATGGAAGTAGAAGATGAAGGTACACTGGAAGGACCTATTATCTTTCACCTATTGGACACCATGGAGAGAAGATCAACTGAATATGATGCCAAACAAGGAAGAGAACTCATGTAGCAAGCTACCCGAGCTAGGTTAGAGTTAGGGGAAGGTCAAACAGGGTCAGGATAGGGCTAGGAAAGGGGATTTGGTGACCTAGGGTTCAAGGATGAACAAAAGGGGAGACAAATCAATCAAGTTTTCTCTAATTGAGAGGGAGAAAATTGGTCGACAGTCTATTTAAATTTCAATACAATAGTATTGTCAGTCTAGTTTGAGATTTGGAAAAATCACTCGAGACTACTGTGTGTTCAATCCTTGGTTTTGTTGTCAATTGAGTCTCCCCAGAGCAAACTCAGCCAACAAGAAAGCTTGTCCAAAAGATAAGAAATTTAATTCTAGTCCACTAGAGTGATATATTTATTTATTTTTCTATCTGATCACACACTTTGAACATATTAAGGCACTTTCCACTCATAATTGGATACTATTTTGTGGTAAAACAAGTGTTTCCAAAAAGCCAAAAACAAGCAAAGTAGGGCATTAAAACTAGGCATAGTATCACTAACAAGTAAGAGATGAGAAATTTTTGCGGAATAACATATAGATATGAGAACATCTAGTTGGAAGACATATAAATATCATTAAGAGAATATATAAGCTATTTCGGTCTAATAAAAGTAAATTTCTCTCTAGTTAGAAGTTTGGTGAAGATGTCCACTAGTTGACTTTCTATGTCTACATGAGTGATATATATATCGTTTTTAGCAATGTGGTCACAAAGGAAGGGATGACATACCTCTATATTTGTAGCTCTACATTACAATATAGGATTGTAAGAAAAATTGATTGCACTAGTATTATCAAAGATGATAGGAGAAACATCATAATGAACATTAAAGTCTAGGAGAATTTTCTTCATCCATAGGACTTGAGCACAAAATCTACCATCTAGAATATACTCAACCTCAATAGTTGAAAGAGCCATTTTTCCTTGTTTCTTTAAGAACTAAGAAACATAGCGTGGTCCTAGGAGGAAGCAAATGCGACTTGTGCACTTTCTATCAATTAAGCACCTTGCATAATCCCTGTCACTATACGCGATGAGAGTAAAGTCCCTTGACTTGGGATACCATAGTAAAAAAAATGGGTTTTGGCTAGGTACCTTAGAATCCTCTTAACTACTATAAGATGGGATTTTCTAGGGTTTGATTGAAATCTAGCACATAAGACAACACTAAGCATAATATCAGGTTTAGTGGAAGTTAAATAAATTAAGCTACCAATCATACCTCTATACAACTTCTCATCTACCATCTCACCATCCTCATCTCTATCATGTTTGGTGGTGTTTGACATGGGGGGTATCCATCGACTTGGTGTACTCCATCCCAAAGTGCTTCAAGAGTTCACTTGCATACTTGCCTTGGTTGATGAAGTTTCCTTCCTTTGTTTTCTTGATTATAAATCCAAGGAACAAAGTAAGCTCCCTCATCATACTCATCTCAAATTCACTATGCATAAGAGAACTAAACTCCTTACAAACATTAAGATCATTTCTGCCAAATATGATATCATCATATATTTGAATGATAAAAAAAATTCTAGAAGTGTGTTTAAGATAGAAGATAGAATCAAAGTTTCCCATGAGATCACCATTGTCTATAAAAAAGTTCTTTAATTTCTCATACCTATCTCTGGGGGATTGTTTGAGTCCATAAAGGGCTTTTCGCAGCAAAGAAACATCGTTTTGAAGCATGTCATGTTCAAAATCGGGAGGTTGAGCCAATACGACTTCCTCCTCTATTCTACCATTTAGAAATTCACTTTTAGCATCCATTTACTAAATCAATACATTTTCATAACCAATAAAGTCAAGTAGCATTATAATAGATTCAAGTTTAGCAACAAGAGGATATGTTTCATCAAAATCAATTCCTTTGTGTTGGTTATACCCTTCAGATACCAACCTTTCTTTGTTTCTGACCACCTTCTCACTTTCGAATTTATTGTTGTGGTAGACCCACTTGGTGCCAATGATCCTCCTATCCTTTGGTCTTGGCACTAAGCTCCACACTTTGATCTTTTCAAACTTCTCTAGCTCATGTTGCATATCGAGGATCCAATCATCGTCTTTAAGAGCTTCTTTCACATTCTTTGGCTCAAGTTGTGAGATGAAGACATTGTCGGCTTGTTCTTTGTTGAAGATAACCCACATCTTCACCCTTTTAAAAGAATTGCTAATCATCAACTCTTTAGGATAATCTTTGGTAAAATGAGGAGTTTGATCCTTCTTTTATTCTTCTTTCTCTTTTTCATCTACTGTCACCTCTTTTCCTTTGTTAATGATGTTGAGTTCTTTTAGCCTAGGAATCACCTCATCTACAACATCATGATTTACAATATAATTTGAAATAGAGGAGTTAGATTCTAAAAATTTAACATTGATAGATTCTTCAAATTTAGAAAATTTAATTGTAAACTCACTATATGATCTACTAGTAGTTCTGTATCCAAGACATAAATCCTTTTAGTATTTTACGTCAAACTTTTTGAGAGAATCCTTGGTGTTTAAATAGACAGGGACAACAAAAAACATGAAAAAATTTGATGGAGGACTTTCTACCACACCATACTCATAGGAGGTTTTCTTTAAAGAAGTATGAGTGAAAACCTAGTATTGCACAAAAGAAGAGGATATAATGGGTTTGGACCAAAACTTCTTGGGAGTATCATACAATAGAAGAATGTCCTAGGCATTTACTATAAAGACCTATTCTTTCTCACTACAACCCCATTTTGTTGAGGTGTCTGAGGAGAAGAACAGTCATGTGAATAATCGAATTCCTCACAAAACCTTTCAAAAAAATTATTTTCAGATTCTCTCCCATGGTTACTACAGATAGAGATGATTCAGAAAGAAACTTCATTTTCATATCATTTGAAAAAAGTAGAGAAAACATCAAGAGTATCATTTTTTGAATTTAAGAATAAAGACCAATTATATTGAGAGAAATCATTGAAATTCATGAGGAAGTAATTGCTACCACAAAGTGATTGAATTCCCATTGGTCCAAATAGATCAATGTGAAGAAGTTCAACATCCTCATGGTACTAAGGGTTCCTTTGGATTTAAAGGAGGATTTGGTTTGCTTTCCTTGTGTGCAAGGTTTGCATTCCTCATCCTTCTCAAAGTCCAATTTAGGAAGTCCTTGACCAATTGCTTTTTTCTTAACTTCTTCAACTGATGCATGCTGACATGACCAATCCTTCGGGTGACACAAAAGATATATGAATTTATCAACAACAAGGCATTTACCAAGAATAGGTTTAAGAGAATCGAGAACAATAACATAAAATTATACATTTTTAATTCCCTTATATATGACATTATCGGAGAGTGAATCTAGAAGAAAGCATTCAAGAGAGGTAACTAAAACAAGATAACTATTATCAAATATTTGTCCAACAATAACTAAATTGTTATGTAGTCCATACAGAAGAATTACACTCTTTATGCATAGTGAATCACCCATATTACCCTCACCTATATATTTACATTTTTTCTTATCATTAAAAGTCACTGATCCTCCATTCTTCTTTGTGAAATTGTTGAAATGACTTATCTCGCCAGTCATATTCTTGGAGCAACCACTATCAACAATCCATTTTCCTTTTACCTACAATAAAGGAAGATGTGGGTTCCCAATTCAAACCTTCGGATCCAGAGTTAGCTTGGGGACCCATTTAATCTTTGGGTTGGTCCCCATTTCCTTATAAGGAAAATGATTAGAACAAAGATTGTCACTCTCACAATGAGTACAAACCATACATGATTTAGAGCCGGAAGTTTCACCATGGAATAGTGGAGGATTCTTGATCTTTTTCTTTCCTTTTCCCTTCCTATTTGGAGATTCCTCATATTCCGAACCACTACTACTAACTTGTTTGGTAGAGTTCTCTAGAAAAACATTAAGGGACTTTTTCCCTTTGAGGAACTTTTGCAAAGTCTCTCTAAGTCTATGATTATTATCACTAAGGGTAATGATGGTAGAGGAAAGACTAAAAATATCATCTTGAGCATGTAGCAGGTTGGCCTCTAAAAAGAGGGTTTTAGTAAGATAAGAATATTTTACTAATGAAAGACTAGCTACTTCATTACTAGGCAATAAATGTCAAGAAGAAAAATCATTTACTTTAGTAAGAAATCTAGCATTTTCAGATCTAAGCATAGTAAGCTCATCAAGATTATTCTATTCTATCCTTAATACCATCACAAGTATGTCTAAAGTCATTGAACTTGGCAACAAGCTTATCATTTATAGTTCTAACTAAAACAAGCTCATTAAGGCAAATTTGATTTTCATCTTTAAGACTATTTATGTTATTAAGATAATCCCCATTTTCTACCACAACTCCATTGTATTGAAACCCAAGTTCAATAAATTGACCTTGCAATTAATCAATACTATGAATATGAACCTTTTGATTTCGCTCAAGAAAATCAATTTTAGCATACAAGTCATCAATAATCCCCCCTAATCTTTTCTTCTTGGATTTGTAATTGGAATAATAAGAACAAGAAACATTAATCATATCAATTGGGGCCTCTTTAGATAATTGACCGGCCTTTTTCTCGTGTCTAGAAATGAACATGGGATAAAGGAAGGAATCAAGTTTTAAATTTATTACCTGAAACCTTCTAGGCCCCCACAACTTTATTACGGGGTCGAAGTAGATATACGGGGTAGAACACAGGGACGTGGTGATATTTAGGATGCCACAGATCTCATTCTTTAGTCAGATAAGCCAAGATGACAATCGATAAAAGTAAGTGCTAGAACTAGTCTAGCGGGTTGTCACAATTTAAAACAAAACAAAGAAACAAAAACAAAACAAAACAGAGCTCATGGTTCTACTAATCAGAGAAGGAGAGTTCCTAGCTATGTAACCACAAACGTGGAAGTCTATGCACTCATTCTCGGGCGTAGACTACCCTTTAACACCCAAGAAAGCATCTAGTATGCACATTGGCATCTGTCTTGTGGGGTCATCCCACTCGCTGTCATGATGCGTGACTAAAACCATCAACAATATGTCATTGGCTCTCTCTCGAGGAATGACATATCAACACCTCGGAATATACTAAGTTCCCTCTTGGGTCGTAGGATATTCTGGGGTGTTAGGAATAGAGTACCTTGAATCGTCCTCCTCTCGGGTTCAGATCCAAACTATCATCTCTTAGCTATTCCTACAACGAGTCTCTCGATACAGGCAAAAATAGCAGTTCAAGCGAGTAAGAGATCAACCAAACTAGCAATCATAACTTAGAAAGAGAAAATAGAACATGCAACATAGTAGATTTGATATGAATCTACTTGCTTAAGGAAAAGGTACATAAACATGCCCAGATCGGTCTACATAGCCAAGAAGGAGCTAACTAGCCATAGACAAGCATGGTTAGCACCGAACAAAGATGGATGAACATCGTTTGTATAAGAAACAAAGGAATGAAGTAGAATGAAAGAGAAGAGGGAAGAGATATAACCCATAGAGTAGAGGTGGCTCTCACTCATCGACATCAGTTTAGGCCAGATCTCACCCTTGGGTCTTCTCTTTGTCCCTCTAGACTCCTCGGTCCTCTCTCTCTCTAGACTGTATCAGTCAGCCGTATCAGGCAGCCATATCGGCTAGACCATATCGGGCAGCCCATATCGGGCAGGTTGTATTGGCCAGACTGTACCGGCCAGCTGTTGGAATTCTTGTCTTTTTAGGTTCGGTACTTGAGAGTCCCAAAATTGGTTAGTTTCAGTGCCTGCAAGTCAATAATTGGCTTATTAGCTACATTATTGGCTATTCTAGCTACATTATCTAATGAGAGACAGAAAGCATAAAACTTGAGCATTATTGGGTATATTAAGAATAAAGTGGCACAAAACTATAGATAAAATGCATAGAGAATATGCACTAATTTTGGTGTTATCAACTACCCCAAGATTAAAACTTGCTTGTCCTCAAGCAAGACTATGCTCATCGAACAAAAATTTAACATACAAATTAAGCTTGGCAATAGATGCTAAGGTTAAAAAAAATTGTTTAAAACTTCTATTCTCCTGATCCATGTCATTTCATAGCAAACCCCCACCAATCATGCACAATCCTGCCAAAGCAAGATCAAAGAGCGTCCAGGAGAGATTAAGAAAATTCACTATAGCCTGTCGATACTCATGCGGGTTTGAACCGTAATTATTTATACAAGAAAGAGTTGTCACATAGGTGATCACACGGGTGATGAGCAATGAGTTATCACCATGAATCCATGCATACCAATCGGGAATCAACGTGCCTCTCACTTATTCATGTCCTAAGAAACAAAGCAAAGGACTCTAATGACTTCTGAGAATCCCGATCTTTGTCAGGTTGGTCCATGTAGCAAGCAATAGTCACTGCAGTCCAAGCAAGTTGGCCCAAAGCAGTGAGATGAACTCCTCATACTGTGCTCGAACCAACCCTACTACTGAGACAATCTCATAGGTCACCTAGGGGGTTCCTAGTGACTCTCTAATGAGCTTTTAGAGTGGTGCTACCAGGTACGACATATCCACGTTCATGAGCGCAGTCATACACTGCAACATCCCTGACCTGAGTTATGTGTTAACCCTAGATTTTTTGCCTAATAAGGTTGAGTAGATGCTTAATCTTATCTTGGGAAAAGTAATTAGGTCTTATGAGAAACTTATGTTTCAATTTTGGTCATGTTTGAACAATGTTGAAGCAATGTTTGCTTATTTTGGACTAAAGTGCAAATTACCCAAGTTGAGGGGTTAACTTGCAAATTGTACATGATAATATGTTCCTCCGATGTTGAGACATCATAAGAATGAATATGATGAAGTGATATGATTTTCACAAGCTTGGGAACCAAGATTAAGCTTGTAAAGCAATCCTTGTGCATTAAATCCTAGTTTTGGTGTAAAGTGCAATTTACCAAAAACCTAGGGTTCAATATGAAAATTACCACTTCAATAAGGTCCCTAATGTTTCTTGGCATCATTTAGAGCAAAGAAAATGAGAGGGGCGCCTCATTTGAATTAAGTTGGAGGAGAGTGAAACTTGATATTAAAATAATCAAGATTAATGCCTAATTGAAACCCTAATTTGATTTAGGGCAAAAATAAATGTATTAATTAAAGGGACTTCAACCAAAATTAAAATGGTTGGATTCAGATGTGTATGTGACGTCCTTTATCCTTGCAAGGACCACGAAAATATCCAAGGGAGTGGATAACTCACACACAATTTTATAAGAAAAATAAATATCCACTCACATATGGATATTAATATAAAATGATTTAAGGTGCTTGATTTTCTTTTCTTTAAATCATCATGGATAATTGAGAGGAATAAGATTCAAACAAGATAGACTCGTCCCTAAGGAAGATGAGGGGGAAAGAGGCGGCCACATTTTTGGGGTGAATTGGATTTTTGTAAAGTACATTCTCTCTCATCAAATATTTATAAAAGAACCTTTTACAAGCCAAATGGAAGTATTTTTCGACCCCACTTCTTCTCCTTTCTTGGGAAACGACAAAGGGAGCTTGGAAGGGTCAGGAGGACGACCCCCAACCTGTTGGTAAGGTTCTTGATCCATTTCACCTTGATTCCATGGTGGAAATCGAAAACAAATTATGGATTTCTTCCTATTTCAATCTCCTCTTCAATTCTAACCATTCCTTTTCACTCAAACCTTGAGTACGAGACTTAGATTGGTGAAAGAAGTTTCATCCACCATTGTTGCAGTGAACTTGGAGCTTTGGATCTCAATTGCAGGCGGGTTTTATAACTTGAACCCTTAATTTTATTATTGCAATCAATTCCTTATCAATTGGTGATCATTTCTACATTTCCAAAATAATGTTTGGTTGATTGATGCAATATCCATGGAAATCACAGTAGATTTCGTGAGTTTGGAGCTTGATGATGATAATATCATCATCAGCACACACCTCCCCAAATATCTAGACCAAACGGTTTCAACATGTTTGCCCATTCGGTTTCACCAAACCGTTTGAGAGCAAACGGTTTGAGACCGTTTGAGAGAAAACGGTTTCAAAACCATTTGAAAGAGTTTACCAAGGGTTAACCGTTTGAGAATTCTGTTCATAATTATGTTGGTTGATAACCCACCAAAGTTGATGGATTAATTCCAAAGGAATCATGAGTTGATGGCTAATCAATTAGGCAAACCCTAATTGGATTAAGTGCTGATTTTCAACTTGATTGATTTGACTTTTTGGGTTATTTAGCCCAAATGGTTTCAAAACCGTTTGGAGATCACCCAAACGGTCTCAAGACCGTTTCGGGGTCACCCAAGACCATTTGTATGTCTAGGGTTGGATATGGTTAAGTGTTTGAAGGACAAAAGATATGGTGTTAACCCTAATCGGCTAAGTGCTGATTTTGCATTGAAATGAGTTGATGTTTTGGGTTGATTGGCCCAAATGGTTTCAAAACTGTTTGGGGATCATCCAAACGGTCTCAAGACAGTTTGGGGATCACCCAAGACCATTTAAAGGTCAACCAAGACCGTTTGGAGGTCTAGGGTTGAGTATGGTTAAGCAATTGAAGATCCAAAGATACTATGTTGGAGTGTAATCAATTGCTGATTTGGTGATCAATCCAATGATCCAAACCCTAATTGGTTGACTTGGATTTTGATGTTAACATGGGAAAACGGTCTCAAGACCGTTTGGAGGTCATCCAAACGACCTCAAGACCGTTTGGGGTCAGGTCATGCCCAACTTGGATGATGGTCCAATGGTTTTAAAGTAACTAGTTTCACATTGGTTAATGTTGAAGGATCATCTATTCCAAACCCTAATTCAATTGATTCATACCCTAATTGATGATCAATTGAGGGTCAATTGAGCATCAAATCAGTTGAAGGTTGACCTACTTAACTCTATGGAAGTATGGTGATAGGTCCAATTGATGATTGGATACATGAATTCAATGATTGAAGGAACCACCATTGGAAACCCTATTATAATTTGATTGGTTGAGACCATATTTGGTCCATGCGATTTTGAGGAGGCTTTGACCAAACAATCTCAAGACCGTTTGAGTCCAAAAGCTGTCAAGACCATTTGGGACCTAATGATCTCAAACTGTTTGGAGACCCAAAGTGCAAACGGTTTCAATACCGACTTTGTCTAATCAAATTCAAGTACAACTTGTTTAAATGGTTTTCAACCAATTGATGTATAAGAACCAAGATCATTGAGGGTCTAAGTAATTAACTTTGTGAAGATCAACATGGTTAATCCATTTGAATATCTTATGTAATTGAAGGTCCAATATGGTGAACCCATTTGGACACTTAATGTAATTGAAGATTTCAATGGTTAACCAAATTGACCACTTTGTGGAATTGAAAGTTTAACTGGTCAATTCTTTTGAATTCCTTATATAATTGATGGTTTAATTGATTAGACCATTTGGAAATCTAATATGATCAAAGGCCGATCAGCTTTGTGATTAATAAAGATGTAGACCCATGATGATTGTGAAGGTTAACCCTAGCTATGTGTACTCAAGTGAAGAGTTAACCTAGATTAAAAGTGGAGTAGTTAACATCCTAAAGAGGATGAGAGAGGAAATGAGAGTGATGAATGCTTATATAATTAATCCCTAATTCTCTCATTATGAGTAAACTATGCGATAAGGGTTGATCCATAATATTGAGATCATGAAACCCTAATCAATGAGCCCTAACCCTAATTAGAGCAATGCTATGTGTGAAACCCTAATTAGAGAAATGATATGTGTGAAACCCTAATTAGAGAAATGCTATGTGTGAAACCCTAATTAGAGCAATTCTATGTGTGAAACCCTAATTAGAGCAATTCTATGTGTGAAACCCTAATCACAACAATGATATGTGTGAAACTCTAATTAGAACGAAGCTATGTGTGAAACCCTAATCTAGGACAAAGTTGAGTGTTATCATAAATCCAGGGTGATGATGTAATCCTAACTTAGTGTAACAATGAAGGAAACCCTAATTTAATGGGAATTGTATATCCTAACCCTAATTTGGGTATGAGGTAAGAGAAACCTTACTTGGATATGAATAGAAAACCTTAATCCCTAAAATGGGGTAAGGTGCATGAAACCCTAATATAGGGTAGTGCCACTAATCCTATGTGAAGACCTTGCATTGGGTGATGTGTTGTGAAATATTAATTTCACATAATACTAGGTGAATCCTTGACATAGAAGGATGATTATATGAAACTCTATAGAAGAGTATTAGTGAAATCCATAAACGAATGGAAAATTCAATGTGAATCCTCAAATTATAAATATGGATAATACTATTCCTAATAATGGAATAGTGAATAATGTTATGACAAATGTAACCACTAGAGGGGTTGATGGTGGATATCCTTATATTAATAGTTCCTAACTCAAGGATGAGTCCATAGCATTGGCAACGATTGTATAATCTAAGTGAGTGACTAATGACCAATACCTTACATGATAAATGTGATGAACTAGTGCATAAAGTATTAGGATGGGGAATACCCTAATACAAGCTAAGTGCATTAACTCAAGTAATATAAAGGTGTTGAGGGAAGTGATACATCAAGATATGATAGATATCACATCCAACTCTCTAATACTGATATAACTTGATGTGTTATAAGTCCAAATGCAATTGGATGAATGACACATGAGATGTGTCATGTCAATGGTTACATTGAGATGTAATGCACTCTGTTGAATGTAGGCTAACATGCCTTATGAAAAGGTTATTCCAAACCTATAAGCTATGATGTAATCATATTCAGGAAAAGATGAGAGAGAAACTCATACTTTGTGTTGATAATACATTCAATGATGAATGATGAGAATAAATGAGTATGATTGAATACTTATGTTATTCATATTGATTCCTTGTTATGTGAATTCCTAATACATGGTAATGCTATGTGAAACCCTAACATAAGTTAATTCTATGTGAACCCTAATACAGGGTAATGCTATGTGAAACCCTAGTACAAGATGATGCTATGTGAAGTCTTAACATAGAGTAATCCTATGTGGAACTCTAATATAGACTAATGGGTTATGAATGTAATAAGATAACCCTTGTATTGCATGGTACTGATATGTAATTGTATCATGATTTCTAATCATGCATATATGTTGAGAGGATGAGCATATCCAGGTATGAGCTATGATGTTCTGTAGGCCTCATAAGCCTTCATATGTTTTGTTGCTTAGTGAGAGGTCACCTACAATTAATGAGTCATGTGTATCACATGATGTGCTAACTATCTTAGATTGTTTTTGAGCTTCATAAGCCATAATATGCCTTATTGCCAATTAAGGGGTAATAAGAGGTGGTATGAGCTTTATGAACTTTGTGCAATACTTAGTGTAGCAAGAATTATAATGTCCCTGGGTCAGATGATATGAAGGTAAGAAGTTACCTAATAAGTGGTAACAAGTGTTCTATGGTGAGTCATTGGTTCAAATACCCAGATTCTATAATCATGATGATGAACTAGTTAAGAAGTGGAATTGTGCTTGATGAGTCGAGGGATTAAGATCCCAATACTTTGTGGAAAGAGTATGGCTACAGGCCATGACTCCACTATGACAATACCAGACATTAGATATATGAATCTAAGCCTGAAGTAAGTTAATGATGTGGTGATGATTCTATAGTGAATAAATGTTATACATGTTCTTCATATTCCTTAGAGGATAAGTGACATGTTGTTCTTTCAAGTTACAACTGCAATGTTTTTAGATAAGAATAATTTTCTAATCAGTTAGACATTGAATTAACTACTGCCAAACAAATATGATTCCTATGTGCATATTTATCTTCTTAAGCTGCAATAATAATGTTTCTGGCGGAGAGTTATATCTCTCGCTGGGGAAATTTACAATTGTCTCACCCCCATGGGAATCACATTTTTTAGGTGGACGCGGACGGGGAGGCAGGAATCCTTCAGTAGGAGAAGGACAACATCAATAGCAGCAGGGTCAGCAGTGAAGTCTCAGGTGGAGACACTGGCTGTTATGCCTTGTAAAGATGTAGATAGAGTCTTATGTGTCGTCTTTGTACTCTCAGGTCCTCGGAGTAGTAGTTAGTGCTTTCGAGATTTTGTCTTAGTGCCTCGAGATTTTATACTTCTTGTATTTAGCTTGACAGGACAGTTAATGCTTCTAACTCTCAGAAAGAGATGATACAGAATATGTACCTTCAAACAAGAATGTAAATGTGTTGCTTTGGTTCTATGTGAGAAAATTTTCCTTTGCTGGATCTCTTGATAAAAAGGTTTTACTTTTTAGTGATTTTTGGTAATCCGCTTCTTAGTGAACGCTTCCGCATTAGTTAATTATGTTTTCATGAGTTGTATGCCACAATTTAGTGGTATCAGAGCTCTAGGTTCGCTGAGTCTACAAAGACATAGGACTAAGGTTGCAGAGTTTGTTCTAAGTGTCTTCCAGTTAGTCTGATAGTATCTTCTGCTCACATAGGAGAAGAAGAACTTGAAAATGACTGGAGAACATGAGCAACACATTGCTAAGGGCAATGTTGTTGCACCAGGAGAGGGTGCATGGGATCAGGCAAGAGGAGAACAAGTGCCTGAGAATTCCCACCTTGACCTAATCCGGATAAAGAATCCTATATTATGCTCTTGAAGGGTAGGATAGGACAACAGTAATGCATATAAAAGACTAGATACTAGTATTACAACCTAAGTTACCAGTCTTTACTGCATAAAATCTGGACTTTGAAAGGATTCTTGAGTGACATGGTCATGTTGGAATAGTGGATATGTTGGAAAGATTAATATATGGTGAGAAAATAGATTCTGCCATAAGTTTGGCCAAATAATACATATGTGATAGTAGTTCCCAAGGAGGGACAATAAGTTGATAATTAAGGTAAGGTCTCTATAATTTTAGAGACATTTGCCTAAATATTCTGAAAAGCCAATGTTTTTGGTGTCACCAGTGCAATAAATGCCTAGTGTACCTGGGCAGTAGTCACTAAGAGAAGGCAAAAGTAGCAACATGAGATAACTGGACACTATGTAATGAAATCAACTGAATGTGGTAGGTGACCTTGAGGGGTAATACTTAGATGAAATATATTCATCCTGATACTTCATTTCATGTTTCTATGTGCTAATGATATGAAAGTAGTTGTTTTTGAGCTTCCTTTGACTAGTCCTATAAGGACATAAGGTAGATGAGAATCTATATTTTACTTAGTGATTCCTTAAAATGCGTTATAATCTCCCTTATCTGTGTGTTGAAAGATGAGATATAGAAATGATGCCTGAAGAAAATTCAAGATATGAAAAATCCTATGTGTATAATGATATGAAAAGTAAGGAATATGATAGAAAATAAAGTGCATACTACCTAATCTCAATACTTATATACCCTGGCCAGGTATATGATTATTGAAGATAAGCCAAGTATGAAACTCTTAGATTGTTATCTTTTTATTACTCTAATCAAGTAGTCATTCGAAAATAATCTAGAGATTATAATGTAATTAAAAGGAAGATCTATGTGAACATTCCCAACTAAAAGGAAGAGCTATGTGAACATTCCCAACTAAAAGGAAGAGCTATGTGAACACTCCCAACTAATAGGAAGAGCTATGTGAACATTCCCAACTAAAAGGAAGAGCTATGTGAACATTACCAACTAATAGGAAGAGCTATGTGAACAGTCCCAACTAAAAGGAAGAGCTATGTGAACATTCCCAACTAAAAGGAAGAGCTATGTGAACATTCCCAACTAAAAGGAAGAGCTATGTGAACATTCCCAACTAATAGGAAGAGCTATGTGAACATTCACAACTAAAAGGAAGAGCTATGTGAACATTCCCAACTAATAGGAAGATCTATGTGAACATTCCCAACTAAAAGGAAGAGCTATGTGAACATTCCCAACTAAAAGGAAGAGCTATGTGAACATTCCCAACTAATAGGAAGAGCTACAAGCACAATTCCACTTCTTAACCAGTTCATCATCATGATTATAGAATCTGGGTATTTGAACCCATAACTCACCATAGAACACTTGTTACCACTTATTAGGTAACTTCTTACCTTCATATCATCTGACCCAGGAACATTATAATTCTTGCTACACAAAGTATTGCACAAAGTTCATAAAGCTCATACCACCTCTTATTACCCCTTACTAGGCAACAAGGCATATTATGTCTTATGAAGCTCATAAACAATCTAAGATTGTTAGCACATCATGTGACACACATGTCTCATTAATTGCAGGTTACCTCTCACTAAGAAACAAAACATATGAAGGCTTATAAGGCCTACAAAACATTTTCAATATACAGAACATCATAGCTCATACCTAGCTATGCTCATCCTCTCAAAATATCTGCATGATTAGTAATCATGATACAATTACATATCAGTACCATGCAATACAAGGGTTATCTTATTACATTCATAACCCATTAGTCTGTATTAGATTTTCACATAGGATTACTCTATGTTAAGACTTCACATAGAATCATCTTGTACTAGGGTTTCACATATCATTACCATGTATTAGGGTTCATATAGCATTAACTTATGTTACGGTTTCACATAACATTAACCTATATTAGGAATTCACATAACAAGGAATCAATATGAATAACATAAGTATTCAATCATACTAATTTATTCTCATCATTCATCATTGAATGTATTATCAACACAAAGTATGAGTTTCTCTCTCATATTTTCCTAAATATGATGACATCATAGCTTATAGGTTTGGAATAACCTTTTCATAAGGCATGTTAGCCTACATTCAACAAAGTGCATTACATCTCAATGTAACCATTGACATAACACATCTCATGTGTTATTCTTCCAATTGCATTTGGACTTATAACACATCAAGGTATAGCAGTATTGGAGAGTTGGATGTGATATATATCCTATCTTGATGTATCACTTCCCTCAACACCTTTATCTTACTGCAGTTTATACACTTAGCTTGTATGAGGGTATTCCCCATCCTAATACTTTATGCACTAGTTCATCACATTTATCATGTAAGGTATTGGTCATTAGTCACTCACTTAGATTATACAATTGTTTCCAATGCTATGGACTCATCGTTGAGTTAGGAACTATTAATATAAGGATATCAACCATCAACCTCTCTAGGGGTTACATTTGTCATAACATTATTCACTATTCCAATATTAGGAATAGTATTCTACATATTTATAATTTGAGGATTCGCATAGAATATTCCATACGTTTATGGATTTCACATAGTAATACTCTTCAATAGAGTTTCATATAATCATCCTTCTATGTCAAGGATTCACCTAGTATTATGTGAAATTAAGATTTCACAACACATCACCCAGTGCTAGGTCTTCACATTGGATTAGTTGCACTACCCTATATTAGGGTTTCATGCACCTTACGCCATTTTAGGGATTAAGGTTTTCTATTCATATCCAAGTAAGGTTTCTCTTACCTCATACCCAAATTAGGGTTAGGATATACAATTCCCATTAAATTAGGGTTTCCTTCATTGTTACACTAAGTTAGGATTACATCATCACCCTGGATTTATGATAACACTCAGCTTTGCCCTAGATTAGGGTTTCATACATAGCTAGGGTTAACCTTCACAATCATAATGGGTCTACATCTTTATTAATCACATAGCTGGTCGACCTTTGATCATATTAGATGTCCAAATTGTCTAATCAAGTAAAACATCAATTATATAAGGAATTCAAAAGAATTGACCTGTTAAACTTTCAATTCCACAAAGTGGTCAATTGGGTTAACCATTGAAATCTTCAATTACATTAAGTGTTCAAATGGGTTCACCATATTGGACCTTCAATTACATAAGATATTCAAATGGATTAAGCATGTTGATCTTCACAAAGTTAATTACTTAGACCCTCAATGATCTTGGTTCTCTTATATCAATTGGTTGAAAACCATTTAAACAAGTTGTACTTGAAATTGATTAGACAAAGCCGGTATTGAAACCGTTTGCACTTTGGGTCTCTAAACGGTTTGAGATCATTTGGTCCCAAAAGGTGTTGAGATCGTTTGGACTCAAACATTCTTGAGACCGTTTGGTCCAAATCTCCTCAAAACCGCATGGACCAAATATGGTCTCAACCAATCAAATTAAAATAGGGTTTCCAATGTTGGTTCCTTCAATCATTGAATTCATGTATCCAATCATCAATTGGACCTATCACCATACTTCAATTGAGTTAAGTAGGTCAACCTTCAACTAATTTGACCCTCAATTGACCCTCAATTGATCATCAATTAGGGTTTGAATCAATTGAATTAGGATTTGGAATCGATGATCCTTCAACATTAACCAATGTGAAACTAGTTACTTTAAAACCATTAGACCATCATCCAAGTTGGTCATGACCTGACCCCAAACGGTCTTGAGGTCGTTTGGATGACCTCCAAACGGTCTTGAGACCGTTTTCCCATGTTAACATCAAAATCCAAGTCAACCAATTAGGGTTTGGATCATTGGATTGATCACCAAATCAGCAATTGATTACACTCCAACATAGTATCTTTGGATCCTCAATTGCTTAACCATACTCAACCCTAGACCTGCAAACGGTCTTGGTTGACCTCCAAATGGTCTTGGGTGATCCCCAAAAGGTCTTGAGACCGTTTGGGTGATCCCCAAATGGTTTTGAAACCGTTTGGGCCAATCAACCCAAAACATCAACTCATTTCAATGCAAAATTAGCACTTAGCCTATTAGGGTTAACACCATATCTTTTGTCCTTCAAACACTTAACCATATCCAACCCTAGACCTCCAAATGGTCTTGGGTGACCCCCAAACGGTCGTGAGACCGTTTTGGTGATCCCCAAACACTTTTGAAACCGTTTGGGCTAAATAACCCAAAAAGTCAAATCAATCAAGTTGAAAATCAGCACTAATTAATCCAATTAGGGTTTGCCTAATTGATTAGCCTTCAACTCATGATTCATTTAGAATTAATCCATCAAATTTGGTGGGTTATCAAAAAACATAATTCGGAACAGGATTCTCAAACGGTCAATCCTTGGTCAATTCTTTCAAATGGTTTTGAAACCGTTTTCTCTCAAACGGTTTCAAACCGTTTGCTCTCAAACGGTTTGGTGAAACCGAATGGGCAAACATGTTGAAACCGTTTGGTCTAGATATTTGGGGAGGTGTGTGCTTATGATGATGTCATCATCATCAAGCTCCAAAATCACGAAATCTACTATGATTTCCATGGATATTTCATCAATCAACCAAACTTAATTTCGGAAATGTAGAAATGATCACCAATTGATAAGGAATTGATTGCAATAATAAAATTAAGGGTTCAAGTTATACAACCCACCTCAAATTGAGCTCCAAAGCTCCAAGATCACGGAAAGAATGGTGGATGCAACTTATTTCACCATTCTAAGGCTCGTCCTCAAGGTTTGAGTGAAAAGGAATGGTTAGAATTGAAGAGGAGATCGAAATAGGAAGAAATACATAATTGTTTTCGATTTCCACCATGGAATCAAGGTGAAATGGATCAAGAACCTTACCAACAAGTTGGGGATCGCCCTCATGACCCTTCCAAGCTCCCTTGGTCGTTAACCAAGAAAGGAGAATAATTGGGGTCGAAACAGCCTTCCATTTGGCTTGTAAAAGGTTCTTTTATAAACATTCGATGAGAGAGAATGTACTTTACAAAAATCCAATTAACCCCAAAAATGTGGCCGCCTCTTTCCCCCTAATCTTCCTTAGGGATGAGGCTATCTTGTTTGCCTATTATTCCTCGCAATTATCAATGATTTAAAGAAAAGCAAATCAAGCACCTTAAATCATTTTATATTACTATACATATGTGAGTGGATATTTCTTTTTCTTATAAAATTGTGTGTGAGTTATCCACTCCCTTGGATATTTTCGTGGTCCTTGCAAGGCTCAAGGACATCACATACACATATGAATCCAACCATTTTAAGTTTGGTTGAAGGCCCTTTAATTAATACATTTATTTTTGCCCTAAATCAAATTAGGGTTTCAATTTGGCATTAATCTTGATTATTTTAATATCAAGATTCTCTCTCCTCCAACTTAATTCAAATGAGGCGCCCCTCTCATTTTCTTTGCTCTAAATGATGCCAAGAAACATTAGGGACCTTATTGAAGTGGTAATTTGCATATTGAACCCTAGGTTTTCGGTAAATTGCACTTTACACCAAAACTAGGATTTAATGCACAAGGATTGCTTCACAAGCTTAATCTTGGTGCCCAAGCTTGTGAAAATCATATCACTACATCATATTCATTCTTATAATGTCTCAACATCAGAGGAACATATTACCATGTACAATTTGCAAGTTAACCCCTCAACTTGGGTAATTTGCACTTTAGTCCAAAATAAGCAAACATTGTTTCAACAATGATCAAACAAGACCAAAATTGAAACATAAGTTTCCCATGAGCCATAATTACTTTTCCCAAGATAAGATTAAGCATCTACTCAACCTTATTAGGAAAAATATCTAGTGTTAACGCATAACCCAGGTCAGGAATGTTACAAATTATAAACCCCTATCAAGGATTTCATCCCGAAATCCCAAGAAAAGGAGGGACAGATTTATTCAGTTATCATACCCTCAAGTATCCACATAATATCATAATATTATGGAGATATGATGGATTCTGTAATCCACACAAAGTTCCTTTCATTAATTCGACCTTATCAATGTTTATATTTATGTAAAGCATAAACCCCTAACATATGATGTCCATATTATTGAAAGGAAGAAGCATAAAAGAACATACTTCAATCATCATTCAAGAATATTTATCAAAAGAGAAACATATATATCTAACAGAGATAATTCACTCAGTAATCCTTTATTCATTTAGGAAAGTTCACTCAACAAGCTCTATGTATTTGGGAATGTTCACATAGATTTTCCTTTTAGTTGGGAATGTTCACATAGCTCTTCCTATTATTTGGGAATGTTCACATAGATCTTCCTTTATCAAGGGATTAAGATCCCAATACTTTGTGGAAAGAATATGGCTACATGCCATGACTCCACTATGAAAATACCAGACATTAGATATATGAATCTAAGCATGAAGTAAGTTAATGTTGTAGTGATGATTCTATAGTGAATAAATGTTATACATGTTCTTCATATTCCTTAGAGGATAAGTGACATGTTGTTCTTTCAAGTTACAGCTGCAATGTTTTTAGATAAGAATAATTTTCTAATCAGTTAGACATTGAATTAACTGCTTCCAAACAAATATGATTCCTATGTGCATATTTATCTTCTTAAGTTGCAATAATAATGTTTTGGCGGAGAGTTATTTCTCTCACTGGGGAAATTTACAATTGTCTCACCCCCATGGGAATCACATTTTTTAGGTGGATGCGGACGAGGAGGCAGGAATCCTTCAATAGGAGATGGACATCAGTAATTGTAGCAGGATCACCAGTGAAGTCTCAGGTGGAGACATTGGCTGTTATGCCTTGTAAGGATGTAGATAGAGTCCTATGTGTCGTCTCTGTACTCTCAGGTCCTCGGAGTAGTAGTTAGTGCTTTCGAGATTTTAGCTTAGTGCCTCGAGATTTTATACTACATGTATTTAGCTTGACAGGATAGTTAATGCTTGTAACTCTCAGAAAGAGATGATACAGAATATGTACCTTCAAACAAGAATGTAAATGTGTTGCTTTGGTTCTATGTGAGAAAATTTTCCTTTGCTGGATCTCTTGATAAAAAGGTTTTAATTTTTAGTGATTTTTGGTAATCCATTGCTTAGTGAACGCTTCCACATTAGTTAATTATGTTTTCATGAGTTGTATGCCACATACATCGGCTGGGCACCATCCTCAACTCTCCTAAAATAGAAAACAACACTCAATTATTGTTCACACTCAGGATTTTATCATTTGCATTCTATTTGTAGGCTTGGGTGAGAACTATATAGATATTTTTGGGATTTTGTGGGCGGCCAAGCCTCTTTTGCACATTTTTTTATTTTTCATCTTTTTGAATCAATCTAATGTGAGAAGGCACATAGTCCATTAAGGAAAATACTTCATTTTGATCATAGCTCAAAACTCATCATGATCTGCTTGACACCTGTGTGAAAAGTTGCAATTATGATAAAAGAATCTTTAGAATAGAGGCAAGCTTGTGAAATTCACAGCTAGGAGACTTTAATCGTGATTTAGCTCATTCCAACGGTCCTTTACCATGGATTTTCCATTCACCACATAGATCAAGGGAAAACAGCTTTAAGCTATGAAAAATGGACATAACCTTAGATTTATTTCCAAACTCAAGGAAAGAGTCAAAGAGCAAGTGAAGAAAAAGGTCAAGCAATTTTTAAGATGAAAACTGTGCATTTAGGCATAAAGTCAAGTATTTATCTATTAGATTCGCACCACATAGCCATAATT
Organism: Alisma plantago-aquatica; assembly: GCA_963693085.1. Taxonomy (NCBI): domain Eukaryota; kingdom Viridiplantae; phylum Streptophyta; class Magnoliopsida; order Alismatales; family Alismataceae; genus Alisma; species Alisma plantago-aquatica. Next base: position 998,578,836 of record OY856411.1, on the reverse strand, counting down.
GCAAAGCTAAAAAGCTGAATTTTTTTTGGAAATTTAAAACTAAATGCAGGAAATAAGCATGCATGCAAGAAGGGTGAAGAGAAAAGAAGGGAGAAGCCTACCACCCCAAGCTTAAAATTTTGGTCGTCCTCGAGCAATACTCAAACTTGAAATAGTGAGGCAGGAATGCATGAGTTTAATGACAATTATAGAAGTTCTAAAGATGATGCATGGGGTGCAAGGATATCAAAATAGTTCGAGGAAAGAAATTAACCAACATGAAAAGAAAAATTGATTGTAATAAAAGGGCGGGAGGGTGGGTAAGAGAAAAGGGGGTGGCTGCCCCATGATACCGACATTGGGATCCCAAATCCTAAGTTTTGGGACCAGTGCCACCTGGGTCTTGCCGACGAGTTCTGCCACATAATATGAGTAGAATAGGTGGATGTGTTGGCTATGCTGAGTCTGAAGAAGCAAAGTGAAAATCAGTGACTCAGTGAAGTCATCATTGTGCTGGAAGTGTCTTGAACTGCACTGGGATGAATTATTTGTCATATCATCCTCAGGGTACCTTTCATTATATGATTCTGCATTTGAAGGTCTTGGGATGTCGACACAGGATGAGATGGAGGTGATAGGTTGGACGTGATCTTGAGGACTCATATCTTCTCTATCCATCTCTACACTTTAGGTTGGATGCTTAGATAAATCTTCATTTATAGTCTGAGCCATCCAATCATCTTCTGAACATGAAGCTTCCTCTAAAGAAACTATTTGTAGTTCTACCACCCCAACCTTATCACCTGGCGTGGAGTCAGGGGTATCTTCATGTAACATCCCTGACCTGGGATATGCCTTAACCCTGGGAGTTTTTCTTAAGAAAGTTAATTAGATCCTTAATTTTATCTTGTGAAAAGTAATTAAGGCTTAAGAGGAACTCATGTTTCAATTTTGGTCTTGTTTGAATAATGTTGAAACATTGTTTTGTTAATTTTGGATTAAAGTGCAAATTACCCAAGTTGAGGGGTTAACTTGAAAATTGGACATCATAAAATGTTCCTCAGATGTTGATACATCATAAGAGTGAGTATGATGCAGTGGTATGGCTTCCACAAGCTTGAGCACCAATATAGAGCTTGTTGAGCAATGTTTGTGCATTAAAACCTAGTTTTGGTGTAAAGTGCACTTTACCCAAAACCTAGGGTTCAATATGAAAATTACCACTTCAATAAGGTCCCTTATGTTTCTTGGAATCATATAGAGCAAAGAAAATAAGAGGGGCACCTCATTTGAATTAATTTGTAGGAGAGAGAATCTTGATATTAAAATAATCAAGATTGATGCATAATTGAAACCCTAATTCAATTTAATGCAAAAAGAAATATATTAATTAAAGAACCCTTCAACCAAAAGTTGAAGGGTGAATTTTCAAAGATTTTGGAAGAGCGTTTTCCTTAAAAGGCACGAAATATCCACTCACATATTGTAAGAAAAAGAAATATCCACTCACATATTGATATTAGTATAATATGATCTAAGGTGCTTAATTTGTTTTTCTTAAAATTGAGGATAATTGAGAGGAATAAGTGTCAAATGGGATAGCCTCATATCCAAGGAATGGAGGGGGAAGGGGTGGCACTAATTTGGAAATTAAATGATTTTTATAAGGCACTTTCTCTCTTATAGATTTTCTTATAAAAACACCCTTTACAAGATAAATCAAAGGCTTTTTCGAATCCCTTTCTTCTCCTTGCTTGGAAAACGACCAAGGGATCATTGGAGGATCATGAGGACGACCCCCAACCTGTTGGTAAGCTTGTTGATCACTTTCAACCTTGATTTCATGGTGGAAATCGAAAATAAATCATTGATTTCTCCATTTCTTCACTCCATCTTCAACCCTAGCCAATCTTTTCACCCAAAAGCTTGAGGACGAGCCTAGGGGGAGTTGCAAAAGCTTCATACACCATTTTTGACGTGAAACTCCAATATTTGAAGCTCAATTGGAGGTGGGTTATATAATTCAAATCCTTTGATATTGTTATTGCTTTGAAATCTCCATGATTTGTTGAATGTTTTGTTCTATTTTGCAATTCCTTTTTATCTATTGATGTTAATACCCTGAAAATGGCAGTGATCTTTGAAAGAATGAAGGTATATGATGATAACATCATCTTTGGCACGCAATCCGACAACTTTCCCTTGCAAACAGTTTTGAAGCTTTGATCCAAATGGTTTCACGAAACTGTTTGGAGACTAAACGGTTTGCAAACCGTTTAAAGCCTTGAAACCCCAAACCATTTAAGATGGTTGACCATTTGGTTGGGTTGACCGTTTGAGGTCAGAACCCTAGTACTTGTTGAATGAGGATCTAATGACACCAATTAATTGAATTAATATGTGGACAATCATCTAATTTGAAACCCTAATCAGGTTAAGTGTTGATTTTACAATTGTCTAATTTAATTCTTTGGGTTGATTAACCCAAACGGTCTCAAGACCATTTAGAGATCACCCAAACGGTCTCAAGACCATTTGGAGTCCAACCAAGACTGTTTGGAGGTCTAGGGTTGAGTTTGGTTGGGTATTTGAAGATCCAAAGATACCAAATTGTAAAGCAATCAATTGCTGATTTGATGATCGATCCAATGACCTAAACCTTAATTAAATTCCACAAATTTTCATGATGGAATGGGAAAACGGTCTCAAGACCATTTGGAGGTCAAACAAACGATCTCAAGAATGTTCAAGGTCAGGTCATACCCAATTTGATTGGTGGTCCAATGATTTCAAAGAAATTAGTTTCCCAATGACTAACATTGAAGGTTCATTGATTTCAAACCCTAATTCAATCGAATTCAAAACCCTAATTGATGATTAATTGATAGTTAAATCAATTGAGGGATGAATTATTAACCTCACTTGAAGCATGGTGCTTAGGTTCAATTGATGAGTAATTGTACGAATTCAATTGATGAGGGGATTAACCTTGGTAACCCTAAATCAATTTGAGTGGTTGAGACCATCTTTGGTCCAATCAGTTTTGAGGAGGTTTGAACCAAACAGTCTCAAGACCATTTGAGTCCAAACGATCCCAAACCGATTGAGACCCAAACGGTTTCAAACTTTTACTTTGTCAAATGGTTTCAAAACTTTTACTTTGGTAAACAGTTTCAAGCAATACTTTTCCAAACGGTTTCAAACCACAAGACCTAGACCGTTTGAAGGTCTAAACGGTCTTAGACCATTTGGAAGTATCTCAAGAAAGACCGTTTAAGGTCTGATTGGTCAAGAATGTTTGGGGTCTAAGTGACCAAGACTGTTTGAGAAATAATTAACCCAAACCGTATGGAGACTTAAGGTGATGAAAGGTCAATTGTGTTATTGATTATTATATGATGCAATTCAAGAATGATTAAGGTAATTGTACCCATAACATGATAGGGTGATTAGTACCTTATGAATGATTAATCTTTGATGATGATGGAAGTAATGACACCATACATGTGTCAGCTATCCAATCAAGAGGAGTTGACCTAATCTAAACGAGTTTGAAGTAGGTATCATCTTATAGAAGAATAAGAGAGAGAGAACTTCCTACATGAATGATAATCATGTAGTGGTTAAGTTTAAATACTTTTAACATAAATGAATGTGTAATTAGGGTATGATCCATGATAAGAGATCATGAAACCCTAATTAAGAAGGATAATAAACCCTAATCCCTAATTGAAGGCAATGATAGGTGAAACCCTAATCCATGATGATGGTATGATCCTAATTTAGGGTAATGACATGAGAAACCCTAATTCAGGATATTTTGATGATCAACCCTATTTGGGGTGAATAGTAAACCCTAATTGTGGGTTATTGAATGTAAACCCTAATCTAGGGTGATGTGATGTGAATAGTAAACCCTAATTGTGGGTTATTGAATGTAAACCCTAATCTAGGTTGATGTGATGTGAATAGTAAACCCTAATTGTGGGTAATTGAAATGGGAAATCCTTATTAAGGATGATTTCATGTTAAACCCTAGTTAAGGGTGATTCCATGTGAAACCCTAAATGGGGATAATGCCATGTGAAACCCTAAATTGAGGATGATATCATGGGAAACCCTAATCTAGGGTAATGCCATGTGAAACCCTGAATAAAAATGATATTATGTGGAACCCTGAATAATGATGTAATGTGAGACTCAAATCCAGGGTGATGCCATGTAATGATATATGAAACCCTAGCATTGGTATAATGGCTAATATACTAAAGTAGATTGTGGCTGACATAATCAAGTAAGATAAAATTGTTACACCATGAAAGGTGAAATTGATAAACCATATGAATGGTAATATTGATACTTTAATATGTAAGGGTATAAGGGATAAGGTGATGCCTAGATCATTATTTATCCAACTCTATATATGTGATTAACTTCACATTCATGTGTAACAACCCTATACACCTTATAAGAATGAGGACAAGACACTTTTAGGAGTGATCTATGCAACACTAAATAATGATGTGGATGATATCATAAGAGTTAAAATACATAAAGTGGTTCATAATAGTTTATTCTATATTAACAATGCTAAACCATTAAGATAAGTCCATATCATTAAAGATAGCCATAAAAATCTAATGTGTAATCTATTCACGATATAATAAAAGTGACAGGTGAGCGGTTAAAAGTATTAAGAGGGAAATACCTTAATACAAGATCAGTTGATTAACATGAGAAGATGGAAATGAGGAGCAAAGTGATACATCAAGACATGATAGATATCACAATTAGCATTTCAGGGTTGATATACCTTGATGCATCTTAATCCAATATACTTGGAAAAAGAAACACAAGAAGTGTGTGTTATGTAAATTATTACAGTGAAGATGTAATGAATTCAATGCACTTTGATAAGTGTTGGCTAAACACTATGAAAAAGGGGTTAATCCAAGATAATGGGATGATATAAATATACCATGGTAAGGTTGTGAGATGAACTCATACCTTGAATTAATATTCATAAATGATATATGATGAAGGTAATGATCATGAGTAAATACTTATGATAGTTTTGAATGCTCCTAGAGGAGTGGGCCAATATATTGGGGTTGAACTGATGATGTAAACATGAAACCCTAACTAATGTAAAATCGAAGATCACAACCCTAAATTGGTTAATGGAATGGGAATCCTACTTGATAGTAAACCCTAATTCTGATTAAGTAATGGTGGTGTTACTATTGTATCACATGGAGTGATAAATGAATCATATGACTGCTATCATGTTTATTAACCATGCAGATATCATGAGATGATGATCATAGCCAAATTTGGGCTATGACTTTTATATAATGAAAGTGTTGATTGGCCTTGGGTGCCTTAATGTTGTTTTTGCTTAGTAAAAGTAACAACATGTACATAGACGTTATGAGTCATATGAGTAAGTTATTGCCTATTGAAAGATGAAAAGACACTTAATGGGCCTTGTGAGCCATATAAGATGCTTGTGTAACAAATATCATGTACACCTTGGTCTGAGAACCTAAAGGTGATAGTTACCTAACAAGTGGTAATAGTTATAGTGATGAACTGAGGGTATGAATACCCAGTTTTGATAAGTAAGATAATGATGTTGTTGTGAGATGTGAACTTTCAAGTAATGAGATAAGGGATGAAGATCCCAATGCATTATAAGTTGAGGTAAAGCTATAGATAAGAGCTTACAAGCTTTTTTGTAGCAATTGTCATAATAATTCCTATTTGTGAACTTGACTGATGCTAAAAGAATATGCTAATGTACTTAATTAATCAAGTGAAATCATATCATCTAGAGCCCTGACCATAAATCCATCATCGTCTGCAACATGTTATGGTGAAACGGGTGCTCCGCGGCAAAACTCAGAACGCATATTTTGAATATGTGGGGGCAATGGGTGAATGTATCATGACGTCCTAATGAGGTAATTGAGGAAAGGTAAACATTAAACCTCTCAATCCTTCATTATTGTACCGGGATGGATGTACCACGAATCTCCCGATGATTGGGACAAATGTAGTACACATCTCCCAATAATATTAATGCCGGATCGATGGAGATAAACAAGAAATCTCACGATTGCGAAGAGAGTCTAGCACGCCACTGTAACTCTAATAGTGAAGTTGCCAGTATACCCTGGAAAGCTATCTAGCAGAGACACAAGATGTCATGCATGTTGTCTCGTACTGACTGAGATGTGAGAGGTCTTGGTAGACGACTCTACCTTTGACCTTGTATGGTACCGATTTCGACTTCACAATGGTCGGTTGGAGTATGAACCGTATACCTCATCTCCTCAGGGCATAAGTGTGATTGTAAAATGTAATCAGTCATATAGCATGATTGCTTAAGGATTGAATATGGAAATTCATTGGCCGATGTTACATTTCTTTTATGCATCTCTAGTTGATAGATGTTATTCATATCTCTTTATATGCATTGCAAGTAGAAGGATGAATTATGATTCTATCATGGATAAATGCAATGCTCTCCTTAGGAAAGGAGATTATGTTACTTTGTTCTTTCAATAATTAATACTGTTGTTAATATATAAGAACTCTTGCACAATTTTATTATAATAACTGCTATAACAATGTTTTGACAGAGAGTTATATCTCCCGTTGGGGCAATTTACAATTTTCTCACCCCCATGGGATCGAACTTTTTAGGTAAACACATAAGAAGAAGTAGGAACCCTATAGCAAGGGAAAAGCAACAGCGGTAACAGGGACAGTAGTGATAACTCAGGTGGAGGCATTGGCTGCCAAGTTTTGTATAGATAGTAGTCCTATGTGTTGTCTATGTACTCTCAGGTCCTTGGAATTTATAGTTAGTGTTTTTAATGAATCGATCTGAGATTTTGGCTTGATGCCTCGAGGTTCTTATGCTGTCTGTAGATAATGTTAATAGGGCAGCTGATGTTGTAATCCTCGAGAAGAGATGGTACAAGTCATGTACTTATGATTCAGGATGTAAATGTTATAATTTGGTGCTTGATGAAAGAGTTTTCCTATGCTTGGATCTCTTTGGAAAAAGTTTTAAAATTTAGTGATTTTCAGTAATCTGCTGCAAATGATTCGCTTCTGCTTAAGTAAATCTGTTTTTTGTGAGTTGGATGCCACAAGTTAAGTGGTATCAGAGCTCTAGGTTCGTTGAGTCTACAGAGACATAGGACTAAGGTAGTAAAGTTTGTTCTAGTGTCTTCCAGTGTATCTGATAGTGTCCTCTGCTCATATAGGAGAAGAAGAACTTGAAGATGACGGGGTCTCATGAGGAGTTTGTTGCAGAAAGTAGCAATGTTGCACCAAGAAGGGATGCGGGGGATCAGAGCAGAGAAGAACATACACTTGCACATCCCCAATATGACCTAGCCATGATAGACAGTCCAACTTTCCCTGCTCTTCTTGAGCAATTTAGTACAACTATGCTACACATAGTAGATCGTGCATTAGCAATGCAACCTAGACTACCAGCTCCCAATGATGAAGTGTTGAACTCCAATAGGTTTCCTGCTCAACATCATCCTGTTGGAGCAATGAATAATGATGAAAGGAATATGATACAATATGAAACCATGATCTGCCATAGGTGTAGGAAGCCTGGACATATCAGACCTAATTGTCTAGAAAAGGAATACAAAGGAAGAATTGAGAAAAGGCCTATCCAAATCCAGGAACAGAGGCCTGGCAGTTCCAAAAAGAAGAAGTTTTTGGTACCATCGGTACAACCAGTGCCTAGTGCACCAAGGCAATGGCTATCTAGAAAGGGTAAAGAACCTTCTAGACCACATCTAGAGCTCAGAACGTGCCACCACTGTAGACAAGTAGGACATTTGGCGAGAGATTTCTCAGCTAGAAATGTTATGGTAAATCAACCGCTGAGGCAGAATCAGCCTGAGGCAATGAACAATTCACGAATCATGACAGGTTAGATAAAATAATGTCATTCTAATATGTCTTTTTATGATTTCCTTGATTAAATGGAGAAAATAATTGATTGAGTTTTTCTTGATTAGTCCTATGAGGACTTACATTTTATGTAGTAACATTATAAATGCTTCATATTGTTCTTACATCTATGAGAAAAGGATGAGGTATAGAAGAGGTGCCTCGATAAAATTTAGGAATGCTAAATCTTATGCTTGTGATAATATAAAAGGAAGAAGTATGATAGCATAAAAAGTGCATACTACTTAATCTCAGTATTTATATACCCTGGCCAGGTATACAACTATTGATGATAAAGTGAGTATGAAAACTCCTAGATTGTTATCTTTTTGATTGCTCTGATCAAGCAGTCATTTTGAGACAATCTAATGAGTATCATGAAATTTGAAATATGGTATGGATAAAGGTGTCATATCCTAAGTACAACAAAGAGAAGTCTGAGATAATCTCAGACAAGCATGTATGCATGAGGAATTAAAAGTATACTCCTCATAAGATAAGAGTGAGAACAAGGGAGATGCCCCCAGTTCAATAAAGTTTGTAAGTAAAATAAAGATCTTTTCCCATAATGTGGAGATGGAAATTTGATGTGATCATAATATGCTCATGAACATGTAGATAATACCAAAGAGAGGAATAATGTTCATGTGATGGATACTTAGAAAAGTATCAGTTTATCTTGGACTTTGGTTTCAAGGTAAAGATATATGTAACAAGTAATGTCCCAAGATGAAAAGAAGATAAATATGTGATGTGTTTTCAACACATGTGATAGATACCAAGGTAAGAGATTCTGGTATCGAAGAAATATCAGATGGTTTATGTTGATGATCTGGAGTGGTCAACCATGAAATTAGATTAATCATTTAAAATAGTTTGACCTTCACATGTTAGGGGTTTATGCTTTGCATAAACATAACAATTAAATATATCTTTAAGATAAATTATTAATTGATAAGTAACTTCTCCTTATGATGATAAAATGTACAACTAATGAGATAGTTAGTACAAGTAATAAGGAAAGTGTTACCTGACACAGAATCAACTCCACAATTAATAATAAAAAGGACAGCGCAATATGTGTTCTGTGTGAATTATTCCATAATAAATTAATGTAGAATAACTTTGTGTTGATGAAAGATTTATGGTGTCTCCATAACAATGAAATGTTATGTGGAGACTAGATAGTATGATGAATGAATAATATCTGACTTCCTTTATCTGGGATTTCGGGGACGAAATCCTTGTTAGGGGTTTATAATTTGTAACATCCCTAACTTGGGTTATGCCTTAAACCTGGGCGTTTTGCTAAAGAAAGTTAATTAGATCATTAATTTTATCTTGTGAAAAGTAATTAAAGCTCAAGAGGAACTTATGTTTCAATTTTGGTCTTGTTTGAATAATGTTGAAACATTGTTTAGTTAATTTTGGATTAAAGTGCAAATTACCCAAGTTGAGGGGTTAAGTTGCAAATTGTACATCATAAAATGTTCCTCATATGTTGATACATCATAAGAGTTATTATAATGTAGTGGTATGGCTTCCACAAGCTTGAGTACCAAGATAGAGCTTGTTGAGCAATGTTTGTGCATTAAAACCTAGTTTTGGTGTAAAGTGCAATTTACCCAAAACCTAGGGTTCAATATGCAAATTACCACTTCAATAAGGTCCCTTATGTTTCTTGGAATCATGTAGAGCAAATATAATAAGAGGGGAACCTCATTTGAATTAATTTGTAGGAGAGAGAATCTTGATATTAAAATAATCAAGATTGATGCATAATTGAAACCCTAATTCAATTTAATGCAAAAAGAAATATATTAATTAAAGAACCCTTCAACCAAAAGTTGAAGGGTGAATTTTCAAAGATTTTGGAAGAGCGTTTTCCTTGAAAAGGCACGAAAATATCCAAAGGAAGTGGATAACTCACTCACATTATTATAAGAAAAAGAAATATCCACTCACATATGGATATTAGTATAATATGATCTAAGGTGCTTAATTTGTTTTTCTTTAAATTGAGGATAATTGAGATAAATAATAGGAAAATGGGATAGCCTCGTATCCAAGGAATGGATGGGGAAGAGGCGGCACTAATTTTGGAATTAAATGATTTTTATAAGACACTTTCTCTCTCATAGATTTTCTTATAAAAACACCCTTTACAAGCCAAATCAAAGGCTTTTTCGAATCCCTTTCTTCTCCTTGCTTGGAAAACGACCAAGGGAGATTTGGAGGATCAGGATGACGACCCCCAACCTGTTGGTAAGCTTCTTGTTCACTTTCAACCATGATTTCATGGTGGAAATAAAAAATAAATCATTGATTTCTCCTTTTCTTCACTCCATCTTCAACCCTAGCCAATCTTTTCACCCAAAAGCTTGAGGACAAGCCTAGGGGGAGTTGCAAAATATTCATCCACCATTTTTGACGTGAATATTCAAGCTTTGAAGCTCAATTGGAGGCGGTTTATATAACTAAAACCCTTAAATATTGTTATTGCTTTGAAATCTCCATGATTTTTTGAATGTTTTGTTCTATTTTGCAATTCCTTTTTATCTATTGATGTAAATATGATGAAAATGGCAGTGATCTTTGACATAATGAAGTTAGATGATGATAACATCATCTTGGGAACAAAATCCAACAACTTTCCCTTGCAAACGGTTTTGAAGCTTTGATCCAAACAGTTTCACCAAACCGTTTGGAGACTAAACGGTTTGCAAATCGTTTAGAGCCTTGAACCCCCAAACCGTTTAAGATGGTTGACTATTTGGTTGGGTTGACCATTTGAGGTCATAACCATAGTACTTGTTGAATGAGTATCTAATGACTCCAATTAATTCAATTAATATGTAGACAATCATATAATTTGAAACCCTAATCAGGTTAAGTGTTGATTTTGCAATTGTCTAATTTAATTCTTTGGGTTGATTAACCCAAACGGTCTCAAGATCGTTTAGAGAACACCCAAATGGTCTCAAGACCATTTGGAGCTCAACCAAGACCATTTTGAGGTCTAGGGTTGAGTTTGGTTGGGTATTTGAAGATCCAAAGATACCAAATTGTAAAGCAATCAATTGCTGATTTGATGATCGATCCAATGACCTAAACCTTAATTAGATTCCAAAAATTTTAATGATGGAATGGGAAAACGGTCTCAAGACCGTTTGGAGGTCATCCAAATGACCTCAAGACCGTTCAAGGTCAGGTCATACCCAATTTGATTGGTGGTCCAATGATTTCAAAGAAATTAGTTTCACAATGACTAACATTGAAGGTTCATTGATTTCAAACCCTAACCCAATTGGATTCAAAACCCTAATTGATGATTAATTGATAGTTAAATCAATTTAGGGATGAATTATTAACCTCAATTGAAGCATGGTGCTTAGGTTCAATTGATTAGTAATTGTATGAATTCAATTGATGAGGGGATTAACCTTGGAAACCCTAAATCAATTTGAGTGATTGAGACCATCTTTGGTCCAATCAGTTTTGAGGAGGTTTGGACAAAATGGTCTCAAGACCGTTTGATTCCAAATAGTCTCAAGACCATTTGGGACCAAACGGTCTCAAGATCGTTTGGGATCAAATGATCCCAAACTGGTTGAGACCCAAATAGTTTCAAACTTTTACTTTGTCAAATGGTTTCAAAACTTTTACTTTGGCAAACGATTTCAAGCACTACTTTACCAAATGGTTTCAAACCACAAGACCTATACCATTTGAAGGTCTAAATGGTCTTAGACCATTTGGAAGTATCTCAAAAAAGACCGATTGAGGTCTGATTGGTCAAGTCCATTTGGGGTCTAAGTGACCAAGACCATTTGAGAAACAATTAACCCAAACTGTATGGAGACTTAAGGTGATTAAAGGTCAATTGTGTTATTGATTATTATATGATGCAATTCATGGATGATTAAGGTAATTGTACCCATAAAAGGATAGGGTGATTAGTACCTAATGAATGATTAATCTTTGATGATAATGGAAGTAATGACACCATACATGCGTCAGCTATCCAATCAAGAGGAGTTGACCTAATCTAATCAAGTTTGAAGTAGGTATCATCTTATAGAAGAATAAGAGAGAGAGAACTTCCTACATGAATGATAATCATGTAGTGGTTAAGTTTAAATACTTTTAACATAAATGAATGTGTAATTAGGGTATTATCCGTGATAAGAGATCATGAAACCCTAATTAAGAAGGATAATAAACCCTAATCCCTAATTGAAGGCAATGATAGGTGAAACCCTAATCCATGATAATGGTATAATCCTAATTTAGGGTAATGACATGAGAAACCCTAATTCAGGATATTTTTATGATCAACCCTATTTGCGGTGAATAGTAAACCCTAATTGTGAGTTATTGAATGTAAACCCTAATCTAGGGTGATGTGATGTGAATAGTAAACCCTAATTGTGGGTTATTGAATGTAAACCCTAATCTAGGGTGATGTGATGTGAATAGTAAACCCTAATTATGGGTAATTGAAATGGGAAATCCTTATTAAGGATGATTTCATGTGAAACCCTAGTTAAGTGTGATTACATGTGAAACCCTAAATGGGAATAATGCCATGTGAAACCCTAAGTTGAGGATGATATCATGGGAAATCCTAATCTAGGGTAATGTCATGTGAAACCCTAAATTAGAATGATGTTATGTGGAACCCTGAATAATGATGTAATGTAAGACTCAAATCCAGGGTGATGCCATGTAATTATATATGAAACCCTAGTGATGGTATAATGGCCAATATACTAAAGTAGATTGTGGCTGACATAATCAAGTAAGATGAGAATCCCCATGAAAGGTGAAATTGATAAACCATATGAATGGTAATATTGATACTTTAATATGTAAGGGTATAAGGGACAAGGTGATGCCTATATCATTATTTATCCAAGTCTATATATGTGATTAACTTCACATTCATGTGTAACAACCCTATACACCTTATAAGAATGAGGACAAGACACTTTTAGGAGTGATCTATGCAACACTAAATAATGATGTGGATGATATCCTAAGAGTTGAAATACATAAAGTGGTTGATAATAGTTTATTCTATATTAACAATGCTCAACCATTAAGATAAGTCCATATCATTAAAGATAGTCGTACAAATCTAACGTGTAATCTATGCACTATATAATGAAAGTGATAGGCCAGGGGTTAAAAGTATTAAGAGGGAAATACCTTAATACAAGATCATTTGGTTAACTTGAGAAGATGGAAATGAGGAGCAAAGTGATACATCAAGACATGATAGATATCACAATTAGCATTTCAGGGTTGATATACCTTGATGCATCTTAATCCAATATACTTGAAAAAAGAAACACAAGAAGTATGTGTTATGTAAATTATTACAATGAAGATGTAATGAATTCAATGCACTTTGATAAGTGTTGGCTAAACACTATGACAAAGGGGTTAAGCCAAGATAAAGGGTATGATATAAACATACCATGTTAAGGTTGAGCAATGAACTCATACCTTGAATTGATATTCATAAATGATATATGATGAAGGTAATGATCATGATTAAATACTGATGATAGTTTTGAATGCTCCTAGAGGAGTGGAACAATATATTGGGGTTGAACTAATGATGTAAACATGAAACCCTAACTAATGTAAAATGGGAGATCCTAACCCTAAATTGGGTAATGGAATGGGAATCCTACTTGATAGTAAACCCTAATCATGATTAAGGAATGGTGGTGTTACTATTGTATCACATGGAGTGATAAATGAATCATATGACTGTTATCATGTTTATTAACCATGCAGATATCATGAGATGATGATCATAGCCATATTTGAGCTATGAATTTTATATAATGAAAGTGTTGATTGGCCTTGGGTGCCTTAATGTTGTTGTTTCTTAGTAAAAGTAACAAAATGTACATAGACTTTATGAGTCATATGAGTAAGTTGTTGCCTATTGAAAGATGACAAGACACTTAATGGGCCTTGTGAGCCATATAAGATGCTTGTGTAACAAGTATCATGTACACCTCAGTCTGAGAACCTAAAGGTGATAGTTACCTAACAAGTGGTAACAGTTATAGTGATGAACTGAGGGTATGAATACCCAGTTTTGATAAGTAAGATAATGATGTTGTTGTGAGATGTGAACTTTCAAGTAATGAGATAAGGGATTAAGATCCCAATGCATTATAAGTTCTGGTAAAGCTATAGATAAGAGCTTACATGTTTCTTTGTAGCAATTGTCATAATAATTCCTATTTGAGAACTTGACTGATGCTAAAAGAATATGCTAATGTACTTAATTAATCAAGTGAAATCATATCATGTAGAGCGCGGACCATAGATCCATCATCGTCAGCAATAGGTGATGGTGAAACGGGTGCTCTGTGGCAAAACCTAGAACGCATATTTTGAAATTGGGGGGCAATGGGCGAATGTATCCTGACATCCTAATGAGGGAATTGAGGAAAGGTAAAAATTAAACTTCTCAATCCACCATTATTGTACCGGGAGGGATGTACCACAAATCTCCCGATGGTTGGGAAAAATGCAGTACACATCTCCCAATAATATTAATGTGAGATCGATGGAGATAAACAAGAAATCTCATGATTGCGAAGAGAGTGCAGCACGCCACTGTAACTCTAATAGAGAAGTTGCCAGTTTACCCTGGAAAGCTATCTAGCAGAGACACAAGATGTCCTGAATGTTGTCTTGTACTTACCAAGATGTGAGAGGTCTTGGTAGCCGGCTCTACCTTTGACCTTTTATGGTACTGATTTTGACTTCGTAATGGTCAGTTGGAGTATGAGTGGCATACCTCATCTCCTCAAGGCATAAGTGTGATTGTAAAATGTAATCAGCCGTATAGCATGTCTGCTTAAGGATTGAATACAGAAATTCATTAGCTGATGTTACATTTCTTTTATGCATCTCGAGTTGATAGATTTTATTCATATCTCTTTATACTCATTGCAAGTAGAAGGATGAATTATGATTCTATCATGGATAAATGCAATGCTCTCCTTAGGAAAGGAGATTATGTTATTCTATTCTTTAAATAATTAATACTTCTGTTAATATATAAGAACTCACTGTTGGGGCAATTTACAATTGTCTCACCCCCCGTGGGATCCAACTTTTTAGGTAAACGCAGAAGAAGAAGCAGGAACCCTATAGCAAGGGAAAAGTAGCAGCAACAACAGGGACAACAGTGATAACTCAAGTGGAGGCATTGGCTGCCAAGTTTTGTGTAGATAGTAGTCTTATGTGTCGTCTCTGTACTCTCAGGTCATCGGAATTTATAGTTAGTGTTTTTAATGAATCGATCTGAGACTTTGGCTTGATGCCTCAAGGTTCTTATGATGTATGTAGATAATATTAATAGGGCAGCTGATGTTGTAATCCTCGAGAAGAGATGGTGCAAGTCATGTACTTATGATTCAGGATGTACATGTTATACTTTGGTTCTTGATGAAAGAGTTTTCCTATGCTTGGATCTCTTTGCAAAAAGTTTTAAAATTTAGTGATTTTCAGTAATCCACTGCAAATGATTCACTTCCGCTTAAGTAAATCTTGTTTTTGTGAGTTGGATTCCACACTTCATGCTCAGTAGCCATGTTGTAGTGAACCGTCCATCCTGCACCCTTGATGTCCACCAAGCCTTATAAAGGGATGGTGGAAAATGATGGTTCATGCTGCTCCAACTCGTCTTCATTACTATAATCACTGCTCCATGTTTAGCAGTTGTCGTCTTCATCATCGAAAAAATTGCTCCAAACCATGCTTGGCATACTGCTCAAAGTGAAGTGACAAGTCTCAATATGAGAAATGTCACTCTGGTCTGGTTCAATATATGACTCTGGTTCCTCAAACCAACCTTTTGGTTGTGAGGTCGATTGGCTTTTTGATTCTTCATCATCGTCATCATAGACACATTCATGTCTATGACTTATTTCTTCCATTGGTTCATCAGTTGGGTCATTTGGATATAATAAAGGGCTTCCCCAAGTGGGTTTGTCTTCACAGAAAAATCCTGGTGAATCCAGTTGATTGTCTGAATAGGATGATGGTGCATAATCCACTTCAAATCTAATGGGATGGACTTGATGACTAACATCTTCATTGTCTTGTGATGGAAGTTGTGACCAAATTATAACCAGATCGATGAGCTCTTGCAGCCTCCTGCCTTGTTCAACATCTTTATCATGAAGTTGTTGTACTTGAGCAACAATGCTTTTGAGACCCGTTGATTCTTCCATGCACAAATAAGGGGAACTCGTTGTATCAAACTGATGCTTTAGTATGAATCATTGTTCCACAGTTTGAAGCATACTACTACTGCAGTCTGTAGCTTCGGTGGCTACTTTGAGATGATGCTCCTACTTTTCTAATAGTTGCTGCAGTGGATCGACGTTTTCTTGGAGATGAGGAACTAGGGAGGTGAGTTCCTTGACACTTTCTCCAGCTAACTCCACTGCCTTGATCAGTTCTTGATCCCATGATAGCATGGGAGTCGATGGTTGACTGGTAGTCCCCTTTGTTGGAATTTCAACATATGATGACAGTGGAGGTGAGTATAACTTAACTAGTTCCAGAGCATGACCTTTAATTATTTGCCAGCAGTCGGAACTACGAAAAAACTTGGGAGGACATGTGGACAAGATGACTTGTCTTGCGGAAGCAAGGTCCATGGCTAAAAAAGGTATGAGAAAAAGAAAAGTGATTTAGTATATATGAACAAGTATGTGTAAAGAAAGAGGAAAACTATGCATGTATATAAAGACTTATAGTGACAAAAAAAATCTACTAGGCGTGTAAATGTGGAAAACCACGTCCCCGACAACGGTGCCAAAAGTTGACTGGCCTTTTTCTCACATCCGGAAATGAATGTGGGATAAAGGAAGGAATCAATCTTTAAATTTATAACTCGAAACCTTCTAGGCCCCCGCAACTTTATTACGGGGTCGAAGTAGATATACGGGGTCGAACATAAGGATGTGGTGACGTTTAGGATGCCACAAATCTCGTTCTTTAGTCAGATAAGCCAAGACGATAGTCGATAAAAGTAAGTGCTAGAACTAGTCTAGCGGGTTGTCACGATTTAAAACAAAACAAAGAGAAGAAAATAAAACAAAATAGAGCTCGTGGTTCCACTAATCTGAAAAGGAGAGTTCCTGGCTATGTAACCACAAACGGGGTAGTCTATGCACTCGTTCTTGGGCATAGACAACCCTTGAACACCCAAGTAAGCATCTAGTACGCACGGTGGCATTTGTCCTGTGGGGTCATCTCACTCGCTCTCACGATGCGTGACAAAAACCATCAACAATATGTCATTGACTCTCTCTTGAGGAATGACATATCAACACCTCGGAATATGCTAAGTTCCCTCTCGGGTCTTTGGATATTATGGGGTGTTAGGAACAGAATACCTTGGATCATCCTCCTCTCCGGTTCAGATCCAAACTATCATATCTTAGTTATTCCTACAACGGGTCTCTCAATACAGGTAGAAATAGTAATTCAAGTGAGTAAGAGATCAACCAAACTAGCAATCATAACTTAGAAAGAGAAAATAGAACATGCAACATACTAGATTTGATATGAATCTACTTGCTTAAGGCAAAGGTACATAAACATGCCCAGATCGGGCTACATAGACAAGAAGGAGCTAACTAGCCATAGACAAGCATGGTTAGCACCGAACAAAGATGGATGAACATCGTTTGTATAAGAAACAAAGGAATGCAGTGGAATGAAAGAGAAGAGGGAAGAGATATAGCCTGTAGAGGAGAGGTGGCTCTCGCTCCTCGACCTCTGTGCAGGTCGGATCTTGCCCCTTGGGTCTTCTCTTAGTCCCTCTACACTCCTCGGTCCTCTCTCTCTCTAGATCATATCGAGCAGCCGTATCAGGAAACTGACTTTTGGGGAACTCGACACACTAGCTCCTTTGTCTAGGCACTAGCTCTTTCCAGGTCCTCCCTCTGGCTCCCCTCTTCTGTAGGCTGGTAGCTTCTATTTATAGGCAGCGAGTTGATGGGAGTTGTAGATTTTATTGGTCTACGTGTCCTTCATATGTGACTTCGATCTTGAGGCATCAGGTGGGCCAATATGACGGTCGCCCGACGACCGTATCGTGTAGGGGGAGTGTCGGGCAGGCTGTATCGGGCAGCCATATCGGTCAAACCATATCGGGCATCCCATATCAGGCAAGCCGTATCAGCCAGACCGTATCGACCAGCTGCTAGAATTCTTATCTTTTCAGGTTTGGTACTTGAGAGTCCCAAAATTGGCTAGTTTCGATGCCTACAAGTCATAAATTGGCTAATTAGCTACATTATAGGCTATTCTAGCTACATTATCTAATGAGCGACAGAAAGCATAAAACAGGAGCATTATTGAGCATATTAAGACTAAAGTGGAACAAAACTATAAATAAAATGCATATAGAATATGCACTAATTTGGGTGTTATCAATAATTCATTTAATATCACCTCAGTTATGTAACTTACCTCACATATGTCTTCACTAGTCAAGGCCATGAGAGCAAGGTACCGTTCTCCCTCATTGGAGCTAGAATCACTAGAAGAAGACTCCTTCCTTGCGGCATAGGTTGCAACCTTACTTTTTCTTTCCTTCATGTCCTTCCTCTTGAACTTGATATCTTTCTTGTAGTCCTCCTTCTTCTTGGATCTGCTCTTGTGGTAGGACTTCTTTTCCTTAGGACAATCATTATTGTAGTGTCCTTTTTGGCCACACTCAAAGCACCCAGGAGTAGAAGAGGAGGAGGTCTTTCCTTTCAAGTGCTTCCCCTTGGATTAGCTTCATTATCACTAGCGGCTTTGTCTTCACTTAAGGAAGGAGTAGGCCAGCAATCAAGTTGTTATTGAAGAATAATGGCCTCCACTTGAGCTTAGAAGGCATTTTACTTCATCTATTTTGACTCCTTCTCTTCTAGATTTTCTTCTTCCTCTTCTATATCAAGTCTAGGCTAATAGGCTTGGAGATTTCCAATGAGATCTTTGATAGAAATCTCACCAATGCTTCTTGTTTCTACAATTGAGATCTCCTTGGATTGCCACCTCTTAGAAAGAGACCTAAGGATCTTGGAGTTGATGGTTCCCCTTGGATCTGCTCTTGTTGTAGGACTTCTTTTCCTTAGGACAATCATTATTGTAGTGTCCTTTTTGGCCACACTCAAAGCACTGAGGAGTAGAAGAGGAGGAGGTCTTTCCTTTGAAGTTCTTCCCCTTGGATTAGTTAGCTTCATTATCACTAGCGGCTTTGTCTTCACTTAAGGAAGGAGTAGGCCAACAATTAAGTTGTTGTTGAAGAATAATGGCCTCCACTTGAGCTTAGAAGGCATTTTACTTCACCTTGTTTGACTCCTTCTCTTCTAGATTTTCTTCTTCCTCTTCTATATCAAGTCTAGGCTAATAGGCATGGAGATTGCCAATGAGATCTTTGATAGAAATCTCACCAATGCTTCTTGTTTCTTCAATTGAGATCACCTTGGATTGCCACCTCTTAGGAAGAGACCTAAGGATCTTGGAGTATAGTTGGGGATGAAGCCTAAGTGTCTCTATGTATAGTTGGGGATGTCTACTTGTTAGACACACTTTAGAACAAATTATAGTCACGTAGGGTGTTGCGAGATATCTATTTTCGAGTTTTACAACACTCGAAAGCTAGAAACATTTTTTTGCAAATTCTATACAGTGCAGTCGGTTGAGTTTCAATAAAGCAAACTTGGCCAATAGCACTATACGATAAATAAATTTTGAATTTCCAGTTGAGTTTTTCCTGGATGAATCTTGGTTGATGGCTTAAATTTGTTTTGGTCAGTGTAGGGTGTCAGTCAAGTTTTTCCTGAGGAAACTCGACAGGCGCTGGAAATTCTCAAAATCCATCAATGTTGTTGGTCGAGTTTATCAAAGATGAATCTCAACCAACAAAACTCCCTGAAATGAATTTTGAAATTTTCCATTTGAGTGCTTAAATATTCATTTTAAGTTCTCCTAATCTTTTCTCATATTAATTACAAGTGATAGCATCAATACAAGTAATTACCAAACATTTCCTAAGGGTTTTAGGGTGTTCTCTATAAAAGTGCATTTGCATTGACTTTGGCTTGTATTTGACCAAGCTACGTCTCGATTGAATCTGATCCTTTTCATGTACCTAATACCTGGAATAAATCTCAAAAAGTCATATTAGATAAATATGAGTGGAATGGTTAAGCCATCATTATAATATGGACAATGTATAATTGTTAGGTCAAAATTCCCCTTTCTCATCCTAGCAGCAGCTTATTTTGCTAGAATTCCTAGAACTAGAGGAGTTTGACCAAATCCATGGAGCCTGATTGTTGTGAGACCTCAAAGGGGTCTAGTGAAGGAGTGCATTCCCATGGATCTATAAATGGAAGCCAAGGGTGGAAGAACCTCATCACCAGTCCTTAGTCCCATGGTGGCGTCTTCTACTACATGTTAAAGAGCAACATGTGGATGCAGTCTTAACAATGCTTGACTCTCAAAACTCTTACGACTACATTAAATCTAGAAGCAAAGCAAGATTGGTATTTTGTTTGGTTGTCCACTACCATGCTCTTCATCAGATAGCTAGAGGCGATGACACTTTGTTTCATGGGGAAACAAAGCGACAAACATACCAACATTTTGAGAGGCTAGGACGAGCAAGTCAATTGGACCCCTTCCTAAGGAGATCATGCATCAGATCCTATTAGGAACTTAGATCACATGCCAACATCCACGTGGCACGGTCCCAGGGGCCACATGAAGCAAACTGGCGGCTCCAATAAATCCATATAAATACCTTTTAGGATCCCATAAGGTACCCATATCTTGCATAAATCACATAAATAGCTTCTACCCAAATAAATTCGCACAGGACATCCCCATACTAAAGAAATCCTAATTTTTATATAACCTTAGATTAGTCTTTTGAGACATAATTGTTAGAGATATTTAGCTTAATTCATAATGTTTCTTTATAGACTTCATATAATTGGAATAATTAGTATCAAATTGGGATTAATTCTTAAAAAATTCTAGTGGAACCACAGTGATGGTTGAAACCCATTTTTGAAATTGAGTTGAACAATATTCATGAATACTTGATTTTTTTACTATTAAATACTAATTAGATATTTTTAGACTCACATTAGTTCTAGAAAATAGAATGAATGTTATGAAAATACGAAAATTGAAATAGTATGAGTATAACATAAAGATCAATATAAACATACCATATACATTTTTTAGATTATGACAACCTAGGATTGGCCAAAACCCTAATTTGAACGTAAATATCACTAATAATGGTGAGTCTTGGACTATTGATGATTATAAATCAGGTGATGGCCAGTGATCTAGATGGTCTAGGATAATTATGGAATCTCTGAACTCATGTTCGGGCTTTGATAATTATATGAATATGGATTTATTTCTTAAAATGTGATACATATGTATGCTTATTTACTCGCTCAAATATTATCATATAGTATTATATTATAGTACTTTGTGTTTGTATTGTAATCTTTGTTTTATAACTTAAAATACAACATCAAAACTCCATTCTACAAATCTTGCACTCCTTCTTGTATTCTCGAGATAAGGACACGAGGATGGTCATCTTACTTGAGTTGTCAAGATAGGGAGGACCACGTTTATAAAAGGGGTGGCTCATGCCAATGTGGTTGAGATCCATTTCGTAAAAAGGGTTTAGCTAATCTTGAGCATCCTTACGTACCCTTTCGATGGGAAGTTGGTCAAAGGCATTAAGACATATGATGTTGTGGGTATAATTGGAGTAAAATGACATAAAATATGGGCTTTGATTTTGCTAAATACTTAACTTGCTTATTCTCTTTTTTTATGCAATTCTTTTATATTATTTGAAGCTTATATATATGTATCTTTCTATCTGATACTCAACACTTCGTGTGTTGACCTGCATTGTTTTACATATTTTAAGGTTTAGAGATGGCAATGATTTGATTGGTTTGGTGAGCTATTTCAAGTGTACATGCTGTAAGATTCCTAGTGTAAATGAGAAGACTTGTACTATTGACTCTTCAATGTGTAATTGAAATATAGTAATAAAAATGTTGCTTAATATACCTTATCAAATCTTGGAGTTATGTTTCTGATTTTTTCTTATTAAATGTTCAAATATGTTAAGCTTTTACGCTTCCACTATTGCATTGTGGTATTACCATGCTAGGTACGAAAGCCTATGTCCTATAACTATTGACTTTATATTCATTTGGAGTAAGGATTAGGTAATAAATGATTTTGTGACATTAACCTTGTAATCAGTTCTATTCTTAGTTTATCTGGAATAAATTTTATGAATTGACTTGTTGAGAAACACAACAAATCATATTGAGAAATACTAGAAGGAAAATACTTGATTCATTGAATGCCCTTTCCTAGGGTTTTTATCAGCAACATTCATGTATCACATGAATCGCATAAGGATCCAAAACATCATAAACTTTAACTAACATACATACTACTTCTGACAACACACATACAACCAGACATGTATATGAAACCCTAGTATGAACTAAGGTGGGGTTTCCACACCATTCACTAAAATATCATGCATCATGAATAGCCTTGAATGAATAATTTTATAACAATTAAAAGATCCACTTTTCTTGGATTAAATGATGCTTATGTACAAACTTTCCATTTTCCACTCATCTAGGCTTTCACCCTCTTTATAGAGATAATAAGAAAACACTGATAACATTAAATGAATTCCTTGATAATATCTGACATATGTGTTCTAAAATTTAGATAAAACAATTGACTAATAAATAGGAAAACTCAATAGGAAAAGTTCTTCACTTAGCTATACATCAATTTTAGACATAGTCAAAAACCCTAGATATTGGTATATTCTTATATCTTATGTAATAAATTTTGGAATTCTGTTTTAGATGATTTGTATCCATTTCTATTTATACTTTATCATCCAAAATTCAACGATAGGAAAATGATCCATTTCTATATCATCTTGCAAAAGGTAGACTGAAAAGCATATTAGGGTTTTACTGTTACATATAGGAAGAGCTATAGATTATAGTGGATTTAATCCAAATTTGTGCAATCTAATATTTAAAGGAAGTAATCACTCACATAAGGTGTGAAAACACCTAAAATATGTAACACATGAACTCAAATTCGAGAATCCATATCAAACTTGTAGCAATCCATCACTTTCATCTTTCTTACCCTGAGAATGGAGAATTGTAGAGAAAGAGTGAGAAAAGTCTGAGATTTGATATCATTTTTAATCAAATTAGAGGAGGGGATGCATCTTGATGTGTGAGATAATAATCACCAAAAATGCTATCCAATGATGAGAAACTTACTTGATTTCATCATTTATGGGAAGAGAAAAACCTAAATCGCAATCTTCACCAATTTCTACATCCAAACCCTAACTCCCCTCTCTTTGTAGGATTTCATTTCCTTAGAATGAATCACAAATTATGAGAGCTTCTAATGTGTTAGGTTACTCATATAGAGCAATAGGTCAAGACTCCTCCCAAAATTATGTGAATTTAGCATTTTTTTGGGGGTAAGTCAGGCGATAGTTTTATTCATCTTGCCCACTTTGTGCAAGCATATTTAAATGCAGGCTACACAACTCGGAGAGTTGTAGGGAATTAAATATGGTAGTACTACTACCATTACAAGGATGCACCTGACCAGTGTCAAGTACAACTCTAGGAGGTTTATCATAAAGTTTAACAGTATTGATGTTATCCAAGTGGAACTTTGCCAACGCATCAACATTGTTATTCTTTTCCCTTTCTATGTAGGTGATAGAGGAATCATTCTTGAGCACCAATTGGATTCCCTTGATGATGTTAGCATAATGAGGATATCCTCTATAGTCATTTTTGAGCATCTTAGATGCTATCAGGCTATTTGTTTCCACATTGGCACCATATATAAGTGTAGTTCTGATTACTATCACTGCTAGCATGATGTCCATAAGCTCTGCCTTAAGAGGACTTTCCCCAGAGATTGACTTTCCAACACCTCCCAGCCAATGGTTGTTCTGGTCTCTGATGACGACCGCTATGGCCCCTCGTCCCTTCTTCCATGCAACATCAATATTTAGGGTTAGGAGATCAGCAGCTAAGGGCTTCTGTATATCTGACCTGTGTTTGGTCTTTATGCTCTTCTTTAGATCCCAAGCATTCATAGACATCTTGACTTCCATCAAAATGAGGTTAACTTATTGTTGTGTAGTTTTCTATAGTCCTTCAAAGATCCATCGGTTCCTTTGTTTCCAAAGGACGCAACATGCTATAATGAACATGTTTCTAGCTTCCTCCCTGGACCAAAGATTATGTCTGATCCATTGCTTAAAGTTATTTGTAGACCAGGAGGTGGAAGGTATCCCGAGATTACATAATTGTAGCCATATGGGTTCACCTTGACGCAATCACATAGCGCATGATGGTAGGTTTCGTCATCATCATTGCATATATTACAGGTAGAGCTCATTGTCATCTGTCGGTGCCTGTGACTCCAATTTGTGAGAAGAGCTATATTGGCTATTATCCACATGAAGGTCTTGACCCTTGTGGCTATGTTGACATTCCATATCATCCTCCATTTCCCTGGGCACTTGACTTCACAACCCTCATGTAGGACTATGTAGGTGGATTTGGCTGTATAACTTCCTCCCTAATTAATCTTCCACACACATATGTCATCTGCCTCTGAGTCAATAGGGGGGTGAACTCTATACACTTCCTGTGCAATGTTTGAGGGCAACCGATTTTCCAGGAAATCACAATCCCATTGTCCTTCCAAGTTTACCAGGCTGCTGACCCTTAGGTCATTGAGATCTTCCGGGATAGTTTTGGTCGCATGATACTTCAAGCGGGTTCCGGTAGGTAACCATACATCATGGCAAGCATTGATGGTGTGTCCACTTATGGGGCTCACATAAGTGTTAGCCTGCATAAAGGATCTTAATTGTAGTACAATTTTGGCGAGTCGAGACATATTAGAATGTGGCACATGAGTCTTGTTAAGAAGTTTGTCTCTCCTGGCCCTGCAACACAAAGTTTTCCATCCACTGTGAATATCCCAACTGTTCATCAACAACATGGCTTGATTCCACTCGTGCATAGACTTGAGTCCTAGACCCCCATGGATTTTCTTTCTGGTTATGCGGTTCAATAACAGAAGATGTATCCCTCTTTTATTGCATCCCCCAGTCCATATGAAGCACCTAATATCCCCATCAATTCTATCACACAATTGGAGAGGGAGCTTCACTATTTGCATGACATAAGTTGGGATAGTGGCTAAAGTACTCTTAGCCAGGCTCACACATCCAGCTAAGGAAAGATTTTGTTCTTCCCATGAGTTAACTCTACTGGTTACTCTTTCTAGAACTTCATTATAGGTTTTCTTGGTCACCCTAATGTGAAGAATAGGGACCCCTAGATATTTCCCCAGGTCCTGCATCTTTTGTAGTCCACTTCTTGTGCATATCCGTTCAGCCTCCTGGGTAGATACACTCTTATATAAGAACACTCTTGTCTTTTCTATGGAGATTGATTGACTAGAGGTAAGTTCAAACTCGCTAAAGCATTGCACGATGGTGTCTATATTCGATACATTAGATTTAGCGAATAAGAGTATGTCATTAGCAAAGCACATGTGGGAAATCAAAGGCCCTCTCCTACCCATTTGAGTGGGTTGCCATTTCCTGGTATTGATGCGACCCTCAATCATTTGGCTTAGCCTTTCGATAAAAAAAACAAACAAATAAGGGCTTAACAGGTCCCCTTGTCTGATTCCCCTCCTGGGTTTAAAGCTGGCTGAGTTCTTGCCATTCCACACTATGGTGGAGCTGCCTTGTGTGATGGAATTCAGGATGTAAGATTTCATACTATTGGGGATATTGATCCTCTCTAATGTGTCTTCAATGAAATTCCATGCCATCTTATTGTACTCCTTTGTGAGGTCGATCTTTATGGCCATCATCTTCCTTGACTGCTTCCCTTTCATGCTATGCATAATTTCTTGTGTGGTAGTTATGTTGGCTGAGATCTTCCTCCTTGGTACGAAGGCACTCTATGCAGGGTTAATCCAGCCCGACATCCACTTATGGAGACGTTCAACAATGATTTTGGAGCATAGCTTGAGGATTTTATTATTGAGTGAGATAGGGAGAAATTGGCTTCTATTCTCAGGTTTGGGCACCTTAGGGATGAGGATCACTGTTGTATTGTAGAGTTGATCATACAAACTCATTGAATTAAGGGCTTCATGGATGGTCCTTATAACAGAATCTTTGACAATTGACCAATTAGATAGAAGGAAGTGGGTATTAGTGCCATCTAGTCCAACAACTTTGTAGGGATCCATAGATTGTAGGATTTGTAAGATTTCAGTTGATTGAACTTCCTTGGCCAGGAGTTGATGCTCAGATGAAGGTATTGCAGTGAATTGGGCTGGGATCTTCATAATATCTTGATGTCTTGTGTTACTGGGAGTAGTGAATATGTCGATGAAGAAGTCAGTACACAGGCTGAAGATCTTGATTGCATCAGTAATCCAGTCACCGTTGGGGCCTTTGATGGTGTTGAATTTGTTTGAACGTTTCCTTTGATTCACAAAGGTGTGATAGAACTGGGTATTAGAGTCCTCATCTTTGAGCCAGCTGATATGGCTCCTTTGCTTCCAGTCCTCTTCTTTGTGCTTGAGAATGAGCTTTAGATCAGCCTGCATATGAAGGCATAAGTTATCTGTAATCTCTTCATACCTATTGGAAAGGTTCTTCTGAAGGGTATTGATGTTACGTAGCAGGCGATCCTTGTTGGCTCTTTGTTGTCTGTGTTTCTCGGCATCCCAGGTGCACAATAGAGGTGTTGCTGAGGCAAGGGCTTTTGGAAGTTTAGGTCCCTCCTCCAGCTGCTTTCAATGCGGGGGGCAAAGGAAATGTTTGTATTCCATGAGGCCTTGGTGGTGAAACTCTTCTGAAAATGAGTGTGTTTGTCTATCTGGATTAGTAGCGGGCAGTGGTCGGAGTCGACCTTAGAAAGATGAGTCACTGCTACCTCAGGGAATTTGAGGAAGAATTCATTATTTGCCATTCCCCGATCCAGTCTACTTTGTTTGAGGCCATTCCGGAACATGAACTTTTGTCCTGAGAAACCAAGGTCATCTAGTCCAGCTTCTAGCATGGTGGAAGAGAAAAGTTGTGCTTCTCGATGGTTGTAAGTTTGGTAACATGTTGTCTCAGTGCGGGTAGTGGTAGTGTTGAAGTCGCTCGCCACTACCCAAGGCTCCGAGAAGCATTTTCCCAAGACACAAATATGCTTCCAAAGTAGATTATGGATCTGAATGTGTGGGTTTGCATAAATAAAGGTTTCAATGTAGGAGTTGTTTACTTTGTAAGTAACAAATTGATGATGTGTGTTGAGGATTTCCACATCGCAAAGAGTTGAGTTCCAACAGAGCGAGATCCCGCCCGAGAAACCATGATCCTTAGACCTGTGAGAATTTGAGAACCCCAACTTCTTAATAGTGTTAACAACTTTAGCCGCACTAATTCAAGGCTCAAAGATGGTGGTAATAGCAGGTTTATGGATGGACACTAAGTCCTTAAGTACTCTGTAAGTTTCGTCATTCCCGATTGCACGAACATTTCAACACGGGAGTTTGGACATTGCTCGATAACACAGATGGATGGAGTCTTACAGAGGAACGAGTCATGCTTGAGTCTCAAGGTTTTCCTTATTGCCATCAATATTTAGGGCCTCTAAGATCACCTATGTGTTCGGGGTTCCTCTTAGTCTTGGACTTCTTCTAACTCCTTCGATCACAAATTTTGTTGTCCCTGACCTCTTCATCTGTAACATACCGAAATCTGGGCATTTTGCCTTTTGGTCCTCTTTTTCATCTTTTCCTTTCATTCCTATCTTGTTTGGCCTTTTTGTGTAATTTGTAGAGATTATGATGGTTATTGGATAAATGTTTCCCATATATTCTTGATATAGGGTTGTATGCACAAATACCTCAGTTAGATTTTAGATAATGGGCCTAAAGTGTAAATTGTACACTAAGCAATAAAAATAAAAAGATATTTCATCCTAGAACTTTCTAGCACTTCCTAGAATAAGAGAAATAAGAGAAAATCCGAATTTTATATAAAGGAGAAGATAAATGCAATAATTAGAAGTAATATGGGATTTAATGGATAACAGAGGATAATGAGAAATATATTACACCAAAATTTATAATTGGAAACCCAAGAAGATAATTTGGATATCAATTTCGTTTTCTTGACTTAAAAGTTGCTTAATGGCCAAGTATCATCTAATTAGGATAATAAATAAATATATAATGCCTTTAATACAAGAAAATAGGAAATATGCCAATAAAGTGAAATAAAATACATAATGCACTCAAAATAGAAAACATATGGGTGAAGTTTTATAATTTTTGGATAATCATGGAGTCATATATAAAGGAGGAAAGAGAAAATATATTTTGAATTATTTAACACATTAAATATTCTCAAAAGGAAAAACTAACTCCATATTTGGATTCTACACGTCAAAATCAGTCAGAATATAAAATTTAGTAATTTTTGGATAACGTTTGGGCCTCTAAATGAGGAGAGAGAAAAGCATTAAATCACTTTAGTCGAATTTGAATAGAAATCAAATATACAACTGTGATTTCGCGCTAATCTCGACCGTTGGATTTTGATCTGAGGGTCCGCGTATTGTCTTCTTCCTCTAACCGAAAAAGAAATAGGTTGCTTGTTTCTAATATTTCGAATCCATATATCTCGAGATATACTCAATGGAATTCGATGATTTTTGGCTCTATGAGTTCCTCGAATGATTCCGCACCACCCTATTCCAAAAGTTTTGTGTTTTGACGAAGATTCGAGAAACCTCCAAATCTTGCTCCCCAAGCTTCGACGGCCCACTATGAAAACCATAACCCATGTCTCCTAGCTTATATACACCCATACCCATACGTGCGTCGACACCTTTGCAACTCAACCACGCTGTTAATTTCAAGTTTCGTAGAAGTTTGAACCATCATCTAGCCGCCGTAGGCTCCTGACCTTGCGACACCCTTTGCTCCCTCCTCACTTCGTCTCCCATTGAATTGAAGAGACCATCAGGTTCATATTTCTTCAAGCTTTCTTTCTCATATCTTAACGTCATATTTGGTCTCGTATTGTGGTTTTGCCCAAAACCGTAGCCAAGCAGCAGTAGCTGCTCGGCGCCATGGCGATGGGGCTGGGAGGGAGATGACTCCCTGCATTTTTACCTTTTTTCCCCAACCGTATTTGGTTTGTTGTGTTTTACGCGCAAGGGCACTCTAGTCTTTTTGTTTTTGTTTTTTTCAAACGAAGTGCCTACGTGGCAAGTTATCATTGGTCAGATTTAGAAAAATGATAACTTTTTACTCGTTTGTCTAAAAATAGAAATAAAATATGTTTTGGAATAGGGAAAAAGAGATCTATGTAAAAAAATACTTTCGTGGTTTGATTCTGAGTTTTTCGAATATATATTTTTCGAGTTGATTTAATTAATTAATAAATATGGAAAATACCCTAAAAAGTTAGTAACTTGAAAATATACAAATATATATGTTATTTTGATCAGAAGAACGTAACTAAGACAATAGTGCAGTTTTTAGAGTCTAATTCGATCGTTTGTGGAAAAAATTCGATGGTTTTGAGGTTTTAATCCTTTAATAAATATACATATATCTAATACATAAATATGATGATCATATTAGGGAAAGTGGAACTGATGTCATGTAAAAGTTATGAAAAGTGATTCTAGGATTCTAAAGATTAAAGGTATGTGCATCTACCCTCTTCAATTGGGAAAACTTTATACCAATACCTATAATTCCTAATGAGGCTTAATCTGACCTAATTCTTGATTCTTGAAACCTAAATTGTTTATTGCCTCAAAATTAGTTGTAGTATTATCTTGTTTGGGTTTTCATACCCCACTGACATGTTATTTAAATCTTTTGATTACTCTTGCCATAACTCTTTTTCTAGCATGTTGATTTTATTAGACTAATTAACTAGTGTAGTGGTACTTGTATGTACAACCACCCATAGTTGGGGAATGTGTTATTTCTCCCCTAGGGAACATGTTATTCTCCCCCACACATGAAATATGTGCAAGTGATTGGGAATGTGATACTCTCCCCTCACCCTTTTGGTTGAAGGTCTGGTAGGTGCCTCAACCCTACATAGTTAAGATAGTCAATATTAATCATACATGCAATGTTGTGGTTTTACTTTGTTTATGGAAAGCATCTATTGAAATATTATTTAATATAAATGGCCTCATTCTATTGATTATATTCATCTTATGATGAACCCTAGCCTTCGTTTACATGCTTTTATTATCTTGCCATCTTAGAATAGTTTAGTGACACATACTTTTATTTTTCCTTCCCTCTTGCCAGGTGCTTTCCCAACCACCCAGGTGTGGAGCAAGGTGATGGATAAGGCATGAAGATCTTGGCTTTGGCTTGGAATTAGCTGATGGATATGTTGCTTGGAGACAAAAATGGAGTAGTCTAGTTTCCCTCTACTTAGATCCTCTTTTTGTATAAAGCATGTACACCCATATTGGGAGAATTTTTATGTACACTTTATTTAAATTGAATATAGTCAAAATTTTATCTTCCACTGCTATCTAAATTGGATTTTGTTTACCATTCTTATTAGTAGAGAGGTGGATTGATTTAACCTCTTTATATCATCTTTGTTCCACTTCCTTTGAACACCTTTCCAGTTGTGGAGTTTTTAGGAGCGGTGTGGTTAGCCGCCGATGAGCCAGCATCCCATGTCTTCCAGCCCCTCTAGTTATTCTGCCTAGTTGCAGTTGTGGGATTAGGTTCTTCATAGTCTGGGATGACCTCGGTTACTTCATTTACTTCAGGATTAACGATCGTGTGATCCTTGGTGTGATTGTCCTTTGTACTTGTCTACTAGCTACTCGAGCCTGGTTGGTTTGATTTGAGATGTCTTTTAGCGCTTCCACCTTCTACTTAGCAGTCTCAGTAGTGGTAGTTGTCTTCTTCTTCCTCCATATCTTTGGGGTCGTTTGTCCTTCAGATTAGCCAGTAACCTGCTTCTATTGCTGACTAGTGTTCATGATGGCTTCATTGTTGTCGTTGTCTACAAGTAGGTCAGAGAATTTGTTTCGTGATGTCATGGGTATATCTGGTGGTTTACCAGGTACTTGTTCACTCTTTTTTTGGTTTTTTCTGCTCTACTGGGTGTGCCATGGAGGTTTAGTGATAGCATTGGTTGTTGTTGTGTTGGGCATTTGTTCGGTGTTGTTTTCCTCCTTATGCTCTATGAGTGAATTTCATTGTACAGATGTGTGCCCCTCCTCATCGCATGTTACACATTGAAAGGGAAAGCCTTCGTACTCAATTCCGTGTTCTACTCCATTGATCAGGATGTAGGGTACCAATGCAATCGTTGTATTGAGCTCGACGGTGAGCCTTGCTCCTAGTTCTTTGGACAATATGGTCATCAACCTTGATCAATCGACCTAGAGCCCTGCTGATGCAATCAAAAATGGTTTGAATGTAGAGATGTAAAGGGAGGTTAAGGATCATCACCCAACAGACTATATTTCTTAGAAGCTCGAGTGAAGGGATGAAGGAAGGGTGCCCATCCCAGACAAGAAGGTTACATCTGAAGATTTTCCAGGGTCCTCCTGCCACTACCATCTCATAATCCTGTCTACATGAAAGTTGGATAATGAAGTGGTTTAGATCCAATTTGTAGATGTTATATTTTCCTAATAGACTCTCCACATAGATCATAGATGGTCTCTTAGGGTCATGTACCGTAATCGAGTGCCCATGGCTTTCACAACAACAACATATTGCCATGGACGGAAGAGAAAGTCTTCATACATCATATCGATAATGATTTCTGGTTGTTCATCATTCATGTTGAGACTGATTGCCTCTGGTTCCAGGTGTTCCTCGAACAGCTTGTTGAGGAATAGGTCAGCTGCTCCATTACTCGATGATCTAGTACTTGATCTAGTCATGTTGGGGCCCCAAGCATTCGTCATGTTAGACAACAATTTCTCCTGTGATGCCTGGTTGCCACCAGACAGCGGCGGAAAGGGTTCCGTGGGTGGTGTTTCTCCACCTTCTACATGATCATGTGAAAATCTCATTATGATCCTCTCACTTTGTGTTTCTGAGTTTTGGTTCATGTTGTGCAATGTTCCTCTCATTCCTACATATTGGAATTCCATTTCAATATGCAGTATATAGATCCTTTTAGTATTTGTGGCTGTGGAGTTTCTATCACGTTTCTGTGCTTCCTCGCAGCCTAGACCATCTCTTCATGGACTCCTTGATCGTCTCCTATTTTCCTGCTCATGTTGAATGATGCTAGCCTCTTTTTCCCTATCGTCTGTTGAGTCCCATGTCCCTGTGGATGTTGTTCCATCGATCTCCACTAGATCGCCAGCCGTCGCAGACCCCCTCTCTTCCTCCATAGCCCTAAAAATAACCCCTAATGTTGATGCTTTATGAATTTAGCATGTTGTTTGACACAAACTTTCAGAACTTCATTAAAATTTTAAATTCATTACGAGTTATGAATAAATAACTTAAAATCAAAGACTATAATTCTCCATTGTAGTTTATTGTATTGATCGATTGAAAACCAAAATCCCTAGCAGACCACTAGAATAGTTATGTAAGGTAACACGACCGTGACATGAAGCACCTCACACGACCGCACTTCCTACCACAACCATGGTGCCAAGGTTCCTTCATATTTGAGTATAAAAATGATCATTACTTCTATTCCTTCAAAACACACGTGTGAATTAGAATGTTTGTGCCACAATCAATCATGCACAACCATGCTTCCCAACTTGGCCATTCTACCCAAGCCTCCAACTCACATTTTTACTATCATTTTCCTCACCTAGCCCGTTCCACCACAACAAGGGTGTGTTGGAAAAAAAACCTAATTTCATCTGACTAGGTTTTATATTTCTCAAACCCTAATTTTTCAAAACAAAAGCACACTTACAATTTTCAATATGTTTAAAATATCACCATTAGACATATCATTATTAATCATGGTTAAATAATGATCACTATGGTTAAGCATGTAATTACCCATTCACATCCTAATTACTAATTAAGCTTGGATGTCGTCAAAACAGAGACAATAGAGAGTGATGGGAAGGAGGAGAGCTTAAACTAATGTCGAAGACTACATCTCCAGAATAGGGTAGTGGTCTAGGGCTCTTATGACAAAGGGGGTGTTGGGGATTTGGTGCATAAACAGCTCGTAGTGTCATGGTCTCAGTGTTATGGGGGTTGAGGGTGTATGTGAGGTCATGTGGCCACTTAAGTGCGCAAGTGATAGACTTGTCTAGTTGGACAAAAACCATATTGATCATAGATTAACAGATCAGTTCACTAGATTTTGGGCAGTAAGGATTTATTTTCGAGTCTTGGGGAGAAGTGAACAACTATTTTGATCGATTCTCGATTCAACTAGTTGAATCGGCTGGTCTAGTCTAATTCTGATAATACCACTTGCCACCTCCATGCGTCATCACCGCTTCTCAACATTAGTAAGTTGTATTCTATGTCGGTGGAGCCACATGACAATTGTTATCCACTTTATTAATCATTTCTTTCAGATGCCACCCCAACTACTAAGGGAGTTTATTTACGCATCTACCCTTACCACCAATAAGTCATCAATCTTCTGAGCTCTTATTTTATGTAACCTCTGTTCTGCACATCCATACTCCAAACTAGTTCCATTTAGCCAACAAATTTGTTTTGCAAAAAAAATCCTAGGAAAATGTCAGTATTCCAAATAAACCCTCTTCTCATTTGCATTACATCGTCTAAACACCCAAACTATTGCCACCCAGTTGTAGATCGGTAGTGAAGGGGTGTTTTCTCTAAGTTAGAGGGTGATTGTCACATTAATGAAGGCCCATTTTAGAGGACATGACTGAAGATAGTCAGTGCATAGATGGTGGGGCATAATGTGAAACTTACTCATCAGGACTCAAAATTCTATCCTTCTAGATCTTCTTGATTTTTGGGTTGAGGTTCATGTCACTTTCCTATGTATCAAACTTATAATATGATTATCCTCTAATTGTGGTGTAGAGCATGGTATGAAGAGCATTAAGCGTTAGAAAAGTAGAGATTATCATTGAGGGATAGGACGCCTTGCCATATATATAAGATGTTATTTGGAAAAATCCACAATCATTTGATAGATTGCAACGGTAGTATAGGAGGAGGTATGCAGTTAATAATTTTTTGTATAAATTTAACATTCTCAAAGACATAAAATGTGTTCTCAAGCTCACTTATGTTTAATATCTGGATGAGCATGTTGAAGGTATTAAACACTCACATGATTACATGTCATTTTTCCATGTCCCAAATGACCATTTATGTTTCTTTCACATAACTTTGTAGCATGTCCTAGTTAAATAATTTTTGTATTGTTAGTATCACTTCATAGAAATTGTAGCCTAATTTGTTTCCATGTAGATTTTAATCACATTTATATTTTAATTCTATTGAACTTCAAGATAGTAAATATAAGCTTCTAAGTAGTTCCTTACCATTAAGGTTCCTTTATATCCACAATGGAGTTGTGAACATGTTGTAATGTCATTTTACACCCAAATGAAAGACATTAGGTAATTTCTTACACAAATGTATTCCATAGATGATAAGAAAAAATCAATGGTTAGCTTGTCGGTTCTAATTCACTTAGAAAATCACTATTCTTGTATATAATAAAGTTAAACTACTAATTCTTTTTATCTAATAATTATTCTTGAAAAGTGATGTCTTTAATTCAAATCATAATTTTTTTTAGTTTTATCTATTGGTTCACTACCTTTAAGACTTGTCCATTTTGGTTTCAAACCTAACCCTTTCATAGAGATGTTTTCTTGTAGTTCATCCTTACTGGACTAGGCATATTGTGGCATAATGCAACCAAACACTTTCAAAATAAATATGAGTCCAGATCTGTGTACTTCTCATTGGTTCAATAATTTCCAAAAATAATTATGTTCAAAATTAACGTGTTATACATCACATCCACATTTTCCATCATTTACACATGATAAGGAATGAAAGCAATGTGTTTTGATCTTTATGGTGAACTTCTTTGGGGACACATGTCTTCATGTGGAACATAATTACAAAATATATTTCATCACATAGCTTTACCGACATATTGACATATATGATAGATAATTTACATTTAATAATTAAGAACACATTCCCAATTAATCTCCACCAAACTAAGAATGGTCGATGAACTATTCCTCCTCCCCAATGTCTTCCCCTTGTGTTAATGAACAAGTACCCTTTTCAGGTACCTCAACACTCAACGACATTGATTCATCTACAACCACTCCAAGACATAGGTGGACGAAATCTAAAATCTTAACATTTCTTATCAACTGAATGAAATGTGTTCTTATTTTCAAAGGGCCTACAATGTCCTTTCGTTATTTATTATCAAGGTAAATTTTATTCCTATGTCCAGATTCACTACATGTTTCATTCACTACTACAAAAACATCATTCAGTGGCGCTTTTAGTGGCGTCGGTTATTTAGGAAAACCGACTCCTATTTTACATAGGCGTCGGTTATTTATACTCACCGACGTCTATATTAGAAGACCAGCCAGACACGGGTACCACTTTGTATTCAGCGTTGGCCATTTATAACAGACCGACGTCTAAAAGTAGCCCGCGAAAATCAATTTTCGAGCGAACTTTTTTCGTCTCCTACAGCGTCGGTTTGGTAACTATTAACCGACTCCTATGTAAATGAAAATTTGCGCGAAAAATTAGGGTAAAGGTTGCATTGTTGGGCGTCGGTGTATTACTATCAACCGACGCCTTTAGCAACCTAATAGACCCGCGCGACGCCCGTTAGGCACCTACCTGTTCCATTGTCTTCATCGCTAGCTGCCGCGCTGCTCGATCGCCCGCCTGCCGGTTCTCGCCGTCGCCGACGCTGCCCGTGCTTCCTTGCCTCGCCGTCGCCGCCGACGTTGCTGCTGTTGTGCGTCGCCGCCGACCTTGCTACTGCTGCTGCTGTTCGTCGCCGGCGCCGCCCACCTAGCTTCTTCCAACAGAGTCGCCGCCCTAGCTTCTTCTCCGGCGCCCTTCTTCTCCGGCGCCCTTCTTCTCCGGCGCCATTCTTCTCCGCCGCCCCTGCTGCTGCTGCTGTCCGCTCGTCGCCGCCCTGCACCGCCGCCCTGCTGCTCCAGCCACCTGCTGCCCGCGCGCGCGCCCTGCTGCTCCATCCGCTGCGCCGCCGCCACGCCTGAGAACCGGAGCCGCCGCCACGGCTGGTGCCCTCCTGCTTGCCCACCTGCCTGCCCTAGATCCTTCCTTTCTTCCTGCTGACACCCGGCGTCCTGTTTCTACAACACTGGTTAGTTTTACTGATTTCCTTGCTGTTAGTTTTACTGATTGCTGTTTTACTGCTTTTGTTGATTAGATATGTATAGAAGTTCCTTATAAATATATTTTTTTATATACACATACATGTAATTTTGTATAAAATTCATGATGTAGTGTGATCTTAAATCCTAGAGTGTACCCCTTTTGTCTACTATTTGATATCCTTGATTTTATCTTCTATCCTAAATAAAATTAAGGGACCCATGATTAGAAAACAATTCCAAACATGGCACCCACACTAATTGGAAGGAAATAAAATATGATTATTGAAATGCACATTTGTGATGTGATACCTTTTTTAGGATGCATATATTAGATTCAACCTTTGAGACATCCTTTTATGAGTTCCAATACAATTAGGGTTTCATTTCATTGCCATTGTATGTATTATAATATTACATCTTTCACATTAAAATTAATTAAATTGAATCCTATTGGAACCCTAATTTAAATCCTAATTTGATTTAAACTTGTCCATTCTAGCATCATTTGATTTGATTAAACCCTAACATTGTTTAAACCCTAAATTATATATTGTTTGTATGGAGTCCGGCTTCATTGTAGATATCTATTATTGTGTTTGTTGGCCTAGAAACCCGTCCAAGATTTACTCATTAGGAGTAAATCTTGGATAGTCCCCAGTTTGGGACTGTTCTTGAACACCTAATCTCACTTAGGATGTAAGTGTATAATGTGTATTGAGTTTTTGAGAAAATTATGGTAGCATTTCCCCGTTTGTTCTCTAAGTACATATGTACTTAGAGAACAGTGGGGAAATGTTGCCGAAATTTTCTTGAAAACCCAATACACATTATACACTTACTAGTGAGATTAGGTGTTCAAGGATGGGATAGGTGGTACACATTTATTATATATAAGAATGACATCACATGTGTTTGTTGGCCTAGAATGTGAACAATCATTGTTTTTTATATTACTTGTACATTGATATAAATTAGAATGAACAATCACTAAATTATATATTGTTTGTATGGAGTCCGGCTTCATTGTAGATATCTATTATTGTGTTTGTTGGCCTAGAAACCCGTCCAAGATTTACTCATTAGGAGTAAATCTTGGATAGTCCCCGGTTTGGGACTGTTCTTGAACACCTAATCTCACTTAGGATGTAAGTGTATAATGTGTATTGAGTTTTCGAGAAAATTTTGGTAGCATTTCCCTGTTTGTTCTCTAAGTACATATGTACTTAGAGAACAGCGGGGAAATGCTGCCGAAATTTTCTTGAAAACCCAATACACATTATACACTTACTAGTGAGATTAGGTGTTCAAGGATGGGATAGGTGGTACACATTTATTATATATAAGAATGACATCACATGTGTTTGTTGGCCTAGAATGTGAACAATCATTGTTTTTTATATTACTTGTACATTGAAGGATTGGTAATTGATAAAAGATCACAATTTTAGAGACATGTATGTTCATACAAATGCTAAATGTTTTCCTTATTCTAGTTGATACAAATGCTAAATGTTTTCCTTTTTAATGAAATTTTCAGATGGCTCACCATGATGAGAATGATGTCCATGATGAGCATGAAGTCCATGATGAGCATGCTGTCCATGACGAGCATGGCGAGGATACCAACGTAAGTTCTAAAAACATATCCCGTATTTCTATAAAATTCATTATCTTCTAGTTATGTCATATATCCTGTATTTCTATATTGGCTTAATTCGGTGTGTTTATTTTTGTCAAATTTTAGGTTGATGGTGCACAGCTACCCACTGAAGCAATTGAGCAACTTGATGCGCAGCAACAAAAACTTAACAAGAAAAGGGGTATCACTCTGTTGAAAAAGTTACTTGCGCTGAGTGGCAGTGGATCCAAATTGGTTGTGGATTTTGATAATGGAGGGAATGCAATTGGAGTGAACCGCAATAATTTTATAAACTATCTTGGGGTTGTCACTCGAAGCCATTGTGGTGTTAAGTATGATAATTGGCATAAAGTTCCTCAGGCGAAGAAAGACTTGATATGGAAAGATTTATGCGTGAGTTATTATTATTTGCAATTCTATTTTGTAGATTACAAATTCTATTATTTGCAATTATATTTTTGGTAC
Organism: Alisma plantago-aquatica; assembly: GCA_963693085.1. Taxonomy (NCBI): domain Eukaryota; kingdom Viridiplantae; phylum Streptophyta; class Magnoliopsida; order Alismatales; family Alismataceae; genus Alisma; species Alisma plantago-aquatica. Next base: position 998,540,193 of record OY856411.1, on the reverse strand, counting down.
TAGTTAATAACATTTCTATTTTACAGAATCTGTTTGCGTTGGATGAGATGTTGCATCGTAAAAGTTTGATGCAACGCGCTGGAAAGATGCTTAGGAATTACAGGACAAATCTGAACAGAGAATACATAAGACAGGGTGATAAGAAGAAGAAGTCAGCCCTTGAACAATGGAACTTCTTGGACAAAGAAGATTGGGACAATTTTGTTGCTTCAAGAAAATCTGAAGAATTCAAGGTATTAGGCATCACTCCCATTTTAATTAATATACATTGTATTCACCTATTCAAGATTAACATTTAGTGCTACTAACCTAATTATAAATGTGCATACTAACTAGGCCCTTAGTGACGCACAAAAAGCAAGGCGTGCACTGAATGTACATGACCATACTATGGGTCCAAAAGGCTATGCAAGCGTTCGCCAAAGACTACAGGCGGAGTCTGCGGCTACTCAGGAGTCTGCGGCTACTCAGGAGTCTGCGGCCACACCCTTGCCTCGCCATGATATCTGGATAGCTGGCAGGAAAAACAAGAAGGGTGAAATAAAGAAGCCCGAAACTGCTGAGGCGGCTGCAAAAATGGTAAAATACAACTCTTAGAGCAATCATTTGAATATTGATTATTTGTGGTGTTAACTTACCAATTTTTGTTTATGGTGATTAGCGGGAGCTGCACGAGCAGAGGAAACAAGGCACGTTCATCCCTTAGGGAACAAGGGATGAATTGACAGTTGCTCTGGGTAACCCAGAGCATCCTGGACGTGTTAGAGGTGTCGGCGCTGGTGTGGGCATCAAAGCATTCTTTGGGCCATCCCAGCGCAAACCCAGAGCGGGACTTTCTCAAGAAGAGGTAACATATTCTATTTTTAGAATGTTACTGCAAAAGGAAATTCATTAATAAAAAGCTAATATTTGTTTTATCCATGTATAGGAGAATAAGAGAGTCGAGGATATAGTTGCTAAGAAGCTCAACGATGTGGTTGCTGAGAAGGTCAAGGAAGAATTGCTGCGGTGGCAGGCATCTCAGGCTTCCAATCAGCCTATGCCGACCCACTCTTCTCCTGGTGCACAGACTGCAAGTAATCCTGGAGACCCATCGCCTAACACGTCTGCTGTAAGTATTGTTTATGACATTGTAGCTAGTCTTTTCAAGATGATATGTTTTCAAGATGATATGTATATATGTATAACATTCTTTACGTAAATTTGTAGGCATTGAAGCCATGCCGCTTAAGAATGGAAAACTATGTTGTTGCAGAGGCGCAAGCTTACCAGTCCCTTCCTGGGGCAACGTTTCATGGGACTCCAATGCCGCAGGGCTACATTCGTGTGAGCCCGATACATGTATTACCCGATTGGAGGGAAGTTGAGTTGCCATATGCCCACCCAGATATTGATACACTTGGTGAGGCAGAAAGCGGGGTCATATTGTGGCCCAAAGCAGATGTCCTCTACACGACTGAAATTGTAAGATAAATTTACATTGATTTAGACTGTTAATGTGTATATATGATGTCAACTGATCTGAAGTTATATATACAGGTTAAAAAGAAGACACCAGGAGCACCTAGGCCTCCACCTCCAATTCCCGCATTACCAACTTGGGTTCCAACTGACCTACCATACCCGTTAGGTCCTGCTTGTAGGGGAATGGCATGTTGGCTACGGGCACATAATATACTTTGCCCTATAATTGTTTCTTTAGATGCAGATTATGCAGGTCAATCATACGACAGCTCTTTATTTATACAAGATATTATTGAGCTGTTTATGTATGATTGGTTGAATACATCAATGATAGAGACATGGATAAGGTGAGATCTTGTTTATACATCCATATACCTTGTGTAAGATCCGGTGATCTAGTTTCTTATATATTAATGCATACGTCTATATGTTTTGCAGCTACTTAATCGAAGATCATTGCAAACAATTTGCATATGATCATGTGGGATTTTTTATTCCATCATTGATTAGTATGGTAGCTAAAGACCCTGATAGTGTTCAACAATACTGTATAGATGCTTTTACAATTTTTGGTCATCAAATGAAGACGATAATAATAGCTCCATTCAATGTCAAGTAAGTTTGCTTTATTTATAATTTGGACTTAAGAAAATTCCATTATTATTTTGCATTTTGAGTTATTAATTGTTAACTTTTTACCTCTAGTGGTAGACATTGGGAGTTACTAGTTATTGTCCCCGGGACGTTCACTGTTTATTATCTAGATCCCGCAGGAAGTACATTAAACACTAAAATTGGACACGTAATGAGAATGTCATTATTCTGGTGAGAAATATTTCATTTTTTATATCCGTTAACATCTTTTATTACATTACTATTTACTTATGCAACTTAGTGTGTTATATTAACATGTAGGGGTTTAGATGCATTCAAAAATGCTGGAGGAAAGGTCCCAAGGAAAAAGAACCAGCCATTGTCTTGGGAGAACGTAAAAGTAAGTTCCCGACTCCCCGACTCCAATGTATATATTATTGATGTGAATTGTGCTTAGTTGTATTATTTTGTATGTTTCAATTTATAGTGCGCTACACAAGACAATGGATGGGCATGCGCATACTATGTGATGCAATTTATGCAGATGATTATCAAACATGCCGCATTGGACATCGATACCATACATGAGGTATTATATATAGTCTCATTAGTTAGTATGAAATATATCAATCTTATTTTTATATTATTACTTATATATATACACCATTCTCTTTGCAGGTGTTTAAAACTGACCACACTATAGGCAAACGCTTAAAAAATGTACATGCTCCATATACGAGGGAAGCATTAGATGAAGTAAGAGAAGAATGGGCAATAGTTGTACAAACAGTGGCAACTGTAAGATATAATTGGGATGTTGATAGTGATGATGAATGATACTTTGTAAATGAATGTTTCTGAATGTTAAAACATGTATTTGAATGATTCTATATGTGTGAACGTGACAATTGAATTGATGTCTGAATGTATCTACTTGTGTGAATCTTTTTATGTTAATTTTGCAGGTTTGTGGCCTGTTTGTAGGCTGATATCAATGGATGTCGTAAACCTGCAGTTCAGAAAACTGAACTGCAGGTTCTCATCCTGCTGACCAGCCACAGCAGGCCTGCAAACAGATTTATAAAAAAAAAAATAGATATAGGCGTCGGTTATTTACAGATAACCGTCAGCACAGACTTACAGCGTCGGTTTTTTGTTGAACACCGACGCCAAAAGTGTTCGCGCTACAGGAAATGGGAGTCATCTAGGACACTTTTCTGCGTCGGTCCTTTAGTATATAACCGACGCAGAAAGCGTCCTAGATGACGCCGTTTTCTGTGGCGCGAACCCTTTTGGAGTCGGTGTTTTATAATAAACCGACGCCTTGATGTTAAATAGGCGTCGGTTTTTTAACCGACGCTGAAGTGTCCAACCTTTTAGCGGCGCCCACATAGGCGTCGTTCAGAAACCGACGCCAAAGGGGGTTAAACACCCGACACTAAAAGGCACTTCTGTAGTAGTGATTGATCAAATAATCACATGACATTGTTGTGCATTTCATATTTTAATAGACACTAATAAAACCCAAAAGCACATTCAAGTAGATGAGTTCTCAACGTGAATAATGTAAATTTCTTTCATATTCTCCATGTCATATAAATAATCCTTACCAAAAAGTAAAACGTAACAAACACATGTAACAATAACTTAATACCACTTGCGATCCAAACATTAGATTTTTTTCTTACTAAATAATGTCTACTAGATATTTTATAATGAGTGGGAGGAGAATGTCTGACTCTTTGCTTTGTTAGAACCTTTTTGTAAAGAAACTTCAGTTTCATCCTTGATTCTCAAATATCTCAAAATTTGAGTATCCTAAAGACATGAGCTTTCCCGCACAAGTGTTTAAATAATAATAAAGACTTGTCACCACATACTTGAACATTCATCACATTGTGTACAATCTAAACACTCAAAATTAAAATATTGTGAGGTTTCATAAATGTCTACCTATCTCCTATGTCCATGGATGCATTTAGTATGTTGAGCATTAACTCCTACGTTACAATAGTAGAAAATACGGGGACAATCATGTTCTAGTGGCATAAAGTTTCAAATATACTTCTTGAAATCCATGCCATTGAGATAAAAGGTCTTGTTATTGTTCAGTAACAGACTTCCCCTCCTCCATATGCTACAAGAAAAGTCTAATCCCAAAATACTTCTAAGGGCCATGATATTGAGTATCAAATTTCTTGTCCCACACCCCTAGTTCCTTGATAATTTTGGTATGAGAAGTATAGTACAAGTCGATCATGACTCTAGACGGTTCCATGAGGATACATCTTTAGCATATACAATCTTTCTACATTGAATGCATGGTTTTGATAGAAATTCTATCATAAGTATCCCCTAGATAATGGGCATCATGTTCCATTATGTTCAACAAAACAAAAATAGTAAGAAATTTTTTGGCTTTAACATTAAGATATCCACTTGTCTTTCTATATAAAAGGATTAGCAATAACTTGATCATCTGAAATGTGGGACTAAACTTCTCACTCACACAACAAAACATACTTATCTCTTGCTCACTAGTACAAGGCACACTCAAATTGGGCTTTGCACATGTAGTTTATTAAGTTAAGAAGAAGAAGAATTTTATCATTTATTTAACTATTCCAATGAAGTGTCCTTAGTTTGACCCATGTGAGTCTCATAAATGTTTGTCCTTGTGTAGGCGGACGCAGTGTACGCCTTAAATGGTCCCGAAGATTTACACTGCTGCGTTGGGTCACTAAGTAGTACTACCTAATGGTGGTTTTCCTTAATCCAAACCTTGTACACATTAAGATATGACTTCGATAATGCGATATGTGTCTTGTGCAAGTAGATAACTTAAACGCAACAAATATATAGTGGAGTACGACAAATGATCATAGGTCAAATTATCATGATAACGATCCTTTCAACAAGTAATCCATTTTATGCATTCCCCTTGTCTCATCCTGGCAATTCAATAATGTATTGGCTGGAATGGGACAGAAACACAATAGCTACACCATACTTTTATTTCTAATACAACTTAGATTCGGTCTTAATATGCAAAGATCGATCATATATAGCTAGATTTCGTTATATTGAGACTGTAGTTATCATTGGCTGCTTCGTTCCGCGTTCAATTGCAATAAACCCATTTTCTGTTTGATGTTCTACCTATTTGGCATTGTGCTGAATTTGGAACCAAACTGGATATGGGTATGTGTCTTTCATATATAAATACAAGGATATAATCATTGTAGTTGCTCTATGCACTTCCCGGCACAAATAAGAAATAGGTTGAAACTAAAGGATTAAGATCTATTAATCTAGTTTTATTCTCTCGTTTAAGATTCAACCAAGAGTATGAATTTAATTTTGAGTACAATTTTGTAGTTCAGTCTCTAGATTGACGTTTCTGTTTACGACACAATATTCTGTTTGCAATCAAATTGGAAAAAAATTGTACTCCCAATTAAAATTTATATCAATCCATATGACACATGTCCCACGAATTAAAGGGAATAATGTAAGGTTGATACATATTTTATTCAATGATTCTTTTTCTGTGACCGAGATTCTTTTTCTGTGACCGTGAGAACTCACTCCAGAGATTCCCGGTATGATAACTTCTCGAGGCATGAGAGGGTGTATGCGGTCACCTCTTCTCCCGTGTTAAATAATTTTTTTTGTCATTTGCACAGTGCATTCAGTGTGGTTCGAACGTAAGGGACTTATCAAATTCTTACCACCTAGAATACTAGAGCCGGACCCCATCCAATGTTTAACGTTACACAACCGCACGACACTACCATGAGTGTACTGTGTACGCACTACTGCCGTAGCTGATGCACTGTTGGCCTGGTCCGAAAATTAACCCAGCGTTTGGGACAATGCTACGGCAACGTACAACACGACATCACGGACTTGACGTCGACGGGTGGTCAGGCAGCACGGCTGTTAGCCCTGTTGCCGATTGGTTAGCTGGCAACTCTGCGAATAGCCGTAGAGGGAACGAGGGCTGACTCAGCCCCATATGTACTGCATGAGGCTGCTATTGGTTTGGTGGTCGTGTTCGCGTGGGCGAATATGCCATCTGACGGCTAAAACGACATGGGGTCGTTGTTGTTGGAGCTGGCAGGCGACGTCCATTCTGTGCCGTCTACATGAGCTGTCAAACGACGATCAAGTCACCGTCGGTGCATTGGGAGGGGGAGGGGCTCACAGATCCTTCTTGAATTTTAGTCATGTCTCTGTCTTTTTGTATCCATCTGAGTGGAGTCGAGTAAGGTTGCCACCTGCGCCCACACGGCTTATTTACTGTTGTATTGTCATCTCGACATTTCAGAAAGCTGATCTGAGGTTGCCATGGTCGTTCTAGAGTATAGAGGATGATGGGTTGTCTGATTGTCTCTCCCAAATCAGCAACATCCAAGTGAGACAGCAACTAGGAACAAGAACAACCCACATCCATCACCTTCGAAACATTTGGGGCCCGTCAGTCGTTCTCTTGCGAATTAGCAACATCCACGTAAAACAGTAACTGTAAACAAGAACGTACCACCTCCACCCCACAGGACTAGAAGCTCAACTACCCATGGTGTGAACGCCACCCATGTTTTTCCTTGTGACAGTGAATAGTGGTGGTGGTTGGAGATGGTGTCTACGTACATCGCTTGGCCATGTTCTTTCGCGGTTGAAGTTTGCTACTTATTAGCCAGTAGTGTGCTGCTCAGCTCCTGGAGATCATCATGGTCGCCTTTGGCGTCTCTCTTTTTTTGGTCTACCAAGCAAGAAGAGTGAAAGCAAACCCTGCTCTAGCATCTGCTGTTCAATTTGTAGAGGCGTACATGTATGCAGCTGTTAATCTCTACTTGGTGATGACGCGCACCAACTACTGACCGTACGGCCGGTCATCATTGCCGTTACTCCGTGCTCACTTCTTCTTTTCTGTCCGGAGATCTGGAACTCAACGACCTGTGCTTGGAATATACCCGTTCCGTTCATTATACATGAGTTATACGCTACAGACACCTCCCACCCACCCCAATCCAGATATGGTGTTAAAAGCGATTTTCAACACCCATTCAACAAATCCCAGTCTTTCAGCCCCCAAAACTGCCTGGAAATCCGTGTGCACAGGGGAGGGGGGTCGGGGGCTGAACTGCTGAAATCTCGATCAACACGGTGTTGAGGAAGAGAAATTCTTGACATAACCGCTGGCCTACCCGTTGGCCTACCCGGAACTCGAGAATAGGCAATTTTTAATTAGTCCCAGCATGCAGCCTGTTTTTGATACTATTACCCATGTAAAAGCATGCAAAATACATACAAGGTACATATACTCTGTCTACTCCATGCAACAGTCATACAAATTGCAGATATCAATCCACTATAGCTTACAAAAAAATTTATTGCATATTCATCCTCACTACAGATTATTTAAGTATTGTACCTACAATAAATACATATACATTCACAAGTAAATTTGAGAGGTATTGTACTTATGTTTGACAAACTGGGTTGAAAATTAATAATTGGGTACAATACTTATAGATTCTATGGCACATTGCTACGGGGAGCCTAGCAACACGTAGCAGGCTAAGAGACAAACATGTTACGGACGATGGAATTTGTCCAATCTGTGCACAACAGGAGGAGACTATCCAACATATGTTGTGTTACTGTGCGGGGGCGGATATTGTGATGAGAGAGAGCTGGCTGCAACCCATGCAACGCCTAGGAAGCATGCAAAACCTTCACGATGATCTCTTGGAGCTGCTTAGGAATAGCACGGAGGAAGAGAAGGATGAGATAGTGGCGGTTTGGTGGACCATTTGGACGTTCCGAAATAATAAAATCTTCCAAGACGAGGCCCCTTTCCCGAGGCCTATCTTGCATTCTTACCGAGCTATGATCGCGGACTACCGGCGCTATAACTGGGGTACGAGGGATGAGCAGCGAGAGGTCGATACCATGGGGCGGAGGGACGATGAGGTGGGCGGTGGAGCTGCTGCGAGGCTACTGTTGGTGGACGGACGAACGGAAAACAGTGTCTTCATACACTTAGACGCTGCGGTGAAGGCTGACAGGCGGTGTGCTATGGGTGGGGTGGTACGTGACTTAGAGGGCTCGTTCATGGGTGCAACTCAAAAGTACACAAGAGCGGATTGGTCGTCGGACATTGCGGAGGCTATGGCTGCTAGAGAAGGTATTCTTCTTGCTCGGGATATGGTGGCACCATCGAAGCATATTTACCTATGTTCAGATTCCCTGAATGTGATAAGCGCCTTGAAGGAAGTGGATAAGCACTCCGGTTATCTTGGTTTGTTGGCTGCGGACATTCGTAGTGTAGCCTCGTTTTTTCTTTCTTGTAGTTTCATTCATGTAAAACGGGCTCAAAACTCGTTGGCTCATTTCATCGCACAAGATGCTCTTAATTCTGGCGGGCATACCTCTAGATGGGCTTCAATGCCGATTTTATGCAGGGAAGCAGCCGAGAATGATGTATTCTTTATTCCTTGATGGCGCATGAATGAAAGTTTCTGAATTCAAAAAAAAATACTTATAGATGTATTTTATAGTTGATTATTGACCAGATGTGCACTATACTTTTGTAAAAAAATTATGTCCAGGTGAAAAATATTGTTATTGGATTCCGTAGGTACTGTACTTATGCTTCCTACAATTATGCTTGATTTTGTAATTTGTGAGGTACTGTACTTATACTTGGTTTTATAATTTGGTAAATATTGTACTTATGTTTGAAAAAACTGAGTTGGAATTAACAAGTGGGTACAATACTTATAGATGCATTTTATAGTTGATTCTTGACCAGATGGACAATGTTGCTATGTGATTCTATAGGTACTGTGCTTAAGCTTCTAGACAAGTTATATAATTATGTTTGATTTTGTATTTTTCTAGGTACTGTATTTATGCTTGCATTTTGTAAAAAAATTGTCCAGATGTTCAATGTTGCTATGAGATCCCGTAGGTACTGTGCTTATACTTCTAGACTAGTTATACAATTATGCTTGATTTTGTAATTTGCTAGGTATTATACTTATGCTTCAGCAAATGAATTGAAATTAAAAAGTGGGTACCATACTTATGGATGTATTTTATAAATGATTTTTAATCTGATGTGCACTATACTTTTGAGATCATCAACAAATGGGCACTCAACTTATCTCTCTATTTTGTAAAAAAATTATGTCCAGATGACAAATGTTACTACTGGATTCCGTAAGTATTGTACTTCTGCTTCCAGATCAATGTTGTTATTGGATTCCGTAGGTACTGTACTAATGCGGGAATGCTGGTGGGTGGAATAGAACTGGAGAGAATAATTACAAGAGAAAAAACGATTTAATAAAGATGAATTCTGCAGAGAAGAGAAGAGTGGAGAGAGAATCTCGGAATCTTCATTTGTTGCATGAAATCAGTTGGTGGAGGAGTTAATTCCAATTAAAAGAAAAGGCTAGAACAGCTTTGTGCGGGTTTCCAAGAAACTGGGTGGTGAAGCGGGTAGTAAACTGACTGTGGGTAGCGTAACTCTTGAGGAAAATCCCCTCATTACTGGATCATTTGCCCACCCACCCGGACATCTACCCGTGGTGAGGAGGCGTGATTAATGCTGATGTACAGAAAAAGTAGATACACTATCAAAGAGAAAGAAATAGGAGAACAATGAATGTTTTACACATAACTATTAAACTATAATGAATTTTTTATCGATATAAAAAATATTAAGTTCAATATTAAAAAATATTTTCTAACCAGAATTATGTTGACATACTTTAAAAATAATATGAGATATATAACAAGAGAGGAGAGAAGCATAAATAAGTACAATACCTACAAAATTTTGGGTTCTGTACTTAGATGGATCATCATGTAAATTAACAACATCAAAGCAGATATAGTAAATATTTGTACTATACAGGGTATAGTACTCGTATTTTGAGATACAATACGTCAACAAGTAAAATATTAGTAGTGTACTTTAAAAAATAAGAGTAATGTGCCCCAAAATAATTATAACCCCAAAACATTAGTGATGTACTCATATAGATAAATAAAAGTAATACAATACATGTGATTGGGATAAATTACTCCCATTTGAGGTACAATTTGAATGTTTACTATCTCATGTATGGGTTAAAATTTTGTCATGCTCACGCTTGTTCACACGCATCATGCCTACCTAAAACCACCCAGCCAAACCAGTTATTCCTGCCATCGGTCCCCTACACCATCTCTGTCATTCTTCTCCCACCTATCCCACATGTCACACCACCTTCCCTCTTGCTATATTTTTTTTATTTTTTTCTCTTTTTTGAGAGAGAAAAAGAAAAGAGGGGGAAAGTGAGGAGAGAGAGGAGGGAAGTGAGGGAGAAAGGAGAGAACAAAGATTGTATGTCGAAATGGCAAAACTAGGCATAACAAGAATAAAAATAGGCGTCCAAAGACCAACAATGGGCATAGAGGCACCATTAAATTATTTGTGGGTGTCAATTACCCATGGTTGGGTGCTCTTACCCATTCGAGGAGGGAAGTATGAGAAAAAAAGATCAAAGTATGATAAAAGAGGAGAGAAGTATGAGGAGATATGAAGGGAGTATTGATTAGCATATTTAATCAGTTTCTGGGTGTATTTTTTGGGCGCTTTAAGTATTTTTCTGGGCACTTTTATCAATTTGACGCCCATTGAATGTGAAAGTGTGCAAAAAAATACATAATTGACACCCAAAAGCACTTAACGACTCCCAAAACAAAAATACACAATTGATGCCTCAAGTTATTTAATGGTGCCTAAAATGCATCATTTTCGGCCAAAAATGATAGTTGACGCCCCAAAATAACTTAATGGCGTTGTAAAATATGATGAACTAATCAACACTGATAATACATAAAATAACATTAGTCTTGTTGATTTATAGACGCCATTAATTACTCCTGATGTCAATTACTAATTTTTTGGTGAGAGAGAAATTACAACGCATTGATTAACACATAAATGACGCCAATGAATGAGTAAGTGCGCTCAAAATGGATAAATGATGCCTAAAAATTCTAACGGTGCCCACAAGATGAAATGACACCCAATGAATGGCTAAGTTCACCCAAAAATGGACAGTTGACACCCAACTATGGGTAATTGACACCCAAAAACAAGTTAATGATGCCCTAAACTTAATGAACTTAATTAATGTGTAGTATAATATGAAATGACACCAAGTGAATGGGTAAGTCCACCCAAAAATTGACATTTGACACCCAAATATGGGTAACTGACACTTAAAAGTAAGTTAACAACACATAAAACTTAATGAACTTAATCAACTCCCAATATCACATGAAATGACACCAAATAACGAGTATGTGTGCCCAAATATGGGTAATTGATGCCCACAAATAAGCTAATGGCTCCCAAAACATAATGAACTTAGTCAATGTCCAGTAGAACATGAAATGACACCAAGTGAATCGGTAAGTGTGGCCAAAAATGGACAATTGACACTCAAATATGGGTAATTGTCACCCAAAAATAAGTTAATACACCCAAAACTTAATGAACTTAATCAATGTCTAGTAACACATGAAATGACACCAAGTAAATGGATGAGTATGCCAAAAATGGACAATTGACACCCAAACATGGGTAATTGACACCCCAAAACATGTTAGTGGCACCCAAAAGTTAATGAACTTAATCAACACCCTGCAACACATGAAACAACACCAAGTGAATGGATTAGTGTGCCAAAAAATAGATAATTGACACTCAAATATGGATAATTGACACCCTAAAACAAGTTAACGCAGCCCAAAGCTTCATGAACTCAATCAATTCCCCATAACACATAAAGTGACACCAACTGAATGGGTAAGTGTGCACAAAAATGGGCAATTGACACCCCAAAAATGAGTTAAACCCAGTAACACATGAAATGGAGTTCATCTCATTTTTTTACTTCCAATATCTCTTTCCCTTTATATATTTATTTTTGAGTTAGTGTGTTAGCTAGAAATTAAACATTAAATCTGAAATATACAATACTCGTTTTCATATTTTGTATAATGTTTCTCAAAAGTATATCAATATAAGTCTTGTTGAAATGTAGTTTTTGTAAAGAATCTAACCAGTTTTATTTCGTCAAAACATTCAACAGATAATAAAGGCTATAAACAAAGGAAATTTCTCTCCCATCATATTATACCCAACTACCTCCTAATAATACATATTTTTGTATTTTGTATCTCTTTTTTCACAAGTGTATCAATACCGGTCTTGTTGGAAAGTATCTTTTGCAAGGAATCCAACAATTTTCATTTTGTCAAAAAATTCATCACAGATGAAAAGTTATATGCAAAATAAGTTTCTCTCTCACCAATAAAAATCCCTCCACATCATCCCAAAATTACCTACAATGCCATTAACACCTCATCGCTTGCCAACCTGTCAATACCACCATTCAAAAAGGCAAAACTTCTCAACTATCCAAAACCACCCATCTAAAAAGGAAAAACTTCTCAACTTTTCAAAAATTATTGTTTTCCTATGCTTAACCCGCACGTGAAAGGTTCCCGCGTGTGACCGGGTCATTTTTCGCTCATGTATTGTACTCAAACTATGAGTATTGTAGCCAAATCATGTGTATAGTACCCTAAAATATGGGTACCATATTTCTCTCATATTATTATTTTCCAAAGTATGCCAATATTTGTCTTGTTTTAAATTATTTTTTACAAGGATTCTAATGTTTTTTATTTTATAAAAAATACACTCCATATTGGAAGTTATGGACAAAAATATTTTCTCTCTCTTCTACTTCTTTCATCTTTTATTGCTTTAGTATGGGAGAACGTGTCCACTCCCATTCCCAAAATTTGGGTGGGTGGAGGGGTGGGTAGATGACTATGTCTAGAGTTTTTCTTATACATACGAAGTTTAGGTGGGATGCATGTAGAGTTATACCAATAGGGATGTCATACTATATTTCAAATTAAATCTTGGTGAAGCTCAGACTCTTTCTCAATCTATGTTATGGGCTCCCAAAATGGAAATGATCTCGTCACACACGCCTACACATAATGTGTGTCTCATGTGATGGGTTGGGAGGTTTCAAGTGGAAAAGTTGGGTTTGAGAGAGTGACGTGGCGAGTATTAACTGGGTGGTTGTTGGAGGTTATGTAATGGAGAAATAAATTTTTTTGTCTTATAACTTTTAGACTGTGATAGATATTTTGACAAAACAAAAACACTGGATTCCTTATAAAATATGCAGTCTAACAAGACTAATTTTGATATATTTTTGAGAAAAAATACAAAAGTGGTATGTAGAGGTGATGTAATGAGAGAGAAAATAGTTTTATTTATAATTTATTAATTGTGATGAATTTTTGAATGAAATAAAAATCATTAGATTTGTGATAGAAAATACATTCAAACAAGACTAATGTCGATATAGTTTTGAGGAAGGAAATAAAAATCATTATATTTGTGATAAAATCATTAGATTTGTGATAGAAACTATGATATTTGTGATTAAAAAAATACATTTATTTCATGTTCTACTCTGCGTTGATTAAATTTTGGGTGCCATTAAATTGTTTTGGGATCCTATTATGCATGTTTGGGAACTTTTACCCATCACTATGCACCATTTCATGTGCCATTGAGCGTTGATTAAGTTCATTATGTTTTGTGTGCCAATAACTTATTTTGGGTGTTAATTACTCAGGTTTGGGCACAATTACTCATTCATTGGCATGATTTCATGTGATATTGGGCATTCATTATTTTAATTAGTTTTTGGCACCATTATCTTATTTTGTGTGTGATTACCCATTTTTGGGAGAACTTACTGATTCACTGGGTGTCATTTCATCTATTACCGGACGTTGATTACGTTTTGGGATCCATTAACTTGTTTTGGGTGTCAATTTCCCATGTTTGGGTGTCAATTACTCATGTTTTCGTACACTTTTCCATTCAAAAGGTGTCATGTGCCATTGGGCATTGATTAAGGTCATTATGTTTTGAGCATGAATATCTTGCTTTAGGTGTTAATTACCCATTTTTGGTTGCAATTACTGATTCATTGGGCATCATTTCATGCACCACTGGGCGTTGAATAAGTTTTGTGTTGAATTAACTCATTTTGAATGACAATTTCCCGTGTTTGGGTGCACTTACCTGTCACTAGGCATCATTTCATGTGTTATTGGGTGTTGATTAGGTTCATCATGTTTCAGGTGCCAATAACTTGTTCTGGGTGTCAATTACTCATTTTTTGGCACACTTATTCATTTCTTAGTGTCATATCATGTGATATTAGGCGTTGATTATGTTTTTTGAGTTTTGGGCTCCCTTTATCTTATTTTGAGTGTCAATTAACAATTTTTGGGAGCAATTACCCTTTCCTGGTTGTCATTTCATCCGCTATTGGGCGTTGATTAAGTTTTGGGCATCATTAACTTATTTTGAGTGTCAATTACCCATGTATGGGCCCACTGATCCATCACTGGACATCACTTCATGTGTCACTCGATTTTGATTAAGTTCATTAAGTTCTAGCATCATTATCTTGTTTTGGGTGTCAATTACCCATTTCAGGCTCACTTACCTATATATTGGGCATCATTTTATATGTTAATTGACAACTAATGAAGTTCATCATGTTTTGGGTGCCACTAAACCCAAAACAAGTTAACAACACCCATTGTTGGTATTTTGGCACTTGTTTTTGTTATTGTGATGCCCACTTTTTCCATTTCGGCATGCGATCTTTGTTCTCCACTTTCTCTCTCACTTCTATCCTCTCTCTCCTCAATTTTTCCCTCTTTTTCTTTTTCACTCTCTAAAAAAACACAGTAGCATGGTAGGTAGTAAGGTAGGTGGGAGGCAGCATGGTAGAGTGGTAGAACATGGGACCGATGGCAGGTGGGCGAAAAGTTGGTTTGACTCAGTGTTTTTAGTGTGCATCACCCGTGCATGAATCACGTGAGCGTTACCAAATTACCATCCCATCTAAAAGTACCATTCCCACACCTATCAATGCCAACTTACCCAGGCTCTTACCTCCTTACCATCCCACAACTCAGCTCCACTGTCATAAGGAGAAAATATTAGTAAAAGAAGAAGAAAAGAAGTTGTGATAGTGTGAGTATCCTCATTTTTAAGGAAAAAGATAAAAATGAAAAAGGAGAGAACTAGAAATTATAGAGGATGGAATTAGTGTTAGATAGAAGGAAAGTAATGAAGAGAAGTGAGGAAAAAAATACGATAGAGGAAGGAACTGATAATAATAGAGAAGTAATGATGAAAGATGAGGGAAGTAATAAGAAGAGAATGGGGAAATAAATGGTATGAACACAGAAGGAGAAAGTGATGAGAAAAGATGAGAAAAGTAATGATAGAAATGTAAGGTAACAAATACATCTACTAATGTTGAATATGCACCTATTAATGTAGAACACACTCTTATTAATTGTAAATATACGACTACATATGATGATAATGGACAGAAGTAATGAGAGTGAGACATGGAGACCATGGAATGGTAGTCAGAATTTTGTCATATAATGATAGTGGTGATTTTGGTTCTTAGATCATAAGTCATTACACTCATACACATCGTTCAATGTTTTTTGGCACCATCCAATGTGACTTTGAATAAGGGTTACCGCCAAGATAGTGATTTGGTACATTGTGACACATGGGGATTGGGTATGAGTAATGTAGATGGGATTTGTCCCTCCTACAGGAGATTGATATGTAGGACACTTGATGAGCAAGACTGAGAAACATATGACAATACTCGTGTGACTCAATATGTGATATGTGAGCTCACATGGAGCTCATATAGTCTGCTTGAGTTCAAGGAACATGGATTGGACATTGAATAGGATTGTGATTCCATGTCTCGAGTCAAATTTGGATGTCAAAGACAAAGGAACTGTACGATAACTATAAAACTAATCACAAAATAGGATTTTATTCATGAATATGTCTTTGTTTGACTACTAAAGTGTTTAGGTGTTCAATTTAAACAACAATGGTTGGAAATTGACTGACAGGACAATGACCCGACCGGTTCAAGTGTTGATTTGATCGATTCAAGTGTTAGGTCAATTTGAATCAACATTGGTTGAATAGAAAAATGAATCGACCAGTACATAAATGTACCAACCAGTATAAATCCTAAAACGTCCAGTTCAGGTTATGAGCTTGGTTCAATGATCAATATGATTAGCTCACGGATTGATGTCGACATCATATTGTGCATTTATTAATTGTGAAAAGACAATACAATTACAAATAGGAAACATAGTGAATGTGTCGATTAAAGGGTTGAACCAATTGACTCACATGGGAACAGATCGGTTTAGGAGTGAACTGATATGTTCATGGTTCACAAATTCTACAAAATTATGAAATTTCATCTATTCCACTCTTGATTGATGTGGAAATCTTAAATCTGACCCTCCTATAAATAGAGCGGTAGTTGAGGCTTTATAGAGAGGTGAAGATAATGTTTGAAAAGTTTTGTCCTCTCTAGTTGTGGTAACTAGAGAGCCTGAACAAGTCCTACACATAAAAGGGATGGACAACAAGGGGGGACCAAAATGAGAGAACGAATCAAACCTAGTAGATTGATGTTCAAAGGGACAAATCCTTCCCATTGCCTCTAGTAGTGCAATGTGGAGTTCTTGTTGTTCCGTGTGAACTATGTATAGGTGAGGAGGCCTTTGCCACCCTCTAGTTGGACGTTGTCAAATTCCGTTAATTGAGAAAGAAGCATGTTGCAACATGGATAGTAGTCATATATGTCTTGCAACTATTTTGTTCCTCATAGTTGTTGATGTGATCTACTATTTATGGGAAATATAGAATTATTTTTTTTCCTCTACCATATCTAATACCATATTTATCAACAGTGGTATCAGAGCCACATCAATTTACTATGTTTTAGGATTAATCAATATGATATGATTTTGATTTTATCATTTATTTATTACAGGCATTGTTTCCTTTCACACATTATTGTTGTTGAACTTCAAGGTTTTGATGATCTATAATGACATCTTGACACCCTACCTATGCATCTTGCAGGGTTGGGTATTACAATTGCCAAGGATGTGGGAAGTGGTGCCTATGTTTCTTCTCGGGTTCACACTATCAAGATTCATGACCATATTCTTCATGACGTTGTTCCTATTCCTTTTAGAGATGCTTTCAACATTGCTTTATCTTCCATCTATGAGTCTCTACCTTCCTTTTTCTAGTCCAAGTTGTCATGTACTACTTCTGCCACCCCTAAGACATAGTCTCGTTTGGAAGACACCGACTACAACATGGTCTTCCAATTCTTCAAGATATTGAGTTATCTCAATGACAAGGGGTTATACTAGCTTCCCTATAGGCTAACCATGCACATGAGTTTCTTCTTGATATTCCAATTGAGGGTCTTGGATAATCTATGAAAAAGGTTGAGTACATATCTATTTTATGTTACCAGTTAATGATTCATCTATATCATGGCAATGAACATAGCCCCCTTCATCATCATACCAATCTTGATTTCTTTGGTGACCATCTAGTGAATTTCTGCACTCGCCCAAGATTGAATTTCTATCATGATGTCATTTAAGATGCTCTATTTCACATTATTTCTCATGTCTATATAAAAGCCTTAAAAGAAGCTCCAATCTCCGTTCTAGGAACATGTAGTTATGGAATTCATGCCCGAAGACCTACTAACATATTATTATTCGATTGGACTGATGGAAAGCACACTTGTGTTGATCTTATTGGTGTTTCTCCATTAATTGGGATTGGTTCGAATAAACTCAAGCTAGGACATACAAATTCTGATGCGGCCACACATAAAGTTCATAAGCATGGGGTTGTATGTTAAGCAAACCATTATTTTCTTACCCTCTGCCTTTGATACCTTTGGTTTTCTTACTGATGATTCTATTTCCCTCTTACGACACATACAAAATATCATTAATACGAATCGAATGATGTCATCATCTACTTGCTCAGATTTTGGTCTTAGATCATTCGGTTTTTCCATACAGAAATGATTGGCAACCGAATTTGTAGCTTGGGCCTCTGTGAAAGCATTTATTTATTTAAGTATTTGTTTATTACATAAATATTTAAATGATGAATGTGCATATCTAATTAAATACCACATATTATCCTCATATATATATATATATATATATATATATATATATATAGTCAGGCTAGAATACACTCGAGTGTATTCGGAGTGGAATACACTCAAGTAGTTTTTCATGATGCAATATATTTTTTGAAAATCTAATCCATTGATCTTCTTAAACATCTCGTGAACAACGCATACGCAAAATTTGAGCACATTTGGATATGTATAGCTCATGTTATGAAGACCACAAAATTATGCATTTCAAATTAGTTTCACGTGTCGATTTTGTTGCCCTTGGATGAGTAACTTACACTCATCCAAATGGGCTCAAAATTTGTACGTAGCCTAGTTATAGTATGACATTGAATATCAACGGTTTACATTTTTCAAAAAATAGTCTTGATATGAAAACACACTTGAGTGTATTCGTGCGATCCGTACACTCGAGTGTATTCTAGCCTGACTCTCTCTCTCTCTCTCTCTATATATATATATATATATATATATATATATAGATATATACATACATACATATGCAATTTATATGTGTCACCCTAAAATGTATTTTGATGGTTGATGTAAGCATGGTTATGGTCAATAATCCCTAGATATTTTTGCTTGGTTGGACGGTTGTTATTCTTATTTATATCTCAATTTCCATAATGAGACTCACTCTCCTTTTCTATATGAAGAAGTATTAATTCATTCTTTTCTATGCCTCCCTTGAATGTAACTTGAGGTATCCCTATTACCATTTAATAGGTAATAGGTAGGAATAGGATAGTTTTTTCTTATTATGTAAAACAAGGTGTGCTACTTAGATATCTTACCGATCGAATGGAAGACCGAGACGTATAGATGATAGGAGGAGCTAATCGATCAGATGGTGGCCCAACTAGTCGACTAGATGAGTATAGATGATAGGAGGAGCTAATCGATCGATTGGTGGCCTAGCCAGTCGACTAGATGAGTCTAGATGTTGATTGGATTAGAGACTAGTTGACTGATCTAAGTGACTAACCAACCAACTAGGAGGCCAACCAATCAGTTCAAGAGTTGAATAAATCGACCTGGACCAATTTCATCACAAATTTTCATCAACAACAAATTTCTCCATATGGTGTGGACCTTAGGTCGTAGTAATTCTTTATAGCTCCAAGGAATTACAATAGAATGGCCATAACCATTCCTCTTGTTTCATAATTGCATTTTTTGTGTGGATATAGTATGTATATGATAGATATAAGTATGTGGTGATTGGATATGTATATGTATTTATATAAAATTCATCAATAAAATATTAAGTCTTAGATGCTTTTCATAAGAAACATACATAAAAATCTTGATCGACTAAGTGTGAACATGCCAAGCATGGTGCATTTTCCACCTCGTGCAAGTGTGATGGTAGTCATGTAGGCCCTACCAAGTAGGGTACATAACTATCATGTAGGCTTTTGGATCATACTTAACTATGTGACCTTGATGAGATTATGTGCCTAGAAGCATGTAGATGACTATGGCAAAGAGTTACCATCTATCTAGGAATTGCACGAGATGTAATTGGAAAAAGGGTCCTACATTAATAATTAGTTATGGACGTTGGCATTGCCCAAGTAATAAACTAATTATTTTGGATCTTGACTCACTAGAATGTTGTATGTTGCAATATTCTAGATTGACACATGAGGGATATTAATTTGAAAAAAATAGTAGGAGTGATAATTAATTAAAGGCCTAATTAACATTGTCAATATTATCAAATCAAACCAAGAGTATTTTGGAAAAATTGCAAATTTCCTTTTGTAGAATCTAAATGGCAAACACAAATACATTTTATTTGTGATCGGTCGGACAAGCTGATTTGGTTTTGGATGTTGAGAATCATTCTCACTCAAGAGAACATGCTCTATTTTATGGAGACACTAGAGCCAGATGAACCTGCTTCCACTGTGCCTATGGCTGGCAGGGATGCTTACAAGAAGCACTCTAAAGATGTTGTAGATATCAAGAGCCTAGTGTTGAGCTCAGTGAACTATGATTTGCAGAGACTGCATGAGAACATGGATGTAATTGAGATGGTAAGATATATTAAGTACATGTACCAAGATCAGGAAATACAAGAGAGCTAAGATGTCTTAAAGGTATTATTAAAGTGCAATATGGCTAAAGGAGATCCAGCAGGTCGCCATACATTCAAGTTGTTTGGGTATGTGAAGAATTATTCTAGAGTGGGTTTTCTATTACGTCAAGAGTTGGTCACAGATGTGATTATGTAGTCATTTCCAGAATCATATAGTTAGTTTGTGATCTGAATGATTTTGACAAGCCATTTTTAGAATTACTTGGCATGTTGAGGTTAGCTGAAGGATAGATGAAGAAGGATAAACCCATATATGTGATGATGATGAGCTGAGGGAAGTCCAGGGGAAAAGGCAAATCTAAAAAGAGTTTTAAGGCTAGATAGAATTTGTAGTCTTTTGCAGTAAAAGCTAAGGGAGGAGTGAATAAAGAAGGGAAGTGCCACCACTATCGCCATCCTGGACACTGGAAAAGGAATTGTCCTCTTTTGTCTAGAGGAACTTAGGAAGAAGAAAGAGATAGAGATTGTTACTTCAAGACCCGAGAAGAAGTAAGCTAGAACTGTGCAGAGCAAGAGTTGTTGCCACGATAGATGAAATATGTCATTCATCCTAATGCAGCATGTAATAGAATTAGGCAATTGCTCTTATATATCTACCAATGATGAAAACAACATGTATCTTTTATACCAAGAATATTATGAATAAATTTATGTATCATTTAAAAGAAAATATCTTGTATGGCAATACCCTATATCTCATAGTCAATACTTGATAGTTCTGAAGACAAATATATGTAACTTATGTGTTGAATGACTATATGACTCAAACAATGAATACATATAGCATTGTCATATACAACACATAAATAAGAAATGTGTTTCTAGAATCCATAATGATGGTTGTCTATACTCTTTTGGTTAATGAACCAATAGAGACATGAAAGTCTTATTTATTGGGAAATATGACAAAAGAACCCTTCACTAGATGTAGTGGGAGAGAGAGTATTCTATTAGGCCTCATACATACTAATATATGTACACCTTTTGGAATACATGCTAGAAGTACTAACAAGTACCTCGTTATATTTACTGATGATCTCAAAAAATATGGTAGATTGTATTTAATAAAATACAAGTCTAAACATCTTCAAATGTCCAAGAAGATCATGAATGAAGTACATAACCACTTTTGTATAAGTATTAAAATACTTCGATATGATTAATGTGCAAAATTCTTTAAAACCAAAAGTTTTAGGACGTTATGGTAGACCATGATATCACAATGAGATCCACATAAAACAAAATAATGTATTTGAAAGAAGGAATCATACCCTATTTTCATGGTACAATCATCATTAAATGTAGTTGATCTTCTAATTTCCTTTCTGTAACATGATTTACACTAAAATAATGTACCATCTAAAATGGTTCAAAATACACCATATGAGATATGCCATGGGAGGTGTCCTGATATGTCTTTTAAAAGGATTACGATTGAAAGCTTGTGCAAGAAAATAGTTCTTAAAAAACTGTCCACAAATCACAAAAGTGTTTGTTACTAGGATGGTTGGATCCCTTATGAGGAATTTAATTCCAAAGGATTCAATGGGAGAAAGTCAAAACTCAAATTGTTTGATACCAATAACAAAACATTGATCCTAAAGAGGTACAATGTGAATAATGAGAACCACAAATTGTTGTGGAATCTCTAGTTTCTTATGTAACACAAAACTTGTAGATCTAGTTGAACAAGCCATGAGCTTAAAAGATTATGATATCTTATGGCTCAAGAAGTTAGAGAGTTGGCCATAGACTATGAACCAACAATCTACCTGGAAGCTATTGGGGGACCGAAGTATGAGAAATGGCTTAAAGCCATTGTATCCAAAGTGGACTCCTTGTAAACTAAAAAGGTATGACCTTATGGGATCTACATGAAAGGGTAAGAACCATAGAGTGCAATTGTGTCTTCTAGAATAAGACTGACATGGATAGTAATGTACAAACTTGGACAGGAAGTTTGGATGCAAATGGTTTCAAACAAGTTCAAGGTGTTGAATGTGACAAAATCTCTTCACCAGTTGCCATGGTTAAACCCATCAGGATATTGCTCGCAACTACAACTTATTACAACTATGAGATTTGGCATATGGATGTTAAAACCACATTCCTTAATGGGAATAATCCTGAGGATGTGTGTGTGACACATCCCAAAGGTTTTCTAAATGCTTTTTTTGCAAAAAAAATCTATAAGCCACAAAGTTCAATCTATGGATTGACATAAGCATCTCAGAGATGGAATATTTAATTTTATAAGATAGTAAAGGAGTTTGACTTAAGTTGAAAATGGAGATGAAATATGTGATTGCAAACATTGAGTTGGAGCATATTTATATTCCACACAATGAAGGGGAATAACATCCTTGTAATATAAAATGTTAAACCTAGCAAGGAATGAACCTTCTCTCTAAATGGTTTTGGAGGAGCATCTTATGTATTTGGAAGTACAATCTGTGAAGATAGATATCGGAAAAAAATCGGCCTAAGGAAGAGCAGATACATTGTCAAGATGATGAAGGGGTTCAACATGCATAATTGAATGAAAGAAAATATTTCCATGTCACACGGGATTAGTCTCTCAAGATTTTAATGTCCAAGTTCTTGTGAAGAATGGGAAAAAATGAGTAAGATGGTATATACATTCACAATTGGATCTATAATGTATGTAATGTTATGTACTCATCATGTTGTCTCATATGTATTGGACGTGATGAGGGGATAACGGTCAGATGCTAGTGGAAGTCTCTAGAATTCCATAAAGAACACCCTTAAGTGCTTGAGAAGCACTAAAAGTATTATTTTCTTCGTTATAATAATAAGGAAGAGTGGGTGTAAGAGGTTACACTAATGCAAGCTTCCAAAAGGAAAAATAAAATTAATGACTACAATATAATCTTTTTTACATTAAAATGAGAACTGTGAGCTAGAAAAGTTATCAGTAATAGACAATTCTTTTATTATACAATAGAAGTCAAGTAGCTTGTTGTTTTGAGAACAACAGTGGATACTGTATGGATCAAGGATTTATTGTAGATGAACTTATGGGAGATTCAAACCATTGATGGTATGGTATAAATACTATGACAACAATGAAGCTACTGGATAGGAAACAAATCTCAGATAACATATGAAGGCAATTGCATCTCATGCAAGAAGTCATACAACAAGGAGATATGAAAACTCATAAAATATAGAATAGAAGCAAACACTGCTAACCCACTCACTACTACAGAAACATCATTCAGTGTCGCTTTTCTGGGCGTCGGTTCTTTAGGAAAACCGACGCCTACACTATTAAACGTCGATTATT
Organism: Alisma plantago-aquatica; assembly: GCA_963693085.1. Taxonomy (NCBI): domain Eukaryota; kingdom Viridiplantae; phylum Streptophyta; class Magnoliopsida; order Alismatales; family Alismataceae; genus Alisma; species Alisma plantago-aquatica. The sequence continues at coordinate 998,516,516 of OY856411.1, read as the reverse complement.
TAGGCAAACTGACGTCTATATTCGAAGACCAGCCAGACACGGGTACCGCTTTGAATACAGCGTCAGTTGTTAATAACAAACCGATGCCTAAAGTCGCCCGCAAAATCCAATTTTCGAGCAAAAAAAATAGTGTCACTTTCAGCGTCGGTTATGTAGATAGAAACTGACGCCTATGCGCGATGAAAATTTGCGCGAAAAGTGTCACTTTCAGCGTCAGTTAACCTTTTATAACCGACGCTGAAAGTGGTTCCCGCCAAATAATTTTGTGAAAAATATCGTCCAATTGGACGTCAGTTGGTTCAAACAACCGACGCTAAAGAGGTTTAGGTGTCGGTTGTTTGAAACAACCGACACTATTTTGGAACTTAATATCCCGCGATCGCCCGACTCTTCCCCTTTCTTCTATTTCATTGCGAGCCGATTTCCCTTTTCTTCTCTGCTGTCGCCCGACCACGCCGCCGATTTCTCCTCCAAGAAAGCTCCTTCTTCCTCCATGACAGCGCCGCCGCGCCGCCGACGCACCCCCTTCTCTGCCGCCACTGTTGCTGCCTTCTTCCCCTTCTCCGCACCCCCTTCTCCGCCGCGCCCCCTTCTCCGCAGCCACTCCTGCTCCTTGGTCTTCCTTCCCTGCCGCCTGGAGCTCGCCGCCGCGCCGCCTTCCTCCTTGCCGCCTCCCGCCGACGCCGCTGCTCCTTGCCACCGATGCCGATGCTCCTTGGTCTGTCTGCCCTACCGCCTGGAGCTCGCCGGCCACCGCTGCACCTGCCTGCCCTGCCGCCTGGAGCTCGCTGGTCACCGCCACCACTACTGGGAGGTCAGTTGTTGTTGCTCGCCTAATATTGCATCTAAATCTTGGTTTCACCACTTCTTTCACTGAGAACTGAGAAGAATGGCCTACCACGGCCGTGCTGGGCAGCACGGCCGTGCTACCCAACACGGCCGTGGTAGGCCAACACAGCAACAGCCGTGTTTGATTTGATTTAAACCCTAATTTGATTTAAATCCATTCTAGCATCCTAATTTGATTTGATTAAACCCTAACATTGATGAAACCCTAACATCAATTGTGATGAAACCCTAACATGTACATATCTGTTATTGTGTTTGTTGGCCTAGAAACCCGTCCAAGATTGACTCATTAGGAGTAAATCTTGAATAGTCCCCGGTTTGGGACTGTTCTTGAACACCTAATATCACTTAGGATGTAAGTGTATAATGTGTATTGGGTTTTTGAGAAAATTTCGGTAGCATTTCCCCATTTGTTCTCTAAGTACATATGTACTAAGAGAACAGCGGGGAAATGCTGCCGAAATTTTCTCGAAAACCCAATACACATTATACACTTACTAGTGAGATTAGGTGTTCAAGGATGGGATAGGTGGTACACATTTATTATATATAAGAATGACATCAAATGTGTTTGTTGGCCTAGAAACCCGTCCAAGATTGACTCATTAGGAGTAAATCTTGGATAGTCCCCGGTTTGGGACTGTTCTTGAACACCTAATCTCACTTAGGATGTAAGTATATAATGTGTATTGGGTTTTCGAGAAAATTTCGGCAGCATTTCCCCGTTTGTTCTCTAAGTACATATGTACTTAGAGAACAACGGGGAAATGCTGCTGAAATTTTCTTGAAAACCCAATACACATTATACACTTACTAGTGAGATTAGGTGTTCAAGGATGGGATAGGTGGTACACATTTATTATATATAATAATGACATCAATTGTGTTTGTTGGCCTAGAAACCCGTCCAAGATTGACTCATTAGGAGTAAATCTTGGATAGTCCTCGGTTTGGGACTGTTCTTGAACACCTAATCTCACTTAGGATGTAAGTGTATAATGTGTATTAGGTTTTCGAGAAAATTTCGGCAGCATTTCCCCGTTTGTTCTCTAAGTACATATGTACTTAGAGAACAGCGGGGAAATGTTGCCGAAATTTTCTTGAAAACCCAATACACATTATACACTTACTAGTGAGATTAGGTGTTCAAGGATGGGATAGGTGGTACACATTTATTATATATAAGAATGACATCACATTATACACTTAGGATGTAAGTGCTAAATGTTTGCCTTTTTCTAGTTAATACAAACGCTAAATGTTTTCCTTTTTAATGACATTTTCAGATGGCTGACCATGATGAGCATGATGTCCATGATGAGCATGAAGTCCATGATGAGCATGCTGTCCATGACGAGCATGGCGAGGATACCAATGTAAGTTCTAAAAACATATTATGTATTTCTATAAAATTTATTATCTTCTAGTTATGTCATATATCTTATATTTCTATATTGGGCTAATTCAGTGTGTTTATTTTTGTCAAATTTTAGGTTGATGATGCACATGTACCCACTGAAGCACTGGAGCAACTTGATGCGCAACACCAAACACTTAACAAGAAAAGGGGCATCACTCTGTTGAAGAAGTTAATAGCACTTAGTGGCAGTGGATCCAAATTGGTTGTGGAGTTTGATAATGGAGGAAATGCAATTGGAGTGAACCGCAATAAATTTGTAAACTATCTTGGGTGTACCACTCGGAGCCATTGTGGTGTTAAGTATGATAATTGGCATAAAGTTCCTCAGGGGAAAAAAGACTTGATATGGAAGGATTTATGCGTGAGTTATTATTATTTGCAATTATATTTTGTAGATTACAAATTCTATTATTTGCAATTCTATTTTGGATACTAGTTAATAACATTTCTATTTTACAAAATCTGTTTGCATTGGATGAGAAGTTGCATCGTAAAAGTGTGATGCAACGCGCTGGAAAGATGCTTAGGAATTATAGGACAAATATGAACAGAGAATACATAAAATAGGGTGATAAGAAAAAGAAGTCAGCCCTTGAACAATGGAACTTCTTGGACAAAGAAGATTGGGACAATTTTGTTGCTTCAAGAAAATCTGAACAATTCAAGGTATTAGGTGTCACTCCCAATTTAATTAATATACATTGTATTCACCTATTCAAGATTAACATTTAGTTACTAACCAAATCATTAATGTGCATACTAACTAGGCCCTCAGTGACGCACAAAAAGCAAGGCGTGCACTGAATGTGCATGACAACACTATGGGTCCAAAAGGCTATGCAAGCATTCGCCAAAGACTACATGCGGAGTCTGCGGCTACTCAGGAGTCTGCTCCTACTCAGGAGTCTGCCACACCCATGCCTCGCCATGATATCTGGATAGCCGGGAGGAAAAACAAGAAGGGTGAAATAAAGAAGCCCGTAACTGCTGAGGCGGCTGCGAAAATGGTAAAATACAACTCTTAGAGCAATCGTTTGAATATTGATTATTTGTGGTGTTAATTTACCAATTTCTGTTGATGGTGATTAGCGGGAGCTGCACGAGCAGAGGAAACAAGGCACGTTCATCCCTCAGGGCACAAGGGATGAATTGACAGTTGCTCTGGGTATCCCAGAGCATCCTGGACGTGTTAGGGGTGCAAGCATTGGTGTGGGCATCAAAGCATTCTTTGGGTCGTCCCAGCGCAAACCCAGAGCGGGACTTTCTCAAGAAGAGGTAACCTATTCTTTTTTTAGAATGTTACTGCAAAAGGAAATTCAATAATAAGAAGGTAATGTTTCTTTTATCCATGTATAGGAGAATAAGAGAGTCGAGGATATAGTTGCTAAGAAGGTCAACGATGTAGTTGCTGAGAAGGTCAAGGAAGAATTGCTACGGTGGCAGGCATCTCAGGCTTCCAATCAGCCTATGGCGACCCACTCTTCTCTTGATGCACAGACTGCGAGTAATCCTGGAGACCCATCGCCTAACACGTCTGTTGTAAGTATTGTTTATGACATTGTAGCTAGTCTTTTCAAGATGATATGTTTTCAAGATGATATGTATATATGTATAACATTCTTTACGTAAATTTGTAGGCATTGAAGCCATGCCGCTTAAGAATACAAGACTATGTTGTTGCAGAGGCGCAGGCTTACCCGTCCCTTCCTGGGGAAAGGTTTCACGGGACTCCAATGCCACAGGGCTACGTTTGTGTGGGCCCATTACGTGTGTTACCCGATTGGAGGGAAGCTACATTGCCATATCCCCACCCGGATATTGATACACTTGCTGAGGCAGAAGGCGGGATCATATTGTGGCCCAAAGCAGATGTCGTCTACACTACTGAAATTGTAAGATAAATTTACATTGATTTAGACTGTTAATGTGTATATATGATGTCAACTGATCTGAAATTATATATACAGGTTAAAAAGAAGATACCAGGAGCAACTAGGCCTCCACCTCCACTTCCCGCATTACCAACTTGGATTCCAACTGACCTAACATACCCGTTAGGTCCTGCTTGTAGGGGAATGGCATGTTGGCTACGGGCACATAATATACATTGCCCGATAACTATTTCTTTAGATGCAGATTATGCAGGTCAATCATACGATAGCTCTTTATTTATACAAGATATTATTGAGCTGTTTATGTATGATTGGCTGAATACATCAATGATAGAGACACGGATAAAGTGAGATCTTGTTTATACATCCATATACCTTGTGTAAGATCTGGTGATCTGGTTTCTTATATATTAATGCATACATAATACATGTTTTGCAGCTACTTAGTCGAAGATCATTGCAAACAATTTGTATTTGATCATGTGGGATTTTTGATTCCATCATTGATTAGTATGGTAGCTAAAGACCATGATAATGTTCAACAATACTATATAGATGCTTTTGCAATTTTTGGTCAGCAAAAGAAGACAATAATAATAGCTCCATTCAATGTCAAGTAAGTTTACTTTATTTATAATTTGGACTTAAGAAAATTCCATTTTTATTATGCATTTTGAGTTATTAATTGTTAACTTTTTACCTCTAGCGGTAAACATTGGGAGTTACTAGTTATTTTCCCCGGGACGTTCACTGTTTATTATCTAGATCCCGCGGGAAGTACATTAAACACTAAAATTGGACACGTGATGAGAATGCCATTATTCTGGTGAGAAATATTTCATTTTTGTATCTGTTAACATCTGTTATTACATTACTATTTACTTATGTAATTTATTGTGTTATATTAACATGTAGGGGTTTAGATGCATTCAAAAAGGATGGAGGAACGGTCCCAAGGAAAAAGAACCAGCCAATAAATTGGCAGAACGTACAAGTAAGTTCCCGACTCCAATGTATATATTATTGATGTGAATTGTGCTTAGTTGTATTATTTTGTATGTTTCAATTTATAGTGCGCTACACAAGACAATGGCTGGGCATGCGCATACTATGTGATGCGATTTATGCAGATGATTATCAAACATGCCGCATTGGACATCGATTCCATACATGAGGTATTATATATAGTCTCATTAGTTAGTATGAAATATATCAATCTTATTTTTATATTATTACTTATATATATACATCATTCTCTTTGCAGGTGTTTAAAACTAACCACACTATAGGTAAACGCTTAAAAAATATACATGCTCCATATACGATGGAAGCATTAAATGAAATAAGAGAAGAATGGGCAAAAGCCATACAAGCAGTGGCAACTGTAAGATATAATTGGGATGTTGATAGAGATAATGAATGATACTTTGTAAATGAATATTTCTGAATGTTAATACATGTATTTGAATGTTTCTATATGTGTGAATGTGAGAATTGAATTGATGTCTGAATGTATCTACTTGTGTGAAATTTTCCTTGGGACTTTTGCAGGTTTGTGGCCTGTTTGTAGGCTGATATCAATGGATGTCGTAAACCTGCAGTTCAGAAAACTGAACTGCAGGTTCTCATCCTGCTGACCAGCCACAGCTGGCCTGCAAACTGATATAAAAAAAATAGATATAGGTGTCGGTTATTTACAGAAAACCGTCAGCAAAGACCTACAACGTCGGTTATTGGATAAAAACTGTCGCCTAATATTACAAACAACCCGGCCGTGCAGGAAAGCACGGTCGTGGTGGAAAAGGTGTCGCTTATTCATATAAAACCGACGCCTATAGTACTAAACACGGCAATGCAGGGAAGCACAGCCGTGTCATCTTGAAGTATGGCGTCGGTCTTTTAGTAGATAACCGACGCCAAACGGGTTTGCGCCAACACTTTCTGCGTCGGTTACCAAGTAAACACCGACGCTATAGTCCATATAGGCATCGGTCTTTTAGTAGATAACCGACGCAGAATGTGTCCTAGATGATGTCGTTTTCTATGGCGCGAACCCTTTTGGCGTCGGTTATCTACTAAAAGACCGACGCCTATATGTATTATAGGCATCGGTTAAAAAACCGACGCCGAAGTGTTCGACCTTTAGCGGCGCCCACATAGGCATCGCTCAGAAACCGACGCCAAAGGGGGTTAAACAACCGACGCCAAAGGGGGTTTCTGTAGTAGTGATTGTAAAACCACTTGCACAATTCAAACATTATGGACATGCCAAGATCACTTGGAAAAATATTTTAAGTGATTCGATCGAAGTGCAAGTGGGAGTTTATTGGTATGTATGCACAAAGAACCAATCATACAATGATTTTAATGGGGCATTAGATACATGATTTGATAATGATGAAGGTTATTGTGTCTATTGTGTTTGTCTCAATCATGATATGATGACACAAACATTGTATATATTAAAATAATTATGTTACTGGATGATATATGTCTTCAGGTTGAGGACTTGAACAATGAGATTGTATGAATGACAAGATTACATATGTTGTCGTTATGTCCCTAGTTAGATATTATTGCGGAAGAAAAATATTCAAAAGTAATAGGTAAGACTAGAGTGTGTGTTGGCTAATGACAAATTCTCATCAGTCATGATTTGTAATATCAAACCAAACATATAGGTACTTATTAGAGAATAATGTACATGCTGGACCAACCTTGAGAGTAATACATGGAGGCCATTGAATGGTAGTTAGAATTAACTCTCATATTCATAGTGGTGATTTTGGTTCTCATACACGAAATAACTACACTCATCACATGTCATTCAATGTATTTTGAGACCATCCAACATAACCTTGAATATGGGTTACCATAAAGGTGTTGCTCAGGTACATTGTGACACATGGCGATTGAGTATGAGTGATGTAGATTGGATTTGCCCCTACTATACAAGATTGATATCCAAGCCACTTGATAAGCGATACTGAGAAATGTATGGCCATACTCATGTGACTCAATATGTGATATGTGAGCTCACAAAGATCTCATATAGTCTGCTCTAGTTCAAGGAAAATGGATTGAACGTTGAAGAGGATAAATATTTCATGCCTCGAGCTCAATTTGGATATCAAAGAGAAAGGAACTATGCGATCACTATAACACTAGTGTTGATTGTAGGTTGACGTTGTTCTCCAACTTTCCAATTACTTTGGTAGCAATGATGTATTTCTAAATATTTCTCATTGTTTGCCATGTCTTTAAGTATTTAAAAAAATTCATTGCCAACGTAATTTAGGTCCTATAGGGTCACAAGCATAGAATGCATCTGGAATAGGAGTTTACTCATGAATATGTTTTAACTTGACTAATAAAGTTTTTAGGTATTCAATATAAACAACAATGGTTGGAAATTGACTGACATGAGTGTGAACCGACTGGTTCAAGTGTTGAACCAATTGATTCAAGTGTCAGGTCAATTTGAACCAACACTGGTGGAACATGAAAATGAATTTACCAGTTCATATCTTGAAAGGACCAATTCAGGTTATGAATTGTATGGTTCAATGATCAATATGATTGGATCAATGATTGATGTTGAAGTCATGTTGTACATTTATCAAATATTGATACCCAATACAACTATGAATAAGAAACATTGTGAACTGATTGATTCATTGGTTGAATCGATCAACTCACATGTGAACTAATCAATTCAAGTGTGAACTGATTGGTTCATGGATTTTAGGTTATAGAAAATTCATGAAATTTTGTCTCTTTGACTCCCGACTGATCTAGAAATTCTGACCCTGACCCTCCTACAAATCTAGTGGTAGTCGAGGCTTTCCAGAGATACAACAATACTCTCTTACAAGCATTGTCCTCTCTAGTTGTGGTAACTAGAGAGCTTGAGAAAGTCCTACCTATAAAAGGGAGGGACAACAAGGGGGAGACAACATGTGAGACTGAATCAACCCTAGTAGGTTAATGTTCGAAGGGACAACTCCTTCCCTTTGTCTCTAGTATTGCAACATGGAGTTCTCAGTGGTCCATGTGGAATATGCAAAGGAGAGGAGGTCGTTGTCACCTGCTAAGAGGACATCATCAACTATTGTCTGTGCTGACAAAGTAGGTGTCCACCGCGGATAGCCGTCCATGTGCAACTTGAGAAAGAAGTATGATGTAGTAACGATAGTCATTAGACTTTCTCCTAGACCAGGAATATGCCTTGCAACATATATGTCCCTATTCATAGTTCTTGACTTGATGTGATGTTTGTGGGGAATATGACAATAAAGTTTTGTTTTCATTGCCATTTCTGATGCCATATTTCCCAACAATCCTATGTTCTTTACTTATTAGATCTAGATATAAATGTTTATAAAGCAAATTCTAAAATGTTAAGACTTGATAACTCAAATGAAACATACCTTAGGCAATATCTTCTAGGGTACGTCAATGAGAAACACATTTCTAGAATCCATAAAGATGGTTATCTAGACCATTTTGACCTTGAATCAATAGAGACATGTGAATCTTATTTGTTGTGTAAGATGACAAAAGCCCCTTTCGACATGTGAATCTTGTTTGTTGTGCAAGATGACAAAAGCCTCTTCCAGTGGTAACAATGAGAGAGCAAGTGATCTATTAACCGTCATACATACATATGTATGTGGCCCTTTTAGAACAAATTCTAGAGGTGGTTACCAGTACTTCATTACCTTAATTTAATAATGACTTTATTAGGTATGGATATGTGTACCTGATGAAACATAAGCCAAAAAACTTGAAAAGTTTAAGGATTTTATGAATCAAATATAGAACCAAGATGGTAAAAGTATTAAAGCACTTCATTCTGATCTAGGTGGAGAATAATTAAGACAAGAATTTGAGGACCTTCTGTGAGACTATAGTATTGTATCACAATGAACTCCACTTGGAACACCACAACATAATGGTGTAGCAAAAGGATGGAATCGTACATTACTAGATATGATGTGGTCAATGATGAGTTTGGATAGTCTTCAGTAACTCAACCTGGGGATGTGCTCTAGAAACTACAACATGTACACTTAATTGCATACCTTCTGAATCGCTTTAAAATACATCATATGAGATATGGTATGGGAAGTGTCCCAATGTGTCTTTTACGAAGATTTCAGGATGTAAAGCTTATGTGAGGATGCAATTTCTCAAAAAAATGGACCTAAATCAGATAAATGTTATTTTTTTGGATCCTAGGGAAACAAAGGGATACTACTTTTATATTCCATCTTGCAAGAAAGTGTTTGTTTCTAGGGATCTTGTATTCCTAGAAAAGGAATTTGTTTCAAAAGGAATCTGTGGGAAGAAAGTAGAGCTCGAAGAAATTTGAGACCAACAAGAAAATATTGAACCTGTAGAGGTACAAAAGGAACATGGAGAGACACAAACTATTATGGAATCTAAAGTTCTTCATGTAACACATGAACCTTACAAATCTAGTAGGACACATCTTGATCCTGAAATATTTAGTTATCTTGTGACTCAAGAAGGAAATGAGTCTGTCATAGATGATGAACCAACACCCTACCTAGAAGTTGTCAAGGGATTAGAGTCTAAGAAGTGACTTGAGGCCATGAGATATGAGATGGAATCCATGTACACTAACAAGATATGGACCTTGGTGGATCCACCTGAAGGGGGTAAAACCCATTGGATGCAAATGGGTCCTTAAGAGGAAGATTGACATTGATGGTAATGTGTAACCCTATAAAGGTTGATTGGTTGCAAGGTTTTAGACAAGTTCAAGGTGTTGACTATGATAAAAACTTGTATTCTCTTTTCATGGTTAAATATGTCATGATCATGCTTTCCTCTGTAGGTTATCATGATTGTGAGATTTGGAAGATGGATGTTAAAGCCTCATTCCTTAATGGGAATCTACTTGTTGATGTGTACATGGAACAACATGAGGGTTTTATAAATCCAAAGGAAGCTAATAAAGCATGTAAGCTACAAAGGTCACTCTATTAATTGAAGCAAGTATCTTGGTGTTGGAATCTTCGATTTGACAAAACAGTCAAAGAGTTTGTCTTTATCAAAATGAAGATGAACCATGTGTTTATAAGAAGGTTACTGGTAGTATGATTGTATTCTTCATATTTTATGTAGATTACATGCTATTGATTGGGAATGACACTGTTACTTTACAAATGGTAAAAATATGGTTGGCAAATGCATTATCTAATAAGGACTTAGGAGAAGGATCCTATATCTTAGGAATCAACATATATAGAGATAGATCTACAAGGCTTATTGGCCTAAGACTGAGAACATACATTGACGAAGTGATGAAAAGGTTCAACATGGAGAACATGGAGAGAGAAAACTTACCCATGTCTCATGGTGTTAGTATCTATAGCACTCAATGTCCTAGTTCTTTTGAAGAATGGGAACACATGATTAAGATCCCATATACTTTTGCAATTTAATGTATGATGTATACAATGTTATGTACTCATTTTGATGTCTTGTATGCCCTGAGAAAGATGAACGAATATTAGTTAGATCTTGGTGAAGGTCACTAGATTGTCATGAAGAACATCCTTAAGCACTTGAGAAGAAGTAAGGATCACTATCTTGTCTAAGTTGGTGAGAAGGATTTGGTGGTAAAAGGTTAGACACATGTAAGCTTCCGAACTGAAAAAGATGACATTAGATTGCCATATGGATTTTTGTTTAGCCTAAACAATGGAGCTATGAGGTGGATGAGTTCTAAGCAAGAAACAATTGATGATTCTACAATAGAGGCCAAGTATATTGCTGCCTCCAAAGAAACAAAGGAAGTTGTTTGGACCAAGAAGTTTGTCACTGAACTTGGGGTGGTTCCAAGAACAAGCAATGTAGTAGAGTTGTATTGTGACAACATTGTAGATATTGCACAAGCTAAGGAAGCAAGATCACATTAGTGTTCTAAAACATACAATGGTGGTTCCACCTCATATGAGAGATCGTACATCAAGGAGATGTGAAGATTTGTAGAGTACCAACAGAAAGAAAAGTTTCTAACCCCCTAAAAAATACACTTTTTATAGTAGAAGAATGAAGGTCATGTAAGATCACATGGGATTAAATTCAAGGGTGATTGTTTTAAGGTGCAAGTGGGAGTCTATTGGTGTGTATGCCCAGCAAACCAGCCGTATGATGATAGTAATGAGGCATCATGCAATTTTTTTTATTAATAATAAAGACAATCTTTCTTCTATACGTTTGTTTAATTATGAGATGATGGAATGACACAATAGATGTCTAGGAAGTGAGATTATTAGATGACATATATCTTTAGGATTGAGAACCTAAATAATGATACTATATGTATGATAAAAGTATATGTGTTCTTGTTATGTCCCTATTTGGATATTATTTTGGAAACAATATAGACAAAAATAATACATAAGAGTAGAATGTGTGTTGACTGATGATAGAATCTTGTTTATCATGATATATGATATCAAGACAAACACATAGGTACTTATTAGAGAAAAAGTGTACCTGACAGACCCACTTTGAGAGTGATACATGGAAACCATTGAATGTTAGTCATAATAAACTCTCATAGTGATAAGTGGTGATCGAGGTTCTTAGGCCTGAAGTCCCTACCCTCATCACATGTCATTTAGTGTACTTTGACACGATTTAATTATGAGATGATAGTATAACAAAATAGATGTCTAGGAAATGATAGTATTGGATGACATATGTCTTCAGGATTGAGGACCTAAATAATGATACTATATGTATGATTAGAGAATATGTGTTCCTGTTATGTCCCTAGTCAGATATTATTTTGGAAACAATATAGAAAAAAATAATACATAAAAGTAGTATGTGTGTTTACTAATGATAGAATCTCAATTATCATGATATATGATATCAAGACAAACACATATGTACTTATTAGAGAATAAGTGTACCTGACAGACCCACTTTGAGAGTGATACATGGAAACCATTGAATGGTAGTCATAATAAACTCTCATAGTGATAAGTGGTGATTTAGGTTCTTAGGCCTAAAGTCCCTACGCTCATCACATGTCATTTAATGTACTTTGACACCATTCAACTTGACCTTGAATAAAGGTTACCATACATGTGGTCTTCAGGTACATTGTGACACATGGGGATTGAGTGTGAGTGATATAGATGGGATTTTTCCTCCCTCCAGGGTTGATATCATATCCACTTGATAAGAGACACTTAGAAATGTATGTCCATAATCATGTGAATCAAAATGTGATATGTGAGCTCACATGCATCTCAGACAATATTCTCTAGTTAAAGGAACACAAATTGAGTATTAATCAGATGATGATTAGATGCCTTGAGTTCAATCTGGATATTAGAAACAATGGAACTATATGACCAAGATAACACTTGTTATAGATGTATCTTGAAGTTGTTCTACAAATTTCCAATTCTTTGGGTAGCAATGATGGGTATCTAGATAGTTCTCATTGTATGTAATACAATAACCTAATTATGGAAAATCATTGCCAACATAATTTAGTACCTATATGGTCACACACATATGATTCACCCAGAATATGAGTTTACTCATGAATAATGTTTAACTTGGTTACTAAAGTGCTTAAGTAATTAACTTAAACACCTATGTTTATCATTAAACCAACATGGTGTCCAGTTGACTGACTTGGAAGTTCAGTCGACCAACTTGGAAGTTCAATCGACCAACTGGATGATCAATAAGTTTAGATCAAGGAATTGACATTGACATCATGATGATCATTACTCATCACATTGGAAGCCAGTATGTTTTCAAATAGGAAAACACTAATCTACTTACTGGTGGGTCACAACAACTAAACATTCATGAAATCCATCTCCTCGTATCCCTGGGTTTGTGGAAACACTGACCCATACACTCCTATATAAAGATGGGGATAGCCAAGGCTGCAATGACAAGTCTCGTAATCTCAAAATTTTGGTAATGTGAGAGGCAGAGGCATCTTACTTGTAAAAGAGATAGAGATAGCCAAAGGCTACAAAGTCGACACTAGTACATTTGCAACACAAGGGGCAACTCATACATGTTAGTTCTAGAAGAATGACATAAGTTCTCAGTGGTTTGTATGTACTACGTAGAGGCTTGTAGGTCGTTGCCACCATACTAGAAGAAAACCATCAACTTCCATCTGTGATGTTATACAAGAGCCCACTTTCACTGATCATTCATTGAAATCTTGAGAAAGAAGCACAACAATGCAAGGATTATCACTAGACTTACTCTAAAACCAGGTATATGCCTCACAACCCTCCTTCCAGTTCATAGTTATTGACGTTTCCG